>SKCR01005056.1:0-237187 GCA_019454045.1 Zanthoxylum bungeanum
TTCAAGCAAACCACTTGGTCTTCCTCGTCATGTCTCTATGTCAAGAAATCATTGTGTGGACAAAATATGAATCATTCACCTGTTCATTCAATCAAAGAACAAACTGTGATCAATTATGTAAGTGATTAAAGAGGAGGAATTAATTAATTTTTTTCCTTTTTTTAATTCACACAAAAATTGCTAACAATCATTTTTTAATTAAAAACCCTAAATTTGAGAGGCTAACAAAATGAACGAGATGAAATGTTGTGAAAAAAAAACATTTTCTTTTTAAACACTAAGTATCGACTAACCATAATCATATTACGTTTGCCAGAAATGCCCTACAACAGTATGTAAAATTTGGCCAACCTAGTCAAAATAGGGTTTCCAAATTTTTACAATTTACTTTTGATAAGTTAATAATTTTTTAAGGACTCTTTAAAAATTTATGATAACAAAAAGTAAATAGGATTTAGGTTGATGTAAAAATTTTAAGCTTTTATAATTACCAAAATAATTATTTAAAGTTTTAAAATTTAATTTTAATATCTATATCATAAATGATTATTGTTGATGGTGGTTTTCAACTCTCAATAAGTCATAATCTCTAGGAAGGGTAGAATGGGAATTGCGGTTAATGGGTAAAAGCCAAGGTCATTGTGAAGATAATAGGTCAAACAGATGGGCCCGAGCCCGATGTACATGTTCGATGTGGTCAGGTCAGGTCCAAGGTGGTCAGGACCGAGGTGGTCAGGCTCAAGGGCAGTAGAGCACATGCGATGATTGACCCAAGGTGTTCAGGTCAGGTTTGACATCAGACTATCAGGGCAGCCTCAGCATTCAGAGCCTTATGTCAGCCTCTGAAGTAAAAATCGACTCAACAGATCAGACTCGGTCGAGGAAAATATAGGAGGTCAGAGTAAACACTGTGAGTCTCAACACACCAACTCTACCTGTTAGTAGACGCAATGAAAAGATGTTACTCATTCCAACAGTATGATCCGACGAAGTCATATGACCCTTTTAACCCGACCTGGTAAAGAAGAGAAGAAGATGATCCGACATTGACTACCTCGGTATGCCAACTCGATTACCTAGGTTAGAGCTGCTTAATCTTATGCTTGTGAATGGATGACGTGAGCCCTACAAGAAACCTAGAGCCACCAGATCGTTGGATGAGCGTAACATACGAGTAATGGGCAAATGGCAAAGAAACGTGGCTAACGTCACAGATTGGAGCTACAGTAAATCCAGTGGCTCTATTTAAAGGGAAAAAAGATTCAGTTTTAGGGGATGGTCTGATTAGTATTTTCCATTTCCATTACTTGTAAAAGAACTCTAAAAAGATTATTGTAAGAGAGGGATAAGACAGGTCGGTTGACCCGAGGTGATAATAAAAATTTCATTTCTTTACCTCCGTAGACATAGGTCGAGTTCATCCCGCCAAACCACTTTAAACTCTCTGTTTTGTCTGTATATTTTTTTCATTTTTTGCTAAGTTTGCATTTGGTCCCCAAACCAAACAAATTCACTGTTGAGGGAGGATTGTTGGAGTAGTGATTTTTCTGAATTATCCCTGAAACAAAAATCAACCATCAATAGTTGGCATCGTCTGTGGGGAAAGAACGAAAAGCAACAAGCACGTTAAAACAATGGCAAGAGACAGAAAACATATAACTGTAGAGGCTCCGGTGATGGAATTGATGGAAATGATGGAGGAAATCCTGCGAAAGGACTCAATTATATGGATATGTAAAATACAGGATTTCCAATCCTAATAGGAAAAACGGGGGGGGGGACAGATACTCAATTTAAAGTGAGTAAACAGAATTCTATACTCGATCTCATCGATACATATAGAATTCTGTGGAAAGCCGTATTTACTCACGATAAGAGCGGGAAACAACTCAGGCCCTTATGAAGACTATGATGGAAAAGATTGAAAAACTAGGTGAGAAGGCCGAAGAACTTAGTGGAGTAGGACCTAGTAGAAAGAGGGATGAAATAGCAAGAGGAAAGAAGATTGTCGAGGTAGAAGAAAATCGTTGAAAAAGATAGAGAACCACCCAAATAAGTAGATCCGAAGGGAAAGACAGGCGAATCCCAAAATCATATAGTAGTAGTTCATGTTTAGGTGGAGGTGACTTGGAACGATTTCCAGAGAGGGGGCGTGAGGTTCCTGATTACAGAGAATACCATACCCCGAAGTGGTAGACACGTAGAGGGCCATAGACAAAAGCATGCAACTCTGAAAACCATATAAATAGTTGGTTCTACAGAGAGATGAGGAAATGGGAGGATAGAACGAGGGGAAGAGCTTGGGATGATAAGGACAAAGATACCGTGTCCCCGTTCTCGAAGGAAATATTGACAATAGAGTTCCCGATGAAGTTCACCATGCCCATAAAAGACGTCTACATGGGAAACATTACCCCATTTCTCATGTTAAAATGTTTATTTTGTTGATGGAAATTCAGAAGATGGTCAGAAAGGTCGTCTGTAAGGTGTTCCCTTAAACCTTGGGCGGGTCAGTCGGCCTGTGGTTTTGGAACTTGACCATGGGGAGTATCAGCAGCTTTGAGCAGTTGAGGAGATCCTTTGTGCGGCGCTTCAAGAGGGTGTGTGTGCCATGGAAGACGATGGGGTAGTTGAGGTTGATGAAGCAGAAAGACGACAAGTCTTTGAAGAGCTTTATCGACATGTATCACAACCCGGTTTTAAAGATTGGGGCATATGAGTCCTTGGAGGCCTTGGAAAGTTTCAAAGAGGCCCTGAGGGTTGGGAAATCATGGTCTCACCCAAGGATCTAGGAGATACCAGACTATGCCGCAGCCTTAGAACAAGTGAGGAAGTTTGTGCTAATGGAGGAAGACCAAGATACTCAGGTCAGAAAATCAGTGGGATATAGGTAGAGACATGAGGAGACCGATCCCGAGGTAAAAGGAGTTCAGGCCGATGCCTCAGAATAATCAAGTACAGAAGAGAATGCCGTCTGTCTAGGTCAACCGTATCGCCATAGGGATATTGTACAACCCCCTAAATAGACCCCTAGCACAAATAGTTCAGGAAATCTAGGTAAAGGTCTATTAATTGAGCCCGACCTGAGGAAGTTTCCAAATGAGAAGAGAAACAACAAGACTTATTGTATGTGCCATAATACAAGGGGATACACCACTTAACAATATAGAGACCTGCGGGAGCAGGTGGAAGACTTCGTAAAGAATGGATATTTGAATGAGTGAGCAGACCAAGCGGCTGAGAGGGCCGTACAGTGTTGATGAAGACAGTCATTAGATGTTAAGGGGACATTTTAAATTGAGCCTCCCTTAAAATGACCCTCAAAGAGTTGTAAGATGGGTAGTAGTTCTAAGACATATAGATAAGTTTTTCATTTTTTATAATAAAAATGTGTTCATCTATGTTGTTTTTTATGATATACATGTGGTCAGGACATATAAAATGGGCAAAAAACATGCGGGAAAGATGTGAAACCCGTGACATAGCAACCCCCTGTGTCATTATCAAACCCCCGGGTTGGATCATCAACACCCAATGACTTGTAACATTAGAGAGCTTGAACATACAGGACTCTGTGGCATTTATATCCTCGGGTATGCCGAACACGGAGAGGGAGATTGCTCCCATGGCACTGGCCATCCCATTCTATATCTTTGGGTATACCAACACGGAGAGGAAGATTGCCCCCGTGACACTGGACATCATATTATGTATCCTTGGGGTATGTCAAGCACTAGGAGGAATATTGCCTCTGTGACACTGGACATTCCATTTCGGATCCGTAGAAGCATAGTATGAGAAAGACATAAGGTTTTTTGTGGCGTTTGTAGACTCTGGACTTGTCTAGCATTGGAAGAGTCTCATGCCTACTGGCCACCCTCTCGATCTGTAGGTCGGTTTGCCGGGACATTGGACTGTAAGGTTCAAAATTATATTTTTGGGTTATGGGATAGGACGCTGTCTCAATCTCCCTTGTTATTTCTTTTTAGGTCAATGCGGGGTATGTACTAAGTCACCCTCATTTTATTTGTGTTGTTTTTTTACCTTGATTTTATTTTTGGTGGATATCGTGAAGTGATACGCCATTTGCGATTTCTATGGTGATTTTTAGTGGTTGAAAATCTTCCCTCACGGTTAAGTCTTAGTTATTATTTTAATGACTCGGGTCTACTTTAGTATCGCTGAGGTCGTGGTATGTTTGATGGCTCGAGTCTGCTTTAGTACCACCGAGGCCGTTGTCTGTTTGATGGCTTGGATCAGCCCTAGTACCGCCGAGATTGTTGGCTGTTTGATGGCTTGGGTCTGATTTAGTACCACCGAGGCCGTGGTGTGTTTGATGGCTCAGGTCTGCTTTAGTACCTCAGAGGCCGTTGTGTGTTTGATGGCTGAAGCCATGGTTTGTTTAACCTCACGTGTCTATTTTAGTACCGCCGAGGCCGTTGTGTGTTTGATGGCTCGGGTCTGCTTTAGTATTGCCAATGTCGTGGGGTGTTATGGCTCGGGTCTGCTTTCACTTCTCCGAGGCCATATTGGTAGCACAAGGAAGGTTCATTCCCTTGTGGCCAACGGGGCTGGGTTACAAGGAGGGAACATTAGTGGTATAATGGCATAAGGAGGGAACATTCCCTTATGGCCAAGTTATTATTTTGGCTCAAGGTTAGGCTGCTTTCTATCGAGGCCCTGTAATTACCCTAATAGCTCGATGATGTGAGCTTTCCATCGTGGCCCATTTTATTTTGTAGGTTTTTATAGATCATTTTCTTATGAGTTTGTGGCATGTCAACACCATGCATTAGCCTGAGGTGGCACGATATGAGCTTCTTCAAGTAGAGAAGCCGATGTGGCCGATATATTATAATCAGCTCATGGCTGGTTACTTCCCGTCGTGGCTCTTTTATATGTGACAGCCAGCGATGAGATTTTTTCGTGACCCATTTTTTGTTTTGTAGGTCTTTACAAATCATTTCCTATCGATATTGAAATATTTCGAGAGCAAGCATAAGCCCGAGATGGAATAAAATGAGCTTCTTGAAGCAGAGAATCCAATGTGTGAGCATATTCAGGTTGGCTCGGATCAACCTTTCGATTAATTTGGGTCAAGTGGAGAGACGACCAAGTTACGAATCAAAAGTAGATGTGCCAGATCAGGGTTGTGAACCTGAAGTGGATTTTCATAAGAAGCATTGAAACTTGAAGCTGTGGTACCTGTCAAGAGATGGACCACACTTGAGATTTTGGACTAAATCAGGATTTAGTAACCGTATGAGGTCATCTGATCGGCTTCGAAGTCCATGCACATCCATATTTTTTATAGCTCCTAGCATCAACTTATTAACTCGTTAATACCGAGAACTATGAGGTAGATATTGATGGAGGTTTTCAGCTTCCAAGAAGTCAGAATCTATAGGAATGGTAGAGTGGGGATTGCAGTTAATGGCTAAAAGCCTTAGGTCATTGTGAAGATAAGAGGTAAGATAGAGGGGCCTGAGCTCGAGGTACCGGATCGATGTGGTCAAGTCAAGTCCAAGGTGGTCATGACCAAGATGGTCAGGTTCGAGGTCACTAGAGTAGTTGCAAAGATTGACTCGAGGTGTTTAGGTCAAGTTCGGCATTAGACACTCAGAGCAGCCCGACATTAAGAGCCTTGTGTCAGCCTCCGAAGTTAGAATCGACTCAGCAGATCAGACCTGGTCGAGGAAAAGAGAGGATGTCAGACCAAACACCATGAGTCTCAGCACACCAACCCTACTTGTTAGTAGATGCAATGAAATGATGTCACTAGTTCCGAATGACCGACCCGATGAAGTCATATGACCATTTCAACCCGACCTGGTAAAGAAGAGATGAAGATGATCTGACACTGACCACCTCAGTATGCCGACCCAGTTACCTAGGTCGGGGCTTCTTAATCTTATGCTTGTGAATGGATGACGTAAGCCATACAAGAAACCTAGAGCTGACAGACCGTTGGATGGGCTTATCGTACGAATGATGGATGTAACGTACTAGTAATGGCAATAATGTATGAGTAATGAGCAATAATGGCAAAGAAACATAGCTGACGTCACAGACTGGAGTTACAATAAATCCAGTGGCTCTATTTAAAGGGAAAGAAGACTCAGTTTTAGGGGATGCTCTTATTAGTATTTTCCATTTCCATTACTTGTAAAAGAACTCTAAAAAGCTTATTGTAAGAGAGGGATAAGCAGGTCGGTCTGATCCGAGGTGATAATAAAAGTATCATTTCTTTGCCTTCGTGGACGCAGGTCGAATTCATCCCGCCGAACCACGTTAAACCCTCTGTTTTTTTCTGTGTGTTTTCTCGTCTTTTGTTAAGTTTGCATTTGATCCCCAAACCAAAAAAATTCAGAATTGATGGATGATTGTTCGAGGAGTGATTTTTCCCGAATTACCCCTGGAACGAAGATAGCTGTCAACAATTATCATATAATCATTTTATAAAAACTTTATATTAATCAAATTACTATAAGTTTCCACATACATATATGAATTTATAATTTATGTTTTGTGAGTTATTAAAATTTATAATTCAAACTTTCCCAATCGTACAAGTTCATAATTTTGATCTATGTAATTAATGATTCAAAATCATTATTTAATAATTTTAAATAATCAAAATTGTTCAATTACTTTTTGTGATATAACAAATGGACTAAATGAATCTATAGTTATGAGCTCCAATAAAATTGGGACTATTAATTAGAATTTTAATCATTAATTGCAAATTATTAGCTATCAAGTTATTTCACTAAAAATATAAGATTGCACTCTCATAATTGTAGATACATTATACAACTGAAAATATTAGCGTTCATCGATTTAATCATTACATATAGTTTGATTATTCATCAGTATTTTATAATTGGAGTTATGTCATAAAATCTGTCATACTTCTCTAATTATATTATATTTCTTTACGTAGCATTGATATTCTAATGAATAATATATTCATGATGTTTATGAATATATTTATGTTTGAGTAACAAAATATGAGTGTTATTATTTAGTATGAATCAACTTTATGGGAAATTTTATCTACTTCAGTAGAGTGGATTTATAATCTGTCAATATTCTACTTACTAAGTAAAAATGTTCATTCTTATGTAACTGTTTGATAAATCATAATATATCTGTTGTTAATCAAAATAACAATTTAAAAAAAAGAAAATATAAAATATAACAATTCAACATGTGACATGCAAGCAGTACACTCAGTTGCATTAATTGGTGGTGAATCATCTTTTCAATATATAATATGATCCTTTATTTATAGATCTTTAAAAGAAATTCATGTCTATCATATTTCAATCCTCTTTAATATTATTATATAATGTGCCTTAATTTTCATGTCACTACATGAATGATCCTAGATTAATCATTATCATATATAAAGTGAACAGCGACTATAGATAAACATAACTAAAGTACTTATTTAGTTTTTTGTTGAGTTTCTATTAGGTCCCAAGATCAAATCTAAGCATGAAACAATGAGTGAACACATCAACGGAGGTAGCGGAATACTCACATCGATCGGTTGAGTCGATTTGGAGGCGAATCGAAGCCAAAAACTCACTGCAAGTGGCGCCATTCACTGCAGTCCACTGTCCACGTTTTTCAGTTTTGAGATGACGAAACGAAGCTCCGAGCTTCGTCCGACGGATCCCGGCTCATGGGTGAACCTCCCTACCACCTTCGCAAGACTCGTAAGTGTGCTAGCACTTGGATTTTTGCCACAAAAACCCACTCTTGCTTCCCTTGACTCACGGCATTTTGGTTCAAAACCAGAAACTTTTTTAAGCTTTGGGCGTGAGATGAGAAGAGAGAAATGGTGAGAGAGAGAGATGAGAATAAGTGTGTTGACTTGTGAATGATTTTCCAAAATTGCTTTATATAATTTCCAAAATATATTAAGCATTTTCCATTTTAATTTGTCAAACAAAATAAAGTAAATCAATTACACAACACCAAAGCACTATGCCAACCACCCATCACTATTCACATGTCACTTTAATAAAGTGATGTATGTTGTCATGTCTTCAATCAATCAATCACATCAATCAATCACATCACTCAAAGTGACATTTGATTTGACGCTTGATGTGACGATTGATTTGACGCTTGATGTGACTTGCGTCGCCGCACTCGAATTCGAAATACGAATGCGCTCGCAATCACACTCGGGCTCGGGTTCGCTAATTCTAAATTAACGATTTTTCCGTCGCGTCGTAATTAAGTGATTACGCCTAGCGAATTCACTATTCACGTCGCTAACGAATTAATTCTAAATTAATTCGTTCGCCCGAATTAAAATCTAATTTTAATTCCGCGTCGAAATCTAATTTCGTTTAATATATCGAATATATTAATTTACCGATTAATTCCAAATTAATCGTTATCTCTCTCTCGACGATATTTTATCCTAGATAAAATATCTCCGTAATTAATCCTAGATTAATTTTCTCTCTCTTCTATATAATCCCAGATTATTCAAGAGTGCGAGTTGTGCGTCATCGGTGGATTATCGGGAAGCGACCCATGAGATCTCCGGATAAGTTGGCTATAAATACGGTCGTCGGTGTAACCGAATCACGTACGTACCAAGTACTACGTTCTACCGATTTACGAGACAAGGTCGACTCCTAGCAAAGTACCAAGTCTACCCAATTCTCCGGACATATCCTTTTAAGAATATTTAGATCTATATCAAGCGTAGTATACCAATGTATTGTGCGTATCGGCCCAGTATCGGATAGTCACGTGTTAGGGCTGGGGCTGGATAAGTGTCTACCCCGTCCGAAACACATATCGGATGTCTGGTAACTAGTCTCTATAATCGGATATTCATGACCTGGTCATAATATCACGATTGGATGCGCATCACTTAAGAGCACTAATACCGTATCCTGCGTGACATCATCTCCAATATGACTGGAGTGATACTTCCGTCTCGACATCACACCCAATACTCTACGACTCTCTGATAAACCCAGAAGTGGTAGACACAGAACCTGGTCAGGGTCCCCAACCACCAAAACCAAAGTTTATCGATTATCGTAAGTATTAGCGATGCAAGTCTCAGGTTAAGACTATACACACCTACCTTGACTTCGGCCTCCCATAGACACATAGTCATAATACCAATGGGATTCCGAGGGGTCTATCCAGAGCGAAGCTGTTTCCCGTACCATCGGTGAAACACGACCTCCTATCGCACTTGCATAAGTCTCCAACACTTATATATATGAGAACTATGCCGTTGTGCCCTCACAACGCGCACAAGTGCAATACTAGCCTATTCCGCATTATCGATGTCCAGTCTCGATAATACTACGGCTAGGGATATTTAATGATTAATCCTTCGTGGACTGATACTGTCTCATATCATCTCAATCCAGGAACTAATCATAGGGACCTCTCTTCATTTATATATCTATGGTGATCTAATCACAAATGATGAGAGTGCAATTTCCTTGTTACATAGTTAATTTGCTACAACAACACAATGATCTGTGCAAATAGTGACGCTATGGGTCATATTATCCAACAATCTCCCACTTGGCACGTAGCGAGTCACTCAAGTGTTCCAACACTTGAACTATGTAAGGTTCGCTCAAATTGCTGAGGAAAGGTTTTCGTCAGCGGATTTGTTTGATTATCGTCTGACGCGATTTACACGATCATCACATCGCCACGATGTATGATCCGAACGAATCAGATGATATAGAAGTATATATCTGGATCGTCGATGAGACCTTTAATTCCTTAGCCTGTGCTGACGCCTAGTTCAGCTGCTAACAGAACTATATCTAATCTAATTAGATTTATGTTCGATCCAAATGGCTTCTTTTGCTGCCTCAGCTGCAGCAATAATCCGTATTTGTTGTTGTTTATTCGGCAACAGTTATCTTGCTTGGAAGATTTCCAGCTCACTGTCCCGTTATTCAAACTTTATAGTACCGTAGTATTTAATAGTTTGGAAACTTGCAGCGGTGATCCCAGTCACTTCAAGTTCTCCTTCTCCATAGTTTAAGACAACATCTTTAGTTCTCTAAGATACTAACAGATGTTCTCAATCTTTAATCCAGTGACTATCACTTGGATTGACCCGATTGTGACTCCATATGCTCGAAGCGTATGAGACACCAATACAAGTACATTTTAAATGTACATTTCCCAGAGAGTGTTAACAACTCCAAATCTATCCCAGTAGATCTTTATTCCTTGAATAAAGGTTGTTACTCCCCAGAATTCTACGGAGAATTTTCTATTGAAAGAATATCTATGAAAGCCAAGCTTTCACCATTGTATTATGGGAATTTCACTGTCAGTGCGCCCTCCCACTAACCTCCTTATATACACAAGAATTATTTCGTTTTGAGTCAAATCATAAACCATTATGATTATTTCAAAACGACAGTTCCAAGAACCCTATGCTTGCATTGATCCAAACATGGATCGAATAACCCGCAAACCTTGTTTGTCGGTTATACAAAATCGTCAGAATGTTATAAACATTCTCCAAAAGGTTTCCTTTTCAGGAAAGCGATTTTGATTTATAACTGACACATTTCATAAATGAAATATACAGTTATCTTCAAGCATTTTCAAAATGGATTTACCATGGCAACAGGTAAAAGGTTGAACCGTTATTAACACAATGTTGATAACGATACCTTTCCGTCAAAAGCCTAGCTTTGTACGTTGGTATGTTGCCTTCCATGTATCTCTTCCTTGAAGACGTTTAATGTACCAATAGGCACAATGCCTTGTGGTACAACAACTAGTATCCAAAATAGTTGTTATACATGGAATCCATTTCGGATTAATGGCACTTTGCCATAACAGGGAGTCGATACCTCGTATCACTTCCTCTAAACGTAATCGGATGGTACACCTCCATAAGATTGACATCTTCATGGGGCGAGATCAGAAACCCATACCCTAGGTTGTTTTCTGACTCTATCCGATCTACTAAGTTCTTGTGTATTTGAAGATTAATGGTATAGATTCATCATAGATGAACTATTTGTGTTCCATTAAGGACTTCGTGCCTTGAACAGTGTTACTCCGATTTTCATCGAGTATCACTATCCTCCCACTGACCACTGCATATCGGTATTCCTCTCAGGAAAACCGCATGGTGAGCAACAATTACATTGTTCTCATGTGGGATTTATAAGTACTATACTTAAGGTTTCCCTTAGGATAACCTATATAGGCACTTATCCAATTTGGGTCTTTAGTTTGGTATAAACAAACGTTATGCCTGGCATACCCAAATTATCAGGAATGAGAAACCCTTTCTTTCCTGTTCATATCCTATATGATATCTGTCAAACAGATTTATATGGAACCTTATTCTAAATAAGTTTTGCACTGTTAATACATGTCCCATTGAAGGAAATAGTAGCTCAGAGCGACTCGTGATAAACCTTATCATGTCCAACAAAATTCGTTTTTGGTTCGGACACACCGTCTAACTGACGTGTCTCGGGAGGAGTCCTATATGAAAGAATACCGTACTCTTTCATTACGTATGAAACTTACTGCTTAAGTAATTTCCATTACGGTCTAACCGTGGCGGAATAATACTATAGCCGATCTGTTTATTTACTTCGTGTCGAAACTTCAAAAGTTTCCGATCTGTGTTCTTCAAAAGAAACACATAACCATAACGTGATGCCACATCCGTTAAGGTCACGAAATATTCATGTTCACATCTAGCCTAGCTAGATATGGGCCCACTAACTTCACCATGAATAGGGCTAACAGATCGGTGGCCCTTTTACTATTACCAAGTAAATAGTATTTTAGGTATTTAACCTAATAAACTAGATTCGCAGACCTTATTTGAATAGTCAAATCAGTCCTAGTACCCACTCTTCAAAAGTGTGGATATACGATTCTCGTTTAATTGTGTCCTAGACAACAATGCCACAAATAAGTCTCATTGATCAAATCAATTTGAGCTATTTATTTGTCATTTTATATGTTTGAGATTTTATTTATATTCAAAATATAAATTATGTTATTTACATCTAATGTATTTATCTCAGTATCATCTTTATATAATGAAACACTTTAGTGTTCTAGAATATAAAGGTTTTATCCGCAACGGATTAAACACTGATATAGAGATAATGTCTCTAGTCAAACTAGTTACATCATAACATTTCCTAATTTAAGTACATACCCAAAGGGTAGTTCCTAAACTTAGGTATCTACGGTCGAAACAGCGACTTTCGTCCCGTTTCCGATTCGCAGAATAATCTCGGCTTGAAGTCAGTATCCAGCTCACAGCGGATTCTGAACATCAATACATATATGTTTATGTACCACACTAAGTATTTAAAATCCAATTTCAATACTAGTAGCGAACATAACTTTGACAAATATTTTTAAAGTTAGAGCCTCGCCCTTCTTTAATTCCTTCGTGTCTTCCATATCCAAATGGTAGTCACTTTGGGATATGTCAATTATCTTTTCAATATTTCACAAACCTTTGGCCAAGCCTTGGGTTTCGGAATATCGAAACGATGTGCACCTTGTGCAACATGCCCAATTGCAAACTTTGACTTTTCTCCACTAGAATAGTCAATTAATTCTCTAAGAATTTTAATTGCAATTTTAATACTTTTAAATCTAAAGATAGATTTATTATAAGTATTTAATTAAGCACTAAAGTCATCATCACATAAATCTTCCAAAGATTTTATGCTCTACTATTTGCTTAATTATGGGCTTAGTAATAAGTTATTTTATCAAATAAATTAACCTATTATTAATTCCCAATTGAAAATTAAATCATTTAAAACATTTAATCCAAGGATTATATATTTTAAATATTCAACTTTTAAATTCTTTCTTGATTTCAATAGTCCAACTATTTAATCAATTTTAATAAGGTACTATTTATTATAATGATTACAATAATCCAATTATTTAATCAACTATAATTTTAATATTGATTACTATAATCCAATTATAAAATCAACTATCATTTTAATTCAATTATATTGATTACTATAATCCAATTATAAAATCAACTATATATTGAATAAGTTTGTATATAGTCCAACTATATATATATTTTAAAACAACGTAAAATATTGACGAATGATATTTGTTTGAGCGTGTATGGCGAGTAATTGAACGAATGTTGCAAATTCAATACTTGCCTCCCACTATTTTTCGTCGAGTCTCTAACCCTCTGTGGAGTACTCGGGAAACCGCGTTTCCTAGTGGGCTGGGATCCTGTCAAATAACATACAACCTTGACTTTGGCCAACAAGCTGTATGCTACTTAACCAGGTAGATCTCACAGATCAATTGATCCAATCCAATTCCCAGATCCGGTTAGGTGGACATCCAAGTCCTAAACATATTACATATGCCAATGTATCTAATACATTTTCTAACCTTATCCTCCGAATCATCTAGGCCTTGGCTTTGGCACAACAAACCTAATGACTCCAGTTAAGCGGGACCCATTGACAAGGAAAGTTTCGTAATCAATGTCTTTGGACAAGAAGTGATCTTGACTTTGGCCAACAAATCACAACTTGGACTAGACACCGATGTGGAACAAAACTCTCATGATTCAAATACATCTAATTGACATGGTCTTGACTTTGGCCAACAAACCAATGCCAATCAGATCTTGAACAAGAATCATTCAATGGAAGGATAATCGCTTAATATAAACGAGGGTTTTTCGCGTGCAAATTGGCTACCAATTTAATTATCTTTGTTAGGTCTCATCATCATACACCCTTAAACATGCATTCTAAACACATAATAAAGCGAGTATGAAATAAAATAATAATGATATGCGGATGGATATTAACACATTGATCCTAGATCAAATCTCTCCCTTTCTCACTCAAGCTAGCACTAGTATTACTTCTACCCGTTACACTACACTTCTAAAGAAACCTCATATACATAGAGGGGAATAGGTGAGAAGAGAGAATACAAGAGAAAGAAGGTGATAAGGCTGGACACGCAGGTCCAATTTAATAAATCGAATTTATTACAACAATTTCTAAAATTGCCCACCCATCTAATATCCATCCGATATACATTATTCATTCAACACAACCAAGTATTCACACATATAAGCATGCTATCAATCAATCTAATCAAATTAATTAATCTGATAATTAAGTGATCATCCAATGTTCAAACAACGATTTGATTTTGATCGAGTCAAACTCGTTTTTGCGAATAAGTACTTAAAGTACGAATTCATGAATTAAATTAAACTACATTATTAAATCTAATTTAACATGTATTTAATACTAATTCACTATTCAATTCCAAATTAAATATTACACTTTATTTAATAAACCTTTTACGATTTAAATTCCAAATCTAATCGTAACGCGTCTCAAAGACCGATTAACGTCCAACGTCAATTCAATTAAAGTCCAATGGGCTTTTGATTGATTTCTTAAGGCGTGGACTTTTGGTCAACTCGGGTCAAACCGATAACCAAAGTCCAATCCGGGATTTACCCCATAAGCCCATAAATCAATCTTGGCCCATTAGGCCCAATTGAACTTTAAAGGTTCATTAAGTCGCATTTGGGCTTTATGGTTAAGGTTTTAGGCCCAATTGGATCCAATCCATTTGGCCTAAACCAAACTTGATAAATCAAGCCCAATAGGCCCAATTACAACATTAAAGCCCAAATCCAATTTAGCCTAAATAATTAAATTACACTAATCCAATTACGCAATTTAATTACCTAAAGTGCGTTACATGATTAATCGACTAAAACAATATTTCTAAAACACAATATTACTCCAATTAATCATGCTAAATTCATTATCACATGTCAAACACACAATATGAAAAATCAAACCCATTTACATGCTTTTAAGTCTCGGCCAAAAGAGGGATTTTGTGTCCGATTCGGTTTCGATCCAATCGAACCACAATCGACATCAAATCACCATCCTAAATGATTTCACACACATCCAATGTCACAAAATCAAAAACACCAAGACATTAGGGCATATACACCATTCGGCCAAGAGAGGAATTTGGGGGTTTTTGTCCAATTCGAAATCCAATCCAATTCGATTCAAATTAACGTCAACCTAATGATTCTAACTCATCAAATGAATCAAAAATCAAAAAATCCAAGATCCCAAAATCCTAATCATATTCGGCCAAGGTCCATATTTGGGGAAAATAATTCCAAATCATTTTTCAACAAATTGGTCCAACCAAAATGCAATTAAACATGTTATAAACATACTCAAACAAACAATTATTCAAATCATGCTCAAATCACATTTACCCAAATTTTAAATCCCTAAAATTTCATGCTTGCAACTATAGCTCTTGATGCCATTGTTGAGTTTCTATTAGGTCCCAAGATCAAATCTAAGCATGAAACAATGAGTGAACACATCAACGGAGGTAGCGGAATACTCACATCGATCGGTTGAGTCGATTTGGAGGGAATCGAAGCCAAAAACTCACTGTCAAGTGGCGCCATTCACTGCAGTCACTGTCACGTTTTTTTCAGTTTGAGTGAGAAAACGGAGCTCCAAGCTTCGTCCGACGGATCCCGGCTCATGGGTGAACCTCCCTACCACCTTCGCAAGACTCGTAAGTGTGCTAGCACTTGATTTTTGCCACAAAAACCCACTCTTGCTTCCCTTGACTCACGCATTTTGGTTCAAAACCAGAAACTTTTTAAGCTTTGGGCGTGAGATGAGAAGAGGAATGGTGAGAGAGAGAGATGAGAATAATGTGTTGCTTGTGAAATGATTTTCCAAAATTGGCTTTATATAATTACAAAATATATTAAGCATTTTCCATTTCATTTGTCAAACAAATAAAAATGGTAATCATTACACAATCACCAAAGCACTAGCCAACCACACCCATCACTATTCACATGTCACTTTAATAAAGGATGTGATGTGTGTCATGTCTTTCAATCAATCAATCACATCAATCAATCACATCACTCAAAGTGACATTTGATTTGACGCTTGATGTGACGATTGATTTGACGCTTGATGTGACTTGCGTCGCCGCACTCGAATTCGAAATACGAATGCGCTCGCAATCACACTCGGGCTCGGGTTCGCTAATTCTAAATTAACGATTTTTCCGTCGCGTCGTAATTAAGTGATTACGCCTAGCGAATTCACTATTCACGTCGCTAACGAATTAATTCTAAATTAATTCGTTCGCCCGAATTAAAATCTAATTTTAATTCCGCGTCGAAATCTAATTTCGTTTAATATATCGAATATATTAATTTACCGATTAATTCCAAATTAATCGTTATCTCTCTCTCGACGATATTTTATCCTAGATAAAATATCTCCGTAATTAATCCTAGATTAATTTTCTCTCTCTTCTATAAATCCCAGATTATTCAAGAGTGCGAGTTGTGCGTCATCGGTGGATTATCGGGAAGCGACCCATGAGATCTCCGGATAAGTTGGCTATAAATACGGTCGTCGGTGTAACCGAATCACGTACGTACCAAGTACTACGTTCTACCGATTTACGAGACAAGGTCGACTCCTAGCAAAGTACCAAGTCTACCCAATTCTCCGGACATATCCTTTTAAGAATATTTAGATCTATATCAAGCGTAGTATACAATCGTATTGTGCGTATCGGCCCAGTATCGGATAGTCACGTGTTAGGGCTGGGGCTGGATAAGTGTCTGCCCCGTCCGAAACACATATCGGATGTCTGGTAACTAGTCTCTATAATCGGATATTCATGACCTGGTCATAATATCACGATTGGATGCGCATCACTTAAGAGCACTAATACCGTATCCTGCGTGACATCATCTCCAATATGACTGGAGTGATACTTCCGTCTCGACATCACACCCAAAATACTACGACTCTCTGATAAACCCAGAAGTGGTAGACACAGAACCGGTCAAGGGTCCCCAACCACCAAAACCAAAGTTTATCGATTATCGTAAGTATTAGCGATGCAAGTCTCAGGTTAAGACTATACACACCTACCTTGACTTCGGCCTCCCATAGACACATATCATCATAATACCAATGGGATTCCGAGGGGTCTATCCAGAGCGAAGCTGTTTCCCGTACCATCGGTGAAACACGACCTCCTATCGCACTTGCATAAGTCTCCAACACTTATATATATGAGAACTATGCCGTTGTGCCCTCACAACGCGCACAAGTGCAATACTAGCCTATTCCGCATTATCGATGTCCAGTCTCGATAATACTACGGCTAGGGATATTTAATGATTAATCCTTCGTGGACTGATACTGTCTCATATCATCTCAATCCAGGAACTAATCATAGGGACCTCTCTTCATTTATATATCTATGGTGATCTAATCACAAATGATGAGAGTGCAATTTCCTTGTTACATAGTTAATTTGCTACAACAACACAATGTTCTGTGCAAATAGTGACGCTATGGGTCATATTATCCAACAGTTTATTCTCAAACGAAACTATTTTATTGATTTAAAATTAAATATTCTTGATATGATACATATAAACAAGTTTGAGAAAAATGGGTAATCAAATAATATTTTTTACAATTTACACCACTATTATCACAAAAAAAATGTATGGTGTTATCTACATACAAAAATAATTAATTTTTAAATCTGTAAAGATTTGGGGAACATTGCTTATTTAGTTGCTACATAGTTAA
The DNA here is from genome assembly GCA_019454045.1 of Zanthoxylum bungeanum. Classification (NCBI taxonomy): domain Eukaryota; kingdom Viridiplantae; phylum Streptophyta; class Magnoliopsida; order Sapindales; family Rutaceae; genus Zanthoxylum; species Zanthoxylum bungeanum. The sequence continues at coordinate 17,709 of SKCR01005056.1, forward strand.
TTCAATGGTTGGACTCAACAATGCAAACATGGTTTAATACTACTCCATACTATGAATCTACACACCTAGGCGCGAAAAATTGATCTAGATATAGATTTTTAGAAAGCTTTATCCTGATGATAGTAAGAATCACTATATTATTAAGATCAAATCCTCTTATGATTTTTTTTAATTTTTGAACATACTTAGGAATATGCCTTACAACCATCGAATGATCCAACCCTAGTTGTAAACTTATCTACTTGACTATCCCACTGCATAGAAGATAACATGTCTCGTGAACAACATAGCATATATAAAACTGCCTACCGAAGAGGCATATGGAATATGTTACATATCCAAATTCATAAAGTGTGCTCTAGAACAATTCCTTAGATAAATGAAATATTTATTGAAAAGGTAAATTATATTTCGTGGAATTCTATGCATCATAAACCGTACAAGTATTATCAATACACGATACTTAAGAGATAACTAATAGTATTTTCTTATGATCTCGTATGATTTAGATCCGAATAAGAATATAACTTACCTCTCCTAAATCATTCATTTGCATTTAATTAGTTAACTAGTTAGTTCTTTACAAATGATAACAATTTTATATCATTCCCATTGAGTAAAATATCATCAACATAAAGATAAGGAAAATCATTTTCTTATCAATGTTGCACTTAAATACACAAGGTTTATCGACATTTTTCTTAAAACCTTAAGATTAAGATTGATTATTATGTAAAACTTATGCTTTAAGATCGAGAAGTTTTTTTGAGCCCATAATGGATCGTTCTAATTTGTAAATCTTTTGCTCTCGACCTTGGGACATGTATCTCTCTGGTTGCACTCTATTGATGTTTTCATAAAAACTACTATTCAAAATTACAGTCTTGATGTCAACCTCTCATATTTCATAATAAAATATACAATAATAAAAAGTAGAATATGAATGGACTTAAACATAACTACTATTGAGAAAGTTTCCTCATAGTCAACTTCATCTTCCTAGATATAACCATAGCCTACTAACTTAGATTTTAAGAACTGTACCTTCCCATCTATTTATATATTCCTCTTGTAGATCCATTTGCATCATATGAATTTTATCCTATCTGGTAGACCTACAAGCTTCCAGACTTGGTCAGAGTACATAAACTATATCTCGAGATCCATGGCTTTAAACCATTCTTCCTTAACAAAATCATTTGTTGTATGAAAATATATCAATGGATCATCTACACCATCATTGAAGATGACACTTATGCCTCTCCAAAACCTAAGTAGTGATTTAGTTATCGTACAATCTTCCTACCGTTTTTAGGTGGTAGATCAATCCGATAGGAAACTATCTGACATTTAGATATGGTTGGTACTATGTTAGTGTCAACAACTGTTGTTGACTATGTATTGGTTAAACTAAGAAGTACTTTCTTGAGTACTACTTTACTTCGAGGTTTGAAATATTTCATTTATTATCTTCAAGAAACGTAGCATTTGTCGATACAAACACTTTATTTTCTTCAAGATTATAGAAGAATCTGCCCCTAGTTTCTCTAAGGTAACCTATAAAAAGTATACACTTGAACATGGTTCCAGCTTTTCAGTCTTACACTTAAGCACGTGTGTTGGACTCCCATATATGAGGAAATATTATAAACTAGTTTTACAGTCAATCCACAACTCTAAGGATGTTTTAAGAATATACTTAGATGGAACTACATTAAAAATATACATTGATGTTAAAAATGCATATCTTAGAATTACAAGTATTGATGAAAAACTATTTCTCATCATATCAAATAGGGTTTGATTTCTTATTTATACAATACAATTATGCTTGGTGTTTAATGAGTAGTGAGTTGAGATAGAATCCTATGCTTAAGTAAGTAATTCTCAAAATCGGTGTCGAAATATTCACCTTCATGATTGGATCGAAGAGTATTATAGTTTTACTAACTTGATTTTAAACTTTAGCTCAATTCTTTGAACTTTTCATGATTTTTCTGCCTTATATTAGGTAAACAGATATATCTTGAATAATCATCAACAAATGTGATGAAATACATAACCTCATCATACTTTGACATTAATAGGATTAAAGACGTCCGAATGTATAAACTTTAGCGGTTTCTAACTCTATGCCATTTTCTAGTAAAAGGACTTTCGGACATGATTCAAAGATAGGTAAACTGTCAATCTTTATCTCACATAAACCCACACTTTGCTAGTCTATTCATTCTATCAAGGTTAATATGGTCAATCCATAGATGCCAAGTAAAAGATATCATCTCTTAAGAAATCTTTAGTGAGATTGATTTTGATTTTTCAACCTTAAATTGATTTTGATTTTTCAACCTTAAATAATTCAGTATTAAACAACTTATGTGTTAACAATTTTAACATATATAAATTATTTTATAATATTCATGAAAAGATATTCATTCCAATTCTATAAATAATAGCATATTTATTGTCAAAAAAATAGAAAAATTCTTATTTCGACATAGAAATCAATTATTTTAAAAATTAATTCGAACTTCAATCATTACTTTTGCTTGCACAACATCGCATATACCAACTCGCATGGTGAACTTGCCTTCATCGAGCTCTTTCCTGGAATCAATCAAATATATAGAATAACAAACATAATTAGTGGCTTATGAGTCAATAATCTAAACAGATACATCATTTTCTCCTAAAAAGAATTCAATTATAAGTTTTATATTACCTTTGGCCTTCTTTTTCCGCTCAAGCTCTTGGAGGAAATTTGGAAAATTTCTCTTTCGATGCCCATCTATATTGTAGTAAAATATTTTCCCTTAGGCTTGGTAGATTTTAAACTTTTCTTCTTGTTTTATTATTTTTTTTTTTTTAGTTGAGCTTTCTTCTTAGCCATCACTTTAGCCTTTTCAGTATTTCTCTTTCTCTTATATTTACTAGAATTGAAAGACTCAACATCTTTTGCATCATTTGCCTTTATCTTATCCTTATTCATGGGCTTATAAATAGTGAGCTCATTGAGTTGTTGTGTAAAAATGTAAGTTAATTGTTAATAACATATTTGCCCTTAATTACATAAACTCTTTAGAAAAGTTTCCATATTCGTAGTTACCTAGCTATGTTCATCAATCTATGCACCATGGCTCTCAACCATGTTGAAATGGGCCATATTTCATCTTTGCAGTCATCACGGAGAAAACAGTTTTGTGGCATTGCTTGTAATGATTCGAAATTTCATGACTCAACTAGATTATAACTTAGTACTTATATAAATTTTTTTCTCCGAGCATTGGCAGAAAATTTTGAGATGATTTCGTGAGCCTAACCCTAAATTAAAAGCCTAATTAGTATTATTATAGCATATGGGCCCTAACCAAAATTTAGAATGAAATAGCCCAACTCGTGAGCCCAACAAGAGTTTTATTTTTTATGCCCAAGTCCCCATATTATAGAGAAATTCATAATTTCCTAGACTTTTTAAAAATTCATTCCACTTGTTTTTGAAACAAAAGAAACTTGAGAAACTTCTTATTTTTACCCACTTTGGCCGAATATTGAAGAGAGAATAAATGAATGAGAATTGTATTTTTCTAGCTAAATTTCCAAGATCAATCTAGAGTATTCATCATCATTCAAGCATAGGATAGAGAGAAAGAAGCTTTAAGGCTCTAAAATAGTTGATTTAAGGTAAGGAAATATTTGACCTAAATGTTAAATGTTGATGTTTGACTGATTTAATGAATAAAGAGTTTTGTAGGCTTGTGTGTGATATTGTGTAAGTGATTATTGAGTTAAAAATGTAATACTTTATGAAACCCAAAATTTCAGAAATCCCTAAGCATTGAACTAAGTTGGAGTCTAAGGAATGGATGTTGTGAAGACGTTGAAGGAGATATTGATGATGATTTGTATACTTCTTATGGTTATTGTATTAGTGGTGTAGTAGAATTTGAGAGTGAAGATGGAGAATTGATGTAGGCCCTGAAAATGAGCTAGGGTCGCGATGCCAAGCCTTTGGAATCGCGACGTAAAAAAGAGGATGTTCTCTTCCCAATTATGCTCTCATGAGCGTAGCGACGCTCATATACCGGAGTCGAGCCGCAGAAATAGAGGAAGCTCACTGCCTCGATTCTGATTTGTGCGAGTCGCGACACCAAGAACTTAGTGTCACGACACATGTGGGAGTAAGGATGCCCAGCTCTTCGCATCGCGACGTGAAACCATCAGATGTTCTTTGCCTCAGCTGATTTTGTGAAGCGTCATGAAGCTCATGGGCCAGTATCGCGACGCGTGATTTAATTTTCCATGATCAATTTTATCCATTTCAGTTTCATCCTAAGACGTTAGAGGGCATCTTAAAGGTCTCGTGTAAGAGTATATACATGCATTACATCACGTTACAAGCATAAAATTTCAATCATCTATTAGATTTTCTTTCTAATCAATTGCAAGGAAACTAATGCTTTCTTTGACAATAGATCGATGTCCAGATGCTCGGAGATCACCTACACCAAGAACCACACCAGACTGTCATAGCACTGTGAGTAGAGTACTTATTTCAAAGTTTTTTTGTTTTCAAAATAAAGATTTATATTTCTTTAATTTTAAAAAAGGTTTATGAAAATTTACTAAAGCACTGATTTCAAATGACTTGAGATGTTTTGATGATAAGAACGATTTAAAAGTATGAATTTATTTTTTGGAGGTATGAGGGAAAATCTCACCTCAGATGGTAACTTGGAATTATTGGATATGGAACTAACAGACACAAATGACGCGTGCACACACAGCTCAGGACTAGAGGGACGGTGATACATAACGCCCTTAAGTCCTAGGTTTCAGGGCCATGGGGATGGTGATATGTAATACCCTTAGACCCTAGATTCAAGGACAGGACAATGGCTTGTATTAAGGGACAACGATTTATAACATCCAAATGGCATAGATTTGCACACCTGGCTCCAAATCAATGGCTTGGGGGATAGCGATACGTAACACCCCAAGACCACTAGTTAAGGTGTATGAGAGCACGACGATATGTAACGCCCCCATGCGTCTGGTCTTTTACATATATTTCAACAAATGATTTTTCTTAAATTTTTACAATGAAAGACTTGATTCAATTTTATGAATTCAGACTTCTTTTTATCATGAGCATTTTACATAGTATTACTCATACTATTTTCTAGTTTTATAGCTTCACTCACTGAGTTCCTTAGGATTCACCCTCCCCACTCTCCAGTTTTTTCAGGATTTTACTACTAGGAGCCACAACCATCTTTTAGAGACATGAATAAAAAAACAAGAGTAGTGGCATTACAATTTTGCATGAAGCCCAATGATGAGCCTCGTATGGAGGCACTACCCGATAAGTTGCAGAAGTCGTGGGAAAATGACGTCGAAAGGGAAAATTCAAGAAATAAATATATCATCAAATTAGTCTCGCTAGTTAGCCACGAGTTCGCTCAGTCGATTCTTGTTTTAAACATTAATCTTGGCCCAAAACTCTCGCACCCATCCAAAGCCTATACGCACCCATCCAAAGCCCACATGCATAACCCTAACCCTAATGCACCACTATAAAATATAACCTAAACCAACCCCTAAACCCTAGACTCTTCACTCACTCATTCGGCACTTTGAACCAAGAAACCCTAGGCACGCCCTTTCTCTCTCTTCACCTCTCTTGACGCCCATCCTCTCTTTCTAACTCTCTCTCGGCCTCTCCCTTCTCCATCTTCTCTTCTCTCTCACTTTCTTCTCCTTCTTCCACCGTTAATCAAAGCCACTCATAGGAACAAAACAATAAAATAATAAAACAAAAACCAAAAAGCCATTACCAAAGCAGCCAATTACCATGACATACACTCGCATACGACATCAACACATTCGAAGCTCCTGCACGAAAAATGAACACCCAAACAAACAAAGACACAAGACACAAACCTTATGAGACACTCACACTCTCGACATTAAAAAAACACAAGAGAAACCCTAAGCCATCTTCCCTCTAGCTCGACTCTCTTACCTCACTCTCTTTTATCATCTTTCACAAAAAACACACAAACCCTAGAGAAAACTCACGGTAACAAACACTAAACACCAAAGAAACCGACCAAGAAAATAAGAATCCACAACCAAGCAAACCCTTCACGCACACGTAGAACACATAAACTTGACACCATACACACTCCAGACACACGACAACCATACGAAAACCAGGAAACCCTAAGCCCACTATTAAAACAAACACACACAACACTCAAAAAACACACACACAGAGCAGCCACACGCAGCCAACACCCTTCACCAAACTGACACACACTAAATACACATAGACAAGTGAAATTGAGGGGTCATTGCAACGAGCACGATGGATTGAGCAGTTGAGTTGTCATCATTGTGAGTCTTCTAATGAGCGGAAAATATATCAATATTTACCTCCCCTTTTACCTAATATTTTGTTTAGTTTCTCGGGTTTGATGAATGTTTTGATGTTATTTATGTGTTTTATAGATAAATAAAGAATTAGAATTTAATGCAATCAACTCGGGGCTAAAACGATGAAATTCGAGCAAAAAAATGGAAAAAATGGAAATTTACTATTCACTTCATGAAGTGCAGTCCTAAATTTCAGTTTTGCGTAAGTTTTGTATTTTGGCCATAACTTTTTCATCCGATATCCGATTGAGCTGATTCACGTTACACACAAAGATCTACAACTTTTAAGATTTAAATAGTTTCGAATTTAGAAGTTTGGAAGGCCAAAATTGATGAACAATCCAATGTATTTTGTGTAATTACTATAGTCGTTTTCAAAATTTAAAATAAAATTAATAAAATAAAAAAGTAAAAATTGTCAAACTTCCACCAAACATGCTTGCAAGTTTGGTGCCATGTTTGGTGTCATGTTTGATGCCATGTTTGGTGCCATGTTTAGTGGAATAATTGGTGGAGCAATTGGTGGAGAAATTGGTGGAAGCTTTAGATTTTCCTATAAATACCAAGCTTAACTTTGTAAATTTTTCATGCTTTCTTTAGAGAAATTTCTCCATGAAAACCTAAAGGAAAGTGTCTTGTATATTATTTAAGTTTTCTTGTATTTTATTTTTATTTATTAATAAAATTATGAGTGTTTTCTTTTACAGCATGAGTAGGTAATCTCATTCTGCTGGGGTGAAGAGGTAAGACTTTTAATATAATAAATTTGATTAATCTCATTTATTTTAATTAAAATTTGGATTAATTAGTTACTGCCTATATGGCCGGTTTAGGTGACAACCTTATTTACCGCATATATGGTCGGTTTTTCATTTCAAACCTAGTTTCCACCTATATGGTCGGTTTAGGTAATAACCTTATTACCGCCTATATGGTCGGTTGGATTTAATTGAGACAAATGAAATTACAGCCTTTATGGTCAGGTTAATTAATCAATAAATATTGAGAATAAGAGAGATTTCTAATTTTGAAATATGAAAAATGGATCCTCTAACCCCCAACATTTTCTTTTATTGTACTTTTAAATTTTTAATTTCCAGCATTTACTTTATGTCTTTTATTTTATTTAAGCTTTTATTAGCTTTAGATATGTATCGTAACTAAGTCTGTTATCTAGGGTTGTGATGAATTCCAATATCATCGAGTTATAAGGGGTTATTTTATAGTTTAGGTAATACAAAGATTTATTTATTAAGTCTTAAGCTTAATGCGTCTTGTTAAGTGGCCACTATGAGATTGATCTGGTAAACTTAAAATAAACTTGACAAAGGAATTTTAGGTTTCAGCCTTAGACTTAATAGCCCACGATCTTCATTGAGGATAGATAACCCTTTAATAGATTTCGTTACAGGATAGACATATACCTGTCGGGCGGGGGTAACTATAATTGGAACTTAATCTTAATGAATCCAGGTAATTTGGTTAACATAGATATATGGTTTAATTGGATTACATTGGGTATTTTCATTTGACCATCGACGGAGGCTTTTGCATAATTTTTGTGTTCCAGGTTAGTAAACCGATTTATTATACAAACTTAAAATAACCACTCATATTTAATTAGATATGGAGGATAATCAAACCTTGCATAGTTTTTATAAATTTGAATTTTCTTTAATCTACTTTCACGTCTTTTTATTTACTTGTTTTAAATTTTAAAGTCACCAATCCAATCAAATAATAATCTACTAGAGAATAGTAATCATTTGGTCTTATATAATAAATAGATTAGATATTTAGTCCTCGTGGGATCGATACTTTTTATACTACTTGAACGATACTGTAGGCACTGTATTTTTGCATGTAAGTCCAATGATGAGTCTCGTACGGAGGCACTACCTTTTTAGTAGTGGAAGTCGCAGGAAACGGATGTCGGAAGGAAAAAGTCAGAAATCAGTACTTTGTTGGATTTAATTCGTTTGCCTAGCTTTCGTTTTGCTCGTTGGACTTCTGTTTTAAAGTTTATCCATGGCCTAAACCTTGTAAGCCACTCACCAAGCCATACACAAGCCTAAGCACCAAGCCCACAAAAAAACCCTAACCACACGCCCAAGAGACACATTCACGCCCAAAGCTTTCCGAAATTAATCACAACACACATTAAACACATGCATAAATCAAGCCAAATCACCTTCCTGAATTAAAGAAATCCCATGGATCCCTTTCCTAATCAAAACCAATCACATCCCTAAATTAAAGAGATTTTTTCCTTATGAGACACTAATTAGGAGATAGTCCCCATCATTAAGATATTCTTTCCTATTCAAACAAGGATAACTCTCATCCATTGTCTATAAAAGAAGCATTCACCCCACCTTTCAAAACCTAGTCCATTCACGCCTAAATCATCCAAAAAAATCCCCATCAAACAGCCCTGTCACTGCACGCAAAACACCCACTATCCAGCCCAAACCGCACGCAAAACACCCATTGTCCAGCCCCTGCATTGAACGCAAAACACCCACTGTGCAGCCCATTCACTGTCGCATATCACCATTGCATTACACTGCTGAAACTGTTGCATAAACCACTGCATTACACTGCCCAAACCATCACATAAATCCTTACCACTGCGCGCCAAAACAGTTGAATAAACCTCCATACACTGCACGTCCAAACTACCTCTAAACTGTCCAGTTTTTACCGCGAAAATAGTCCAAAAAATGCACTATTTCACCCCCGAAACAGCCCAGTTTTTACCACCAAAACAGCCCATATTTTAGCCCTTAAAACCATGGAAAATAGCAGTAAAATAACAAGCAAGACATCAGCCAAACCGAGGAAACAACGATCCAAAACAGCAAGGCAATGAAGGATTCCAACGCACCAGTGAACCGGAAGAGTTGTTGAACATCAATCTGTTGGTTTCTAATTAGGTCCGAAGATCATGAAATCAAGCAAGAAATTCGCATGAACACATCAAAGAAGTAAGGCGGAATACATACTTACATTGAACGGTTTGAGATGCGAAGAATAAAACCACTTGGCCTCCTTCATCAAGCTCGGTTTTGGTCTCTTTGAACTGCTGGACTGCTCGATTTTGCTCCTTGAAACATCTCCAAGATTCGGCCATGGTGGACTTCCATTGAAGCTCCAAGCTTCAAGCTTCAAAAAAAGATTCCATGCTCATAAGAACACTGCCCTATCACCTTTGTATCACTCAAGATGTGCTAGCACTTCTCTTCTTCATTTTTATTCGGTCAAACCAAGAAAAATGGATGAAGAATTCGGTCATGAGACCGTGTGAGAGAGAAGCAATAAAATGGCTCCAAAAACCCTAAAACGTCCAAAAAGGAGAGGTGAGTGAAGCTTTAATATTGTTTATTTTTTTATATTTACCAAGTAAATTAAATAAACTATATTCAACTTAATTCAAAAGTCAAAAAGTAAAAGCAAAAAGTAATAAATGCTTTTTCAACCATACATCAATCACTCAAATGTCACATCACCTTTATTTACTTTAATAAAGTGACAACATGTCATGTCACATCACTCAAAGTGACAAGTGATTTGACGATTGATGTGACTAGCGATTTGACGCTTGATGTGACTTGCGTGCCGCGCTCGAATTCGAAATGCGAATGCGCTCACAATCATTCTCGGGCTCGGGTTCGCTAATTCCAAATTAACAAATTTTCCGTCGCGTTGTAATATAAATGATTACGCCTAGCGAAATCACTATTCATGTCGCTAACGAATTAATTCTAAATTAATTTGTTCGCCCGAATTAAAATCTAATTTTAATTCCGCGTCGAAATCCAATTTCGTATAATATATCGAATATTTATTTTATCGATCAATTCCAAATTAATCGTTCTCTCTCTTTAATTAATATTTTATCCCAGATAAAATATCTCCGTATTAATCCCAAATTAATTTTCTCTCTCTTCTAATTAATCCCAGATTAATTAAGTGCGAGTTATACATCATCGGTGAATCTTCGGGAAGCGACCCATGAGATCCCCAGATATGTTGGCAGTAAATACGGTCGTCGGACTATCCGAACACGTAAGTACCTCGTACTACGTTATGCCGATTTACAAGACAAGGTTGGCTTCTAGCAAAGCGCCATGCCTACCCAATTCTCCAGAAATATCCTTATAGAATATGTGATCTACATCAGCGTAGTATACCGTAGTATTGCGTATTTCTGTCCAGTATCAGATGGTCACATGCTAGGCCTGGGGCTGGAATTGTGCCTGCCCGTACGAAGCACATATCGGATGTCTGGCAACTAGTCTCTATAATCGGATAAACATGACTTAGTCATAATATCCTGATAGCTCGACCATTTAAGAGATCAAGTTTCCGTATCCTACGTGATCATCATCTCCACTATGACTGGAGTGATACTTCCGTCTTGACATCACACCCAACACACTACGATTCTCAATATACTCAGAATTGGCGTACACAGAAGCGGTTAAAGCTCTGGACGACCTCAACTAAAGTATATCGATTGTCGTAAGTATTAGCGGTGCAAGTCTCAGGTTAAGACCAAATACACCTACCCTGATTTCAGACTTCCATAGACACATAGTCATACTACCAATGGAATTCCGGGGGGGGCTATCCAGAGCGAAGCTGTTTCCCATACCATCGGTGAAACACAACCTCCTATTACACTAGCATGAGTATCCTATACCCAAATATATGAGAACTATCCTGTTGTGTCCTCACAAATGCGCACAAGTGCAATACTAGTCTTTTACATATTTATCGATGTCCAATCTCGATAATACTCTGACTAGGGATATTTAATGATTTATCCTATGTGGACTGATACTGCTTCTCTATCATTCTCCGTCCAGGAACAAATCATAGGGACCTCTCATCATTTCTATATCTAGGTGATCTAATCACAAATGATAAGAGTGCAATCTCCTTTGTCACATAGTTAATTTTTACAACAACACCGTGATCTGTATAAATAGTGACGCTATGGGTCATAATTTTCCAACAATCTCCCTTGGCCTATAGCCAGTCACTCGAGTCTTTGACACCCGAACTATGTACGGTTGGCTCAAATTACTGAGAAAATCTTTCGTCAGCGGATTTTAATGATTATCGTCTGATGCGATTTATTCGATCATCACATCGCCACGATGTATGATCCGAACGAATCAGATTAATATCGAAGTATGTATCTGGATTGTTGATGAGACCATTAATTATTTAGCCTATGTTGACGCCTAGCTCAGCTGCTAACAGAACTATATATAATCCAATTATATTTATTATTGACCCAGATGGCTTCTATTGCTGCCTCAGCTGCTGCAATTAACCCACATTTGTTGTTTATTCGGTAACAGTATCTTGCTTGGAAGATTTCTAGCTCATTGTACCGTTATGCTAACTGTATAGTACCGGTTACGACTTTTAGTCGTCTTTACCGGTTAGGAAACTTGCTACAGTGATCCTAGTCACTTCAAGTTCTCCTTCTCCATGGACTAAGACAGCATCCTTAGTTCTCTAAGATACTAACGGATGTTCTTAACATCAATCCAGTGACTTTCACTCGGATTGGCCTGTTTGTGAATCCATATGCTCAAAGTGTATGAGACACCAAGTCTCGTATATTTTTCAATGTACGGTTTCTCGAAGAGTATTCGAAAGCCAAGCTTTCGCCGATATTTATTTTATGGGAATATCATTTCCAAGAAATGACGTATTATCATTATTTTATAGGACAACCACTGTCAGTGCGCTCCCACTAACCCTCTTATTTACACAAGAATCGTTTTCGTTTTGAATTAAATCATAAATCGTTATGATTACATCAAAACGATAATTCCAAGAACCAATACTTGCTTCAATCCAATCATGGATCGAATAACAAAAATTATCCAAATGGATTTACCGTGGCAACAGGTAAGAGGTTGAATCATAATCAACACAATGTTGATAACGATACCTTTCCGTTAAAAGCCTAGCTTTATACGTTGGTATATTGCCATCCATGTACGTCTTCCTTGAAGACTTATATAGTACCAATAGGCACAATGCCTTGTGGTACATCAACTAGTATCCAAACTGGTTGATATACATGGAATCTATTTCGAATTATATGGCACTTTGTCATAATAAGGGAGTTGATACCTTGTATCACTTCCTCATACGTAGTCAGTTGGTATTCCTCAATAAGATAGACATCTTTATGAGGTGAGATCAGAAACACCTACCCCAGGTTATTTTCTGACTCTATCCGACCTACGCGGTTCTTGTGTATTTGAAGATTAATGGTACAGTTTCATCCTTGATGAACTATTTGTGTTCCATTAAGATTCGGTGCCTTGAACAGTATTATTCTGATTTTCATCGAGTTATACTATCCTCTCACTTACCACTGCATATCGGTATTCCTCTTAGGAAAACTGCATGGTGAGCAACAATCTAATTGTTCTCATGTGAGGTTTATAAGTACAATACTTATGGTATCCCTAGGATGACCTACAATTGGCACTTATCCTATTTGGGTTTAGTTTGGTATCATCCAAACATATGCCTAGCATTCCCAAATATTCAGGACTGTGAAACCCGATTTCTTTTCCTGTTCATATCTAATATGATATATGTCAAACAGATTATTATGAAATCTTATTCAAAATAAGTTCTTGCACTGTTTAAAGCTTATCCGTTGAAGGAGATGGTAGCTCAGAGTGACTCGTGATTAACCTTATCATGTCTAACAAAATTCGATTAATCTGTTCAGACACACCGTCAAACTGACGTGTTCCGGGAGGAGTCCTCATTGAAAGAATACTATACTCTTTCAAGTATACGAGAAACTTATTGCTTAAGTATTTTCCATTACAGTTTTACCGTGACGGTTTAATACTTTAGCTGATCTTTTGTCTATTTCGTGTCGAAACTGTGAAAGTTTCTGATTTGTGTTTAAAAGAAACACATAACCATAACGCGATGCCACATCCATACAGGTCACGAAATATTCATATCCACCTCTAGCCTAGCTAGACATGGGTCCACTTGCTTCACTATGAACTAGGGCTAACAGATCAGTGGCATTTACACTTTTACCAAGTAAATAGTATTTTTAGGCACTTTGCCCAATAAACTAGATTCGTAGACTTTATTTGAATGGAATCAAATTAGTCCTAGTACCCACTCTTCGAAAGTATGGATATACGAGTCTTGTTTGATTGTGTCCCATACACAACAATGCCACAATTAGTTTCTTCTGATCAAATCAGTTTGAGCTATTTATTTGTCATGTTATATATTTGAGATATTATTTATATTCAAAATATAAATTCTGTTATTTACATCTAATGTGTTTATCTCAATATCATCTTTATATAATAAATACTTTAGTGTTCTATAATATAAAGGTACACCCGCCGGGTTATACGCGATATAGAGATAATGTTTCTAGTCAAACTAGTTACATTTTAACAGTTTCCTAATTTAAGTACACATTCGAAGGGCAGTTCCTAAACTTAGGTATCTACGGTTAAAACAGCGACTATCGTCCCGTTTTCAATTCGCAGAGTAATCTCGTCTGAAGTCATTATTCTACTTAAAGCAGATTCTGCACAACAGCACATATTTATGTATCATACTAAGTTTTAAAATCCAATTTCAATACTAGTTGTGAACATAATTATGACAAACATATTTGAAGTCAGAGCATTGCTCGTCTTCAATTCCTTCTTAGGATATGTCCTTTTATCTTCCCAGAAGATTATAATGATTTTGCCTTTGCCCTTTTCAATATTCTAGTAGCCTTTGGCCAAGCCTCGGGTTCTAGAATATCGAAGTAAGGTGCGTCTTGCGCTACTTGCCTAATTGCAAAGTTTGACTTTGTCTCCTTGCAAATAGTCATTAATTCTCCAAGAATTATTTATTACAATTTAGGATTTCAAAGATCTAAAATAGATCCATGAAAATCCTTCAATTTCATTATCATATTTTAAGGATCTAATCCTTAATTCTGATTCAGAAATTAAGGAGTCTACTTTGACAAGTATAATTGATTAAGCACTAAAGTTATCATTAGATGAATATTCCAAATATCATATTCAGCTTATTTGCTTAACTCCGAGATTTAGGCATAATACGTTATTTTATCAAATAAAGTAACTTATTATTTTCCAAGACCATCTTGAAATTTATTGCCAATTTGAAAATTATAGTCGTCTAAATACATTTTCACCCAGGATTATGTTTTAAACACTAAAATTTCAATTTAACTTGATTCTAATAGTCCAACTATTTAATCAACGATTTGTGGTACTATGTATTATATTGATTATTATAGTCCAACTATACAATCAAATATAATTTAAATTAATTAACCTCAATTACATTGATTACTATAATCCAATTATAAAATCAACTGTAAATCGAAATTAATTAATTCAAATATATTGATTACTATAATCCAATTATATAATCAACATAATACAGTCCAACTGCTTATTAAAACAACAATTTAAATATTAGTCTAACTAACATTTAATCAAAAGACGAAATAAGTGATTGAGCGCGTATGGCGAGTAATTGAACGAATATTACAAATTCAATTCTTGCCTCCCACTATTTTTCGGCGAGCCTCTAACCCTCTGTCGAGTACTCGGGAAACCGTGTTTCCTAGTGGGCTAGGATCCCGTTAAATATCACACAATCTTGACTTTGGCCAACAAATTGTATGATAATTAACTGGGTAGATCTCTAAGATCAATTGGATCCAATCCAATTCCTAGATCCGGTAGGAAGACGTCCAAGTCCGAAACATATATCTTATATATGCCAATACATCCAATGTATTACCTAACCTTTTTCCTCTGAATCAACTAAGCCTTGGCTTTGGCACAACAAACTTAGTGATCCCAGTCAAGCGCAACCCATTGACCATGGAAAGCTTCGTAATCAATGTCGATGGACAAGAAATGGTCTTGACTTTGGCCAACAAACCACAACTTGGACAAGACACTGATATGGAACAAAGCCTTCGTGCTTCAAACACATCTTCGACAGATAAAGGCCTTGACTTTGGCCAACAAACAATGCCGTCTAGGATCTTGAGTGAGAATCACTAAATGGAAGAAAAAACGCTTAATATTGAACAAGGGTTTTTCGCGTGCAAATTGGCAACCAATTTATTATCTTTTTTAAGGTATCATCATCATACACCCTTAAACATGCATTCTAAACACATAATAAAGCGTATATGAAATAAAATAATAATGATATGTGGATGGATACTTTACATTGATCCTAGATCAAATCTCTCATTTTCTCTCTCCAAAGCTAGCACATGTATTTACTTCTACCCGTTACACTACACTTCTAAGAAACCTCATTACATTGAGGGGAATAGGTGAAAAGAGAATACATAGAGTATAGAGGTGATAAGGCTGGACTCGCAGGTCCAATTAATAAATCAAATTTATTACAATTTCCAAAATTGTCCCACTCCACTAATATCCATCCGATATATATTATTCATGCATCGCAACCATGTATTCATACAAGTATGTTATCAATCAATCTAATACAATTAATTAATCTGATAAACAACGATTTGATTTTTGCTCGAGTCGAACTCGTTTTGCGAATAAGTAATCAAAGTACGAATTCTCGAATTAAATTAAACTAAATAATTAAATCCAATTTAATACGCATTTAATTCTAATTCACTATTTAATTCCGAATTAAATATACACTTTTATTAACAAACCATTACGATTTAAATTCCAATTCAATCGTTAGGGTCTCAAAGCCCGATTAACATCTAATGTTTTTTAATTAAAGTCCAATGGGCTTTTAATTAATTTCTTTAAGGTGTGGACTTTTGGTCAACTCGGGTCAAACCGAATAACCAAAATCCAATCCGGGAGTTACCCCATAAGCCTTTAAATTAATTTTGGCCCATTAGGCCCAATTAAATAATTAAGGTCCATTAGTCATAATTGGACATTATGGATGTGGTTTTGGGCCTAATTGGATCCAACCAATTTTGCCTAAACCTAACTTAGTACAACCAAGCCCAAAAGCCCAATTACAACCTATAAGGCCCAATTTCCAAAATAATCCCAAATAATTAACTTATAAAATTCCAAATTCCATAATTAATTAACCTAAGTGTAATAAACAATTAATCACCCAATTAACATTCCTAAAATATCAATTAGCCTAATTAATCATGCACTTTAATAACAAATAGTGTCCAACACAATTTCATCAAAATCAAACCCATTTTCACATGCTTTTGTTCTCGGCAATTAGGGGTTTTTGCATTCCGATTCGGTTTCAATCCAATTGAATCCACAATCATCATTTCCCAAATCAATTCAACTCATCCAATGAATTAAAATCAAAAAACACAATGAATTTCAAATTTTCAAGAATTCGGCCAAGCCACTTTAAAAGGGAAAAATTGTTCCAAATCAAAATTCAATCCAATTGAACTTCAAAACAACATTACCCACTTGTTTTAAGTCATCCAATGATCAAACAAACAAAATCACCAAGAAATTTAGGGTTCTTTAATTTTTCCATGCCCAAAAATTTGGGGAAAAATGGATCCAATCCAATTTCATGAAATTGAACATACACAACATCAATTCAACCTCATTCAGCATACTTAATCAAACAATTCAACCAAATCATGCTTAAATCAAGTTTACCCAATTTTAACCCTAACTTTTTCATGCTTGATCAAAGCTCAAAGATACCATTGTTGGTTTCTAATTAGGTCTCAAGATCATGAAATCAAGCAAAAAAATTCGCATGAACACATCAAAGAAGTAAGGCGGAATACATACTTACATTGAACGGTTTGAGATGTGAAGAACCAAACCACTTGGCCTCCTCCATGAAGCTCGGTTTGGTCTCTTTGAACTGCTGGAGTGCTCGCTTTTGCTCCTTGAAACATCTCCAAGATTCGATCATGGGTGGACTTCCATTGAAGCTCCAAGCTCCAAGCTTCAAAAAAAAGTACATGCTCATAAGAGCACTGCCCTATCACCTTTGTATCACTCAAGATGTGCTAGCACTTCTTCTTCTTCATTTTTGTTCGGTCAAACCAAGAAAAATGGATGAAGAATTTGGTCATGAGACCGTGTGAGAGAGAAGCAATAAAATGGCTCCAAAAACCCTAAAATCGTCCAAAAAGAGAGAGAGAGTGAAAGCTTTTAATATATGTTTATTTTTTTATATTTACCAAGTAAATTAAATAAACATATATTCAAATTTACTTCAAAAGTCAAAAAGTAAAAAGCAAAAAGTAATAAATGCTTTTTCAACCAATACATCAATCACTCAAATGTCACATCACCTTTATTTACTTTAATAAAGTGACAACATGTCATGTCACATTACTCAAAGTGACAAGTGATTTGACGATTGATGTGACTAGCGATTTGACGCTTGATGTGACTTGCGTGCCGCGCTCGAATTCGAAATGCGAATGCGCTCGCAATCATTCTCGGGCTCGGGTTCGCTAATTCCAAATTAACGAATTTTCCGCCGCATTGTAATTAAATGATTACGCCTAGCGAAATCACTATTCACATCGCTAATGAATTAATTCTAAATTAATTCGTTCGCCCGAATTAAAATCTAATTTTAATTCCGCGTCGAAATCCAATTTCGTATAATATATCGAATATATTATTTTATTGATTAATTCCAAATTAATCGTTCTCTCTCTTTAATTAATATTTTATCCCAAAAAATATCTCTGTAATTAATCCCAGATTAATTTTCTCTCTCTTCTAATTAATCCCAGATTAATTAAGTGCGAGTTATACATCATCGGTGAATCTTCGGGAAGCGACCCATGAGATCCCCGGATATGTTGATAGTAAATACGGTCGTTGGACTATCCGAACACGTAAGTACCTCGTACTACGTTTATACCAATTTACAAGACAAGGTTGGCTTCTAGCAAAGCGCCATGCCTATCCAATTCTCCAGAAATATCCTTATAGGAATATGTGATCTATATCAAGCGTAGTATACCGTAGTATTGCGTATTTCTATCCAGTATCAGATGGTCATGTGCTAGGCCTGGGGCTGGAATTGTGTCTGCCCCGTACGAAACGCATATCGGATGTCTGGCAACTAGTCTCTATAATCTGATAAACATGACCTAGTCATAATATCCCGATAGCTCGAGCATTTAAGAGTTCAAGTTTCTGTATCCTACGTGATCATCATCTCCACTATGACTGGAGTGATACTTCCATCTTGACATCACACCCAACACACTACGATTCTCAATATACCCAGTATTGGCGTACACAGAACCGGTTAAAGCCCTGGACGACCTCAACTAAAGTATATCGATTGTCGTAAGTATTAGCGGTGCAAGTCTCAGGTTAAGACCAAATACACCTACCCTGATTTCGGACTTCCATAGACACATAGTCATCCAGGGGGTCTATCCAGAGCGAAGCTGTTTCCCGTACCATCGGTGAAACACAACCTCCTATTACACTTGCATGAGCATCCTATACCCAAATATATGAGAACTATATCGTTGTGTCCTCACAAACGCGCACAAGTGCAATACTAGTCTTTTACATATTTATCGATGTCCAATCTCGATAATACTCTGACTATGGATATTTAATGATTTATCCTATGTGGACTGATACTGTCTCATATCATTCTCCGTCCAGGAAAAAATCATAAGCACCTCTCATCATTTCTATATCTAGGTGATCTAATCACAAATGATAAGAGTGCAATCTCTTTTGTCACATAGTTAATTTTTACAACAACACCGTGATCTGTACAAATAGTGACGCTATGGGTCATAATTGTCCAACACAATCCTTCCGATGACCACGTGACGCACTTCCGAGAGACGACCTAAGAGGTTAGACCTAAGGGCACCCTTTTTTATTTATCTATCCTTTATTTTTATTAATTTTTCTATTTTATTTCACATTAGTATTATGGATTGGTGCATAATGTGATCTCCGGATGAACAAAATATTTGTTCTCTCTTGCTGTATATCGGATGGAAATCCGGATGTAAATTCCGTAGCCGAATCCGAATGGACGATAGTGCGGTCTGCACTCGGGATATAATGCCACGTACCGTTTGAGAGACACTCATTTTTCGTTTTATCTACTTTGTGTTTAAGCATGATTTAGTCGTTAGTATGTTATTTATTTTTAAGCATGACTTAGTCATTAGTATGTTATTTCTTTACGCATGATTTAGTTATTTGCTTTCGCATTAGGAATTTAATTTGCATTTATGTTTAAGTTTTTATTTATTTATATTGCCGTGTTTATTGATTTGATGCGTTTATGTACTTACATGTTTGCCGTTATGATGACTTACTTTTAAAACATGCAAACTTAGATATAAGATTTGTTTTTATGAATGCGAACTAGATATAGGTTATTCTTGAACATATATTTTACGTAGACTTGGTTATATTATCCCATAAATCCATTCATTATGAGTGACACAAGTAAGGAACCATTCTGAACCCAATGGTTTAAGGTCTTCCCTTGCGTGGGGTGAGTGCAGCCTTAAATCTTTGTCCCAGTTCACACTGGGTGGCGACTCCATTTTGTTCTCCGGCTTAGTTCCTTCGTGAGCTATTCCGTACTCCGGACCAGGCCTCGAGACTAGAACAGCGTCGCCAATTTCTGTGTCCTACAATCTGGCGACTCCACTGGAGATAGAGAATCGGCCCCGAAATAATGTCTTGTAGTGATTGCGATTTGTGCTTTAGTTAACCGTGTCTATAGTGGGTTGAATGGGTTTAATCAAAGGCATTGTTAAAGCTTGGTAATGGTTTGGTGTCTTTCTTCATTCACTACCTTTCTACAATGAAAAGATGTGAAGGCACCTAGATAATCATGTACTAGTAGTTTAATGTGATGAACTAATTTGGAGGACTTGTTGTTTATTCCTGTCACCAAGCGATAAGAGCCTAAGAGGCTTGGGTATTTAAGAGAGTTCGCTCCACCCTCTCTCTGGGGAATCTACAATGGGAAATCCATTGGACAGTCAGTCACGTACCATAACTCGTTAGCACGTACCTTAGTATATAAAAAAAGGTGTGCTCACTTGGTCGCTCAGACCCTTGAGTGGGGAGACCTAGTTGTGGGCAACCCTTCGTCGACGAGAGCCTTTGTCTATACCCCTATAAACCTACATATGAATTGTAGTCGTAGGACCAATAGAAACTATTCCTTTATACTTGCGTTTAGGACTATTGTCATTTGGATTCAGTTGGACCTTTTGTCATGAAGTATGGGCTTGTTGGGCCATTTAAACTGGGATAAGCCTGTGCTTATGGCAATTGGGCCAAAAGCTTCTAAAATACCGATGGGCCACTTTCTATTTAGGCCATGTATCATTAGAAGTTATTTAGTCATGTTGTCGCAAAAGTGTAAACCTGTTGGGCCTTTTCAACTGGGACAAGTTTACACCTCGTAATAGTATGATTGAATGCTTTAAAATGATAATAGGCTGACTTATATATTCCATACATAGCACGCATACATGCTAACTTGTAGTTTCAAAATACATCATAAATACCCATTGGGCTAGGGAAGAGGGCAGACTCGTCAAAAGGCCGTCAGTAAATATGAGTGAATCAGAGAACGAGGTGTCCCGTATGGATCAGTTGGAAAAGAGTCTCACTAAGGTTACCGAGCAACTGTAAGCTTTGACTACTACTATGGCTAATATGGTCGTGCCTCGTGCTGGGGGGAGCTCTGAGAATGAGAGACGTGAGAACCCTCCGAACAGACTAAGTGAGGATATCTCTGTCTTCAATGATGATATGGCTAAGTATGCCGCGGAGAGAGTAGCCGGGTCTCAGGCTGAGTTGCAGAAACTCCAAGATCAAGTGGAGTCAGTTACCCGTAAGATGAAGGGTAAACATGATTATTTACTGGACTACGAGGCAATGACATTTGAGGAACAATTGTCAGCTCAGTTCAAGATGCCTGAAATGGCTAAATTCAACGGGAACGGAGACCCGAGAGTCCATCTCCGACAGTATGTTTCTGTAATGAGCTCAGTGGGTCTGTCGAAATGTCAGGTCCAGAAGATGTTTAGGATGTCGCTTGAGGGGGCACCCGTGGTATGGTATCACAAGCTTGAGAGGAATGTCAAGGATGACTAGAGGGCATTGGTAGAGGCCTTTCTGGCTCAGCACATAACAGATTTGGAGATTCACTTGTCACTTCGCGACTTGGAGAACACCAAGCAGAAGCCAGAGGAGAGCTTCAAAGAGTATGTGGATCGCTAGAGAAGCGAGCTTCTGAAGATACTGACTCGGCCCTCAGAGAAGGACCAAATCAAAATGATCATCAAGGGCACCAAACCCTCTATCTATGGCAAGCTAAGGAGGACGACTTCTATGATTACGGATTTTCGTCAGTTAAGGGAGACTGTCAAGGACATTGAGGAAGAAGAAGCTGAGAATATGAAGTTCTATGGCATGAATAGAAGGACTGTCGGAGGACCATCAGGTGATAAGCCTGTTTCTATTGAGGTTGGTGCCATCAATAACCGACATTTCTCCAACCTGAGTAGACCTTTATCCAAGGTACTTGAGAAGTTGGCAAGGCAATGACTCCTAAAACCCTTAGAGGCTAAACCGATTCCAAATCCTCCCCCACCACACCTCAATATGAACCGTTACTACAATATAGTCATGACACCGATGGCTGTGCCCACCTCCGACATGAAATCCAGGACCTCATAGACTCCCAAAAAATACCCGACCCTAAGAAAGAACAGTCCAACACACACCGGAACCCCTTACCAAACTATCACTTTGTACCACCACCTACCTATATGATTGGCTCCGGCTTACCAGAAAGCTTTGTCTTCCGAACCTTTGACCACCAAGCCTTTTGCCTGGGGATATGGGATAGTAGCAGTAAGGATGAAATAGAGTAGGGAAAGCATTTCTGAGAGAAATTCTTAGACAGTGATGAAGATGAGGTGAAAGGAATGACCCGCAGCGGGCGTTTCTACAGTGATACCGTAGAAAAGGGGAAGGAAGTGTTGGTAGATGGTGAGAAGTAGCAGAAAACGGGGATAATGTCGAAGGAGATGTAGTGCTGCGTCAGCTGAAGAAAACGCGAGCACATCTAAGCATTTGGGAGTTGCTGTGTGCATCGCAGGAGCACAGGCGGGCCATGGTTGAGGCCTTAAGAAAGATAAGTGTGACAAAGGATGCAAATCCCACGATGTTTATGAGATCAGTACAGAAAGAAGCTGCGCAGGTGAGAAACTTTTCCGAGGAAGAACTCCCAGCTGAGGGAAGGAACCATAATAGACCTCTATTCATCAGAGATGAAGTGGGAGGAAATAAGACATCTTGTGTGATGGTGGATGATGGGTCATCCATCAATGTGTGCCCATTGAAGGTTCTGGCGAGGCTGGGTATAAAGACAATGGAGCTGAGTCCCTCCAACATGACTATCAAGGCTTATGATGATAGCAAGCGATGAGTGGAGGGTACTTTTGCTTCAATGGTCAAGGTGGGCCCGATTGAGGATGAGGTTGAGTTCATAGTGCTGGATATTCCGGCCATTTTTGCTTTGTTATTGGGTAGGCCCTGGTTTCACAAGCTTTGGGCCATACCTTCCACTTTACATCAGGCCATTAAGTTCCCGTACGGAGGAGAAATCATCACCATCAGAGCTGAGGTAGACAATGTGCTAGCCACCTTGGAAATTCACCTTTTACGAGGTTCCAAGTATCGACGACCTTCGAGGAGTGGGTAGATCCTAAGGTGGCTAGGATTATTGAGAGAATGAAATTCGAACCAGGCACAGGTTCAGGTGTAGGAGGAACTTTGCCCGACTTCAAGGGGTGGACCACCTGGAGAGGCTTGGGATACAAGTCTAATGAGGATAAGCCGAAGGCTAAGAAGAAGTGATTAAAGCTGATGGAATGCTTTGTGAAGGCCATGGGATATCAAGGAGAGCCCGAACCAGTAGAAGTTAATGAGGTCATGGTACCGGGGTTTGAGATCTTCCAAGACATACTGGGTGAGAAACCGGTGACAGAAGAAGTTACAAAGGAAGAAGATAAGTGGGAAGAAGAGATGATGAAGCTAGAGAGCCTGACCCTCGAGGAGAATAAGCAAGCTGAGAAAAAACCCGGTTGCGGAAGATGAAGTGTCCATTGATGATGAAGACATTTAACTTTCTGATTTATTTGAGTGTACTCCCGCATTTGCTAGTAATAAAGACAATCTTTTTGCTTACTCGCCTGAGTCTCTTCCTTTCAACTTGCATGATCTGAGTATATTTGATATTAACTCAACTAAAATAAATGTGTTTAACCTTGGTACGCCTGAGAGTCCCAAGGAGATTCTATTTGCAAGTGAGGTTACCTTGGATGAACGGAAGAAATTAGAAGAGATATTAGTCAAATATAATAAGATATTTGCTTGGTCCTACGAGGACATGCTTGGAGTAGATAGAAGCATCACCCAGCATGTGATACCGACTTATCCAAATATGAGACCGGTAAAGCAGAAGCTTCGGAGAATGAGACCCGAGTAAGCCGAGAAGGTCAGAGAGGAAGTCAAAAAGCAAATAGATGTGGGATTCCTGGAAGTGGTGAAATACCCTGTTTGGTTGGCAAACATTGTGCCAGTGTCGAAGAAGACGAAAAGGTTAGAATGTGCATGGACTACAGAAACCTCAATAAAGCTTGTCCAAATGATGATTTCCCTTTACCTCATATAGACATATTGGTTGATAGTGCGGCTTTATCTGCATGTACTCATTTGCGGATGGGTTCTCATGATATAATCAAGTTCTTATGGCTGAAGAAGATACGCATAAGACTACCTTTGTCACAGAGTGGGGTACGTATTGCTACAAAGTGATGTCGTTTGGGCTTAAGAACGCAGGAGCAACTTACCAACGGATGGCCACCACATTGTTCCACGACTTAATGCATAAAGAGATTGACGTATATGTGGATGACATGATGGTGAAATCCGAGACGAGGAGCAAACATATAGAATCACTGGAGAAATTCCTTGAACGATTCGATAAGTACAACCTGGGGTTGAATCCCAAGAAGTGCGTGTTCGGAGTAACGTTAGGAAAGTTACTATGACACACTGTCGGAATAAGCGGAATAGAAGTAGACCCTGAGATGATCAAGGTGATTACTGAAATTTCGGGGCTGAAGACAGAGAAAGAAGTAAGAGTATTCCTTGGGAAGATTCAGTAGATTAGTCGGTTCATCGTAAAGTTGATGTCGGTATGCGAACCCATCTTCAAAATGCTGAGAAAAGACCAGCCGGTAAAATGGAATGAGCAATGTCAAGAGGCCTTCGACAAGATCAGTGACTATTTGGTGAAACCTCTCATTTTGAAACCTCTGAGACTAGGCAGACCCTTGGTACTGTATTTGGCTATAGAACCCGAAGCGCTGGGAATGATGATGGTACAAGCGGATGAAACAGGGGTAGAGCATGCAGTCTACTACCTTAGTAAGAAGATGCTTCCATATGAAGCCTGCTATCAAAAGGTAGAGAAGATCTGTTTAGCAGTAGTATGGGTGTTCAGAAATTTGCGTCATTATTTCCAGTCATACAAGATCCAAGTGGTAGCCAAGGAGAATCCTTTGAAGTATCTGCATTCGGTACCTTCGCTGGTAGGGAAGTTGGGCCGATGGTTGGTATTACTGACAGAGTTTGACATTGACTATCTCACTTCTAAAGTGATTAAAGGGTGAGCCGTGGTAGAGTTCCTAGCATTACAACTGATAGAAGGAGATCAGCACAAGTTTGAATTCCCATACGAGGAGATCCAAGCGATAACAGTCCAAGGATGGAAGATGTACTTTGACGGAGCAGTGAACTGCAAATGAGCCGGAATAGGGATTGTGATGTAACCCCTGAAGGAGAAACCTTGCCTATGGCCAAGAGATTAATGTTCGGTGTAACCAATAACATGGCTGAGTATGGGGCATATGCCTTTGGACTGACAGCACCGATATCATTGAAGGCTAAGAGAGTGGAAATCTTCAGAGACTCGATATTGGTAATCTGACAGATGTAAAGAGAATGGAAATTGAAGGAAGACAGGTTGAAACCGTACTTATTCCACCTCAGGAGTCTGGCATAGGCCCTCCCCAATTGTAAGTTCCAGCATTTGCCGCGAGAAGAGAATCAAATGGCCGACGCGTTAGCTATACTAGCCGCGACTTGGGAAAATCTAGAGAAATTGGTAATGAGACCTCTAGTGTTGACAACAGCAAACAGACCTGTCTACGAGATAGAAAGGATATTAGAAGTAGAGGTTGACGATGGGAAACCTTGGTATTACGATATTCAGAGGTATCTGGAGCGGGGGAATTTCCTGAAGAAGCAAGCAGAAAAGACAGAATAGCCATCCAGAAGCTAGCTTCTCAGTATATGAGTTTGAAGGGGGAATCTATAAGAGACAAGCGAATGGTATCCAGCTGAAGTGTTTCAAGAAATAAGAGGCTCAGAAGGCAATAGAAGTAGTACATGTCGGAGTATGTGGACCATACATGAATGGGTTGAATATGTCTCGCAAGATAGTGAGATAAGGCTTTTACTGGTCGACCATAGAAGCTGACTGCGCAAAGCTGGTAAAGCACTGTCATGACTGTCAAAAGCACGGTAACTTGAATCACTTGCCGCACACAGAGTTACATCGGCTGTCAGAGCCGTGGCCTTTCTCAGCATGGGGAATTGATATGATCGGGGAAATCTGACTGCACTCTCAAACGGACATCACTTCATAGTAGTGGCAGTAGACTACTTCCCGAAATGGGTGGAAGCCGAGTCATTTCGCAACGTCACAGCAAAGCAAATGGCAAATTTCATATCCCGGAACATCATTTTTCAATATGGGATGCCGCATCACATAGTGATGGATAAAGGAGTACAGTTTCAAGGAGAAACGAAGGCAATGTTACAAATGTCTGGGATAGGACATCACAAGTCGTCACCTTACAGACTGCAAGCAAATGGGGCTGTCGAGGCAACCAATAAGATGATAAAGCGGATGTTAGCCAAAATGATGGAGAATTATAGAGATTGGGCTGACAAGATACCGTATGCCTTGTGAGGGTACAGAAATTCAGTGAGAACGGCAACAAGAGCACATCTTATTCTTTGGTCTACAAAATGGAAGAAGTACTGCCATTAGAAGTTGAGATACAGTCTATGTGGGTACTAGCGGAAGTAGAATTACCTGAGCAAGAATGGGCCTCGTAGAGATTTGAACAGTTGGCATTACTCGATGAGAAGAGGATGAAGTTCTTATGTCATATGCAGCTATACCAGAAGAGGTTGGCTCGAGCATTCAATAAGGAGGTGCGTCCTACCAATATCAAAAAAGGTGATCTAGTGATTAAGCAGTCGAAGCCGTCGACGAAGGACCCGAGGGGAAAGTTCAGACCTAACTGGGAAGAACTCTACATAGTCCAGAAGATAATGGAAAATGGGGCAGTGAGGCTGTTAGACTTGGAAGGGAACGAGTTCACCGAGCCGATCAACGTAGACATATTGAAGATGTATTTTGCCTGAACAAGAGAAAACCTAACCCAATAGGATAGAAAATTCATTCATGCATGCAAGCATACACGTAACATATTTGCATTTCTTTTATGTTTGCGCTATTTTGTATTCACAGGTATCAAAGAAGAAAAAAGAGAAAGCAGCAAAGGCAAGCCAATTGGAAGCGGCAACAGTACAATGACATCAGTTTCAAGAATGAATCAGTGTTAGTTTCGGGGATGAGTCCCAGGGTCGAGGCCCATTTTAGTATCATTTTCGGGAAGGAATCCCAGAGGGCGAAGCCCACATTATCAGCAGTGGAAAAGAAGAATTCCACGGAGTGAGTGAAAAAAAAAAGATAGAAGCCCTTGATGGTTAAGCATATGTCCGGTGATGACATTATTTGCTGTAAGGAGAAACTTTAGAAACAATACGTGCGAGATGCGCTCTCGTCCGGTATTCTGAATGATTGATCTCGGTTAGACTCACGAGCACTTGATTACGGGATCTTAGTAGTAGAAGCCTGAGTGGTCGGCAAGATGATTAGTTGAAGAGATGG
Organism: Zanthoxylum bungeanum; assembly: GCA_019454045.1. Taxonomy (NCBI): domain Eukaryota; kingdom Viridiplantae; phylum Streptophyta; class Magnoliopsida; order Sapindales; family Rutaceae; genus Zanthoxylum; species Zanthoxylum bungeanum. The sequence continues at coordinate 45,273 of SKCR01005056.1, forward strand.
TGGATCAGTGAATGACCGTTTGCCTAGATGTCCATCCTGATTTACTCATGCTACGATATATGATATGGTTGGAAACAAAGAAAAAGTCTCTGAAAAGAAAAAGAAAAATAGACCTCTTATAACTAATAAGCGTGAAGCTACCCATGGACGAGTATTAGGACCACCATGAGGAGAAATGATACCTTAAAGGGTAGGTGTGTCGAAATGAAAAGAAAGATAGAAAAAGAAAAGGAAAAAAAAAGTTCAAAATGAAAAAAGAAATAGACAAAAGAAAAAAGAAGAAAACCATATCATGTTGAGTACGAGAAAGTAATCACAGAGTATGATCAAGATATCTCGGTTGGTTAGACCCAGTGATCCAATTCTCCGAGATAAAATCATCGTGTTGGCTTACTTAAGGATTAAGCTGCGAAAGAGCCTTGGCACACACACACTAGGAGTCTAGTTCAGATCACTCATGCAGACGATCAGATTCGATTATATTATGTACTTTGAAGGTTCTTTGGTTTCGACGTGAAGCATCCGTTGAGAACGAAAATATGTTTAGCTATCAGAACTATCTCGTGAGAGGTAGTAGAGCATGGTTCGAGAATAAACTATCACATCAGTATCAGTCTGGGGGCGAGGCCCACATCAGTATCAATTTTGGGGATGAGTCCCAAGCTTGAGGCCCACACATTATCAGCACGTCGGGTATGGCACTCTGGGTATGGAGACAAAATTATCAGCACGCCGGGTATGGCACTCCGGGTATGGAGACATACATTATCTGCACGCCTGGTACGGTACTCCGGGTATGGAGACAGACATTATCAGCACGCTGGGTATTGCACTCCGGGTATGGAGACAAATATTATCAAAATGCCGGGTATGGAGACACTACAGTGACGCCTCAAGTATGGGGTTTAGCATGCCTGGTATGGCACTCCAGGTATGGAGATACTACAATGACGCCTCGGGTATGAGGTTTAGTACATCGGGTATGGCACTCCGGGTATGAAGACAATAGCGACACCTAGGGTATGAGGTTTAGCACACCGGGTATGGCACTCTGGGTATAGAGACACTACAATGATGCCTCGGGTATGGGGTTTAGCATGCCGGGTATGGCACTCCAGGTATGGAGACACTACTACGTCACTCCGGGTATGGAGATGCAACCGTGACACCTCGAGTATGGGTTTAGCATGCCGGGTATGGCACTCCGAGTATGTAGATACAACAAAGACACCTCGGGTATACGGTTTAGCATGCCGGGTATGGCATAACATGATCAACTCAACTCAAAGCAACAGGCAAGTCAAGTGGCAGCTAGCGAGCCAAGTAAGTAAAAATGCATTGCAAAACTTTGATAGGATTATCATTGTCACACACTGCACAAGTCCCATCAAAGTGGGGAGACTGTAGGCACTGCATTTTTGCATGTAAGTCTCGATGATGAGTCTCGTACGGAGGCACTATCTTTTTAGTTGTGGAAGTCGCGGGAAACGGACGTCGGAAGGAAAAGTCAGAAATCAATGCTTTGTTGGATTTATTCATTTGCCTATCTTTGGTTTTGCTCGTTGGACTTCTGTTTTAAAGTTTATCCTCGGCCTAAACCATGTAAGCCACTCACCAAGTCATACACCAAGCCCAAGCACCCAAGCCCACTAAAAAACCCTAACCCACACACACAAGAGACACATTCATTCCCAAATCTTTCCAAAATTAATCAAAACACACATTAAACACATGCATAAATCAAGCCAAATCACCTTCCTGAATTAAAGAAATCACATTGATCCCTTTCCTAATCAAAACCAATCACATCCCTAAATTAAAGAGATTATTTCCTTGTGAGACACTAATTAGGAGATAGTCCCCATCATTAAGATATTATTTCCTATTCAAACAAGGATAACTCTCATCCATTTGCCTATAAAAATAAGCCTTCACCCCATATTTCAAAACCTAGTCCATTCATGCCTAAAGCATCCAAAAAAATCCCCCTGAAATAGCCTTGTCACTTCACGTAAAACACCTACTATCCAGCCCCAAACTGCACGCAAAACACCCATTGTCCAGCTCATTCACTGTCGATATCACCACTGTATTACACTGCCTAAATTATCGCATAAACCACTGCATTACACAACCCAAACTGCCGTAAAAATCCCTGCACTGCACGCCCAAAACAGCCACATAAACCTCCATGTACTGTACGTCCAAACTGCCTCTAAACTGTCCAGTTTTTACCGTGAAAATAGTCCAAAAAACTGCACTGTTTGACCCCCAAAACAGCCCATTTTTAACCACCGAAATAGCCCATATTTTAGCCCTAAAAACTATAGAAAATAGTAGCAAAACAATATGCGAAACAACAGCCAAACCGAGGAAATAACAACCCAAAATAGTATGGCAATGAAGGATTCCAATGCACCAGTGAACCAGAGGAGTTGCGGAATATCAATCCTTCCGATGACCATATGACGCACTTCCGAAAGACGACCTAAGAGGTTAGACCTGAGAGCACCTTTTTTTTTATTTTTTAATCTTTATTTTTATTTATTTTTCTATTTTATTTCGCATGAGTATTGTGGATTGGTGCAAAATGTGATCTCCGGATGAACGGAATATGTGTTCTCTCTTGTGGTATATCGGATGGAAACCCGAACGTAAATTTTGTAGCTGAATCCGAATGGACGGTAGTGCGGTCTGCACTCAGATACAATGCCACGTACTGTTTGAGTGACACACATATTTTGTTTCATCTACTTTGTGTTTGAGCATGATTTAGTCGTTAGTATGTTATTTATTTTTTAGCATGACTTAGTCATTAGTATGTTATTTCTTTACGCATGATTTAGTTATTTGCTTTCGCATTAGGAATTTAATTTGCGTTTATGTTTAAGTTGTTATTTATTTATATTGTCGTGTTTATTGATTTGATGAGTTTATGTACTTGCGTGCTTGCCGTTATGATGACTTACTTTTAAAGCATGCAAACTTAGATATAAGATTTCTTTTTATGAATGCGAACTAGATATAGGTTATTCTTAAATATATATGTTGCGTAGACTTGGTTATATTATCGCATAAATCCATTCATTACAAATGGCATAAGTAAGAGACCATTACGAACCCAATGTTTGAGGTCTTCCCTTGTGAGGGGTGAGTGGGCCTTAAATCTTTGTCCCAGTTCACACTAGGTGGCGACTCCATTTTTTTCTCCGGTTTAGTTCCTCCGTGAGCTATTCCGTACTCCTGACTAGGCCGCGAACCTAGAACAGCATCACTGATTTTTGTGTCCTACAGATAAATGTGCTTGCGTTATACGAATGTGATTACGCACCAGTCAAGTTTTTGGCACCGTTGCTGGGGTCTTATTTATCTTCTCACTATTAGTTTTGAGGTTAGATACCTTTACTTTTATCTAATTTTCTTTTTGCTTATTATTTTTGTTTTCTTGTGTTTCAGGTTCTTAGACACTATATGAGACGAACCAAAAACTTTGAACTCCGAATGCTTGACCCAGAAATTGAAAGAACCATCAGACAGTTGAGAAGAGAAAGGCGAGAAGGCCAAGAAGCAATCGTTAATATGGAACATGAACCTTTGGAGGTTGCACCACCAATTCCCATTCGAGACAGAACCATTCTAGTGGTAGATGGCCTTATTTCTTGAATCGTACTTCCTCTCTTACCAACAAAGATAGGTGATATCAAAACTTACATTCAGATGATACAGCAGTCAGTTCATTTTGGGGAGAATGCAACTGAAGATCCTAATGCCCACATCAGTAACTTCCTGGAAGTTTGCGGCACTTTCAATTACAATCGAGGAGCTGAAGAAGTAATGAGGCTGCGAGTTTTTCCATATTCCTAGAAAGATAGAGCAAAGATTTGGCTACATTCACTACCAGCAGGTTCCATCACCACTTGGAATACTCTAGCCACCAAATTCCTTGCAAAGTACTTTCCACCAGCTAGAACAGCAAAATTGAGGATTGACATCACATCCTTTGTGCAACAAGATTCAGAATTCCTTTATGAAGCTTGGGAAAGGTACAAAGATTTGCTCCGGAAATGTCCACACCATCGGAAATGTCCACACCATGAGATTCCAAAATGGCTTCAAGTCCAGATTTTCTATAATGGACTTTCTGGATTGATGAGAACCACAATTGATGCTGTTGTTGGAGGAGCTTTGATGGCAAAAGGAGAAGATCAAGCCTGGGACCTAATCAAAGAATGGATAACATCAATTCCTTGTGGCCAACAAAAAAGAGCATGATCCAAAGAATTACAGGAATTTATGAAGTTGGAGCCAATCTAGTAGTCAACGCCAAGCTGGATCAGATAAGTAAATTCATGGAGACTCTCAGCACACAAAGTAACATTGGATCCATATGTTCACCTTATGGAGGAGCACCAGAACCAAACCAACTTGAAGAGACAGTGAATTTTGTCAATAATTTCAACAGACAGGGGAAAACTGCATATTTCAACACCTACAACCTTGGGTGGAGGAATCATCCCAATTTCTCATGGAATAATAATTCAGGGCCGCCAAAGAACTATCTACCACCCGGATTCCAACAGCAACAGAACAAAGACCAGGAGCAGTTAAGTGAATCAGAAATAGTAGAAGTGCTGGCTCAGTTAAAAAATGATGCTATCTTTCAGAGCCAATCAGCTTCCGTCAAAGCACTGGAAAATCAGATTAGACAACTAGCCAATGCTCAGAGTTACAGACCGCTAGGAAATCTTCCTAGAAACACAGAGCCAAATCCAAGGAACCGAGGGAAAGAGAAATGTCAAGCCATAACCTTGAAAAGCAGTACTGAAATCAACAAAGATGTTGGAATCAAGGCAACCATTGAAGAAGTTCCAAAAGATGTAGTTCCACAGATGGAGGAAAAAGAAAAAGATCAAATCACTCTACCTCCACCTTTTCCACAGCGTCTTTAGAAAATCAAACTGGACAAACAGTTTGCTCGTTTCTTGGAGGTTTTCAAAAAGCTGCATATCAATATCCCATTTGCAAAAGCCTTGGAAGAAATGCCCAGCTATGTTAAATTCATGAAATATTTTCTTTCCCGAAAAAGGAGATTGGGAGACTACGAGACAGTTACATTGACAGAAGAATGTAGTGCCATCATTTAAAGGAATCTTCCTCCGAATTTGAAAGATCCTGGCAGTTTCATAGTTCCATGCACTATTCGAGAATATTATATTGGTAAGGCTTTATGTGATTTAGGTGCAAGTGTTAATTTGATGTCTTTTTCTATTTACAGGAAATTGTAAATTGGAGAAGCAATGCCTACCTCAGTTTCTTTGTAACTTGCTGATAGAACGCTCGTATTTCCGAGAGGAGTGGTTAAAGATGTGCTGGTCAAAGTTGACAAACTCATTCTCCCAGCAGATTTCATCATCCTTGACATGGAAGAAGACAAAGATGTTCCTATCATTTTTGGGAGACCATTATTGGCTACAGGTAGAATTGTGATTGATGTGCAAAAAGGAGAACTAACTATGAAAGTTCAGGACCAAGAAGTTGCCTTCAATGTTTTCAAAGTCATGAAATTTTCGAGTGATGAAAAGGAAGAGGAATGTTTCAGAATTGATGTTATTGATGGTATCATCCAAGAAACTGATACAATTTCCATAGACAAACTTGAATCTTGCATCACCAACATGACTGATAGCGAGATAGATGCTGAAATTCTAGAATGTATCAACTTTCTGGACAAGTCATTCCACTTCAAATCAGAACCACTATTCGAAAGCCTGGAACTCCCGAAGAAAGATCTAGTTGAAGTTACTTCCGAGCCATCTCAGGTATGCATTTCTTGGAAACTCTTCTGAATTACCTGTAATTATTTCTTCTTCGTTAACATTGGAACAGAAAGAAAAATTACTGAGAGTGTTACGAGAACACAAGAGAGCCATTTTCTAGACTATAGCAGACATCCAAAGTATTAATCCATCATTTTGCATACACAAGATTTAGATGAAAGATGAGTACAAACCCACAGTGGAACATCAACGGAGACTCAATCCAAGCATGAAGGAAGTCGTGAAGAAAGAATTTATCAAATGGTTGGATGCTGGCATCATTTACCCTATCTCAGACAGTAGTTGGGAGAGTCCTATGCAGTGTGTGCCGAAGAAAGGAGGAATTACTGTAGTCACAAATGAAAAGAATGAGATGAACAGTGACTGGATGGAGAGTATGCATGGACTACCGGAAGCTGAACAAAGCAACAAGGAATGACCATTTTCCATTACCTTTCATTGACCAGATGCTGGACAGATTAGCGGGACATGAGTTCTATTACTTTCTGGATGGATACTTAGGGTACAATCAAATTACCATCGCCCCGGAGAAAACCACATTTACATGTCCCTATGGAACTTTTGCTTTCCACTGGATGCTGTTTGGACTATGTAATGCCTTGCCACATTTCAGCATTTCATGATGGCTATCTTCTCAGACATGCTGGAGTAGAGTATGGAGGTGTTTATGGATGACTTTTTTGTGTTTGGAGACTCTTTCGACCATTGCTTGCAAAATCTGGAACATGTGTTACAAAGGTGCGAAGATACAAACCTGAGACTCAACTGGGAGAAATGCCACTTCATGGTGCAGGAAGGCATCGTCCTTGGATACTGGATCTCACAAAAAGGAATCGAGGTAGACAAAGCAAACATTGAAACAATTGAAAAATTACCTCCACCAACATCTATCAAAGGGATTCGGAGCTTTCTCGGACACGTAGGTTTTTATAGGAGATTTATGAAAGACTTTTCCAAGATTGCTAAACCTCTGTGCAATCTTCTGGAGAAGGACGTGTCTTTCAACTTCACCAAAGAATGTCAGGAAGCTTTTGAGATCCTGAAACAGAAGATTATTTTTGCTCTCATCATTGTAGCATCAGACTGGACCCTTCCATTTGAGGCAATGTACGATGCTAGTGATTTTGCTATAGGTGCAGTTTTACGACAACGTAAAGATTTTCCATGCCATTTACTACTCCAGTAGAACTCTGAATGATGCTCAACTCAACTACACAACCACTGAAAATGAGTTGCTTGTAGTTGTGTTTGCTTTTGATAAATTCTGCTCTTATCTGTTGGGTCCCAAAGTGGTGGTCTACACAGATCATTCAACAATCAAATATCTGATCGTGAAGAAAGGTGCCAAACCCAGATTGATCCTTTGGATACTTCTTCTCTAAGAATTCGATGTGGAGATTCGAGACAGGAAAGAGACAGAAAACCAAGTGGCAGATCATTTACGAGGCTCGAAAATGGTGAAACAGCTGGCAAAGAACTGACAATCAAAGAAACTTTTCCAGATGAACAGTTGTTTGTCATGAAAGAACATGAAGTCCCTTGGTACCCTGACTATGTCAACTACATAGTGTCAGGAAAATGGCTGTTGGAGTGGACAACTCAGCAAAGAAAGAAGTTCTTCAAAGAAATCAAGCACTATATATGGGATGAGCCGTACATGTTCAAACGTTGTGCTGATCAATTACTGAGACGGTGTTTTCTACAGGAGGAGGTCAATAGTGTTCTGCAACACTATCATTCATCACCATACGGCGGACACTTCAGCGGGAATAAAACTGCAGTCAAAGTCTGACAATCAGGTTTGTTCTGGCCCACTCTTTTTAAAGATGCTTACTTGTTTTCTCTTCAATGTGACAGGTGCCAGAGAACTGGAAATATTTCGAGGAGAAATGAAGGACCTCTGTAAAATATTCTAGAAGTTGAGATATTTGATGTATGAGGATTGATTTTATGGGACCCTTTATTCCATCATTCGGAAACATGTACATACTGGTTGCAGTAGAGTACGTCTCCAAATGGGTTGAAGCAATTGCACTACCATCCAATGATTCAAAAGTGGTGATTAAATTCCTTAAAAATAATATTTTCACTCTCTTCGGAACACCTCAAGTAATTATCAGCTATGGTGGTACACATTTCTACAACAGATACTTCGATGCAATCCTATCCAAATACGGAGTTACTTATAAGGTTGCCACTGCCTACCATCTACAATCAAATAGATAGGTTGAGGTTTCAAACTGTGAGATAAAAAGAATCTTGGAGAATGAGGGACTGGTCTACAAAACTAGATGACACATTATGGGCCTACCGGACAGCTTACAAGACACCCATTGGTATGTCACCATAGCGAATGGTGTTTGGGAAAGTGTGCCATCTGCCAGTTGAGCTTGAACACAAGGCGTACTGGGCATTGAAGAAATTGAATCTCGATACACAAACTACAGGAGAGAAAAGATTTCACCAACTCAATGAATTGGAGAAATTTCGCCTACAGGTTTATGAGAATGTCAGATTATACAAGGAGAACACCAAGAAATGGCATGACCGAAAAATAGTGCACAGACAGTTGGAACGAAGACAGCAGGTGTTGTTGTACAACTCGAGGTTGAAACTTTTACCTGGAAAGTTGAAATCAAGGTTGTCAGGTCCATTTGTCATCACTCAGGTTTTACCATATGGCGCCGTTGAGTTACTGGATCCCAACAACAACGAAACATTCAAGGTTAACAGTCAGCGTGTTAAGCACTATTGGAAGAATCAATTGAGCGACAAAAAGAAAGTGTCACACTTTCAGATCCAGTATAACGTTTGGGCAGTCACGTCTAGCTGACAACGTTAAACTTAGCGCTAGCTGGGAGGCAACCCATGCAATTTGTGTATATATTATGATTTGGTGTGATTTCATTTTGTGTGTTTAGTTTTCGCAGGTTAAGTCATTTCAGGATGGAAGAAGCTCTCGTAAATCTTCACAAGCAATTTCATTCTCTCCCTCAAAAATCTCTGATGAAAGTTTACAAAGCTCACTTGGAACGGATGAGACTACTGATGATCAAAAGTATTCCTACTGACATTCGTTGGATTATTGAAGCATAGGTCCGATTGGAAGGTGAGTTTTCTGACTCTTTTATTTCACATCTGGCTGGTTTAGGAAGAAGCACATATGCTAAAAAGAGAAGAGCCAAAACAATATGTGTTTGTTATAAATGTGCTCGCATGTTTTGTAATACTCGTTGTCGTTCTTTAGGAATGGTTTCTGATAACCGTAAAGATAAGATTAATTTCATTAGGGATGGCTTGAATAATGAGTCTTTGGATGATATATCTAAAACTCTTGAGACGCATCCCAGTGGATGTGTGTATCAGGAGATTCGCATGTTATATGCACAATTCTGGAAAGAACGACAATAGTTAAGTCTTGGGAATCTGACTCAAAAAGACCATGTTTGCCAATTTATAAGAAAATTAGATGGGAAGCTTGTCCCTGATGCATAGATGTCAATCAAGCCGCTACTTTTCTTGTATATATTATATCTCTTTATCTTTTCCTAATAATTATGATTTGTTTTGTTATTTTCTCCGACAGGATCCAGACCTTTTTGACTATCACGATTTATTTTACTATTTAACTAATAATTATCATTTGGCAGGTACTAGTGCTTTTATTTTTACTCACCCTTTTCAGGTATTATAAATTCAACTCATCATTACACTTTTGAAGTCATCCATAGTAAAACATGGAAGCCACTTCAAGAAGACGAGTTGAAAACATCTGTGTGTTTTGCGGTACTAGTGTTGGTATTAAACTACGAAACATAGAAGAAGCACATGAATTGGGTCGAGTATTAGCTGAAAGGAATATGCACTTAGTATACGGCAGAGGCAATTTTGGACTTATGGGGATCATTTCAAAGGGTGTACAGGAATTAGGCAGTCAAGTTATGGGAATCATCCCAAAACCCTTGGCGGAGGCAAATTTGATAGGCCCATCAAACAGAGAGGAACTGATCGTACAGGGAATGTCTGAGCGATTGGTGGAAATGATTAATCGTGCTAATGCTTTTATTGCTTTTCCAGGTGGCTTGGGCACATTGGAGGAAATTTTTATAGTGCTATCTTGGGCGACCTTGAACATACACCAGAAATCGATTGAGCTGTTTAACGTTGAGGGATTTTATGATTTTCTTTGTGTGTTTCTTGATGATGCTCGAAGAAATGGGTTCGTGACAAAACCTATGAAAGAACTCATCTTTACTGCCAGAACTGTCCCGGATCTAATTGACCAAATCTTAGCCTTTGACCCTATCATTTCAAAGATAAAATGGTCTGAGGATGATCTTGGTAAGAAGCGTCGGATAAATCTGGATTTAACCTTTAATTTCCTTTCTAGATGTAGCATTTCAACTAACCAGGTACTATCTTCTAAACTCATCTTCTACTATTTCAGACATTGGGGACAATGTCTCATTTAGGTTTGGGGGAGGGAATAGTTAATTAATATCTTATTTATTTTATGTTACTTTTATTAGATTTTTAGTCCAAAATTGTTTTCGAAAAATACAAAAAAAATTGAAAATTTTAACAAAAAATCAAAAATATATTTAGTGTTTTTGTGTTTTTAAATTGATTAATCATGTGAAATTGGTGAGAGAAAGATGTCCTCCTGAGACGTATCTCAACTTATTTCGGAACAAGTTAATTTTTGTTTATTTCCTTTTGAATTATTTAATTTGTGAATTCTCCATAAAAATGACTAAAATGGATCTTCATATGCTCCGTTGACAGGTATTATCAATATGCATGGTAACATACGGACATGAGAAGTAATTGACGAGTTTTTAATATTCAGTGCTCTAGTTTAATTGGAGAAAGCATCAAAAAAAATGAAAGGATAAAAAAATTTAAAAAAAACGTGTGAGATCCGAGTTATTAAGTTTGCAAGGGTGTCTTAACACCTGCCCGAAAGCCAGCTGGTTTGGGAGTCACTGGCCCAAAGCTCACTGCATAGATGGAAGATATTGTATATAAATAAAAAAGAAAAATTAAAAAAAAAAATTTATTACATTGCTACAAAAAAATTTATGAATTCTGATATAACTTTAGGACAAAAATATTACTCTCTTCTCAACTTCACTTGTGACTATTGTGGGAAAAAATGAGTTGATTAATATTTTGTTGGCTGTGTATATAGAGAATGGTATATATAATCGGAGGAATTACTTATTTGGTAATTCAGAAAGAAACAAAACTAGTAACTTGGAGTAGAAGTTTCACTTGCTTAATCACTAACTTCTTTATTCCCTTTTCTCTTGTATTTTTGTTTTTGTGTGTATTAGTTTTACTATCTTTTTACTTTTATCAAACTTTTATGGTATCGTAGCTTTAAGCCCTCACGAGATTACAACCCGTACACTAAGGATACCTAGGGGTTTAAAGGCTTGTTGCATAAGCTAAATGCAACCGTGATCCCTACGAAAGTGGCTTAGTTTAATTTTAATTATAATTATTTTTTACATTTTATTTTGTTGTTTTGCTCGAGGACTAGCAAAATGTTAGGTTTGGGAGTGTGATGAACAGAAAATATATCAATATTTACCGCCCCTTTTACATAATATTTTGTTTAGTTTCTCGGGTTTGATGAACATTTTGATGTGTTTTATGTGTTTTGCAGATAAATAAAGTATTAGAATTTAATTGAATCAACTCGGGGCTAAAACAATGAAATTCGGAGCAAAAAAATGGCGTAAACGGAAATTTATTATAACCATCACGAAAGTACAGTCCTAAATTCCAATTTTGCGCAAGTTTCGTATTTTGGCCATAACATTTTCATCCGATATCCGATTGAGCTGATTCAAGTTATAGATTAAAGAAGACACAAAGATCTACAATTTTTAAGATTAAATAGTTTCGAATTCGGAAGTTTGGAAGGTCGATATTGATGAACAATCCAGTGTATTTTGTGTAATTATCATAGTTATTTTCAAAATATAAAATAAAATTAATAAAATAAAAAAGTAAAAATTGTCAAACTTCCACCAAACATGCTTGCATATTTGGTGTCATGTTTGGTGCCATATTTGATTCCATGTTTGGTGGAATAATTAGTGGACCAATTGGTGGAGAAATTGGTGGAAGGCTTTAACTTTGTAAATTTTTCATGCTTTCTTTAGAGAAATTTCTCCATGAAAACCTAAAGGAAAGTGTCTTGTATATTATTTAAGTTTTCTTGTATTTTCTTTTTATTTGTTTAATAAAATTATGTGTGTTTTCTTTTACAGCTTTAGCAGGTAATCTCATTCTGCTAGGATGAAGAGGTAAGACTTTTAATATAATAAATTAGATTAATTCCCTTATTTTAATTAAAATTTGGATTAATCAGTTATCGCCTATATGGCCGGTTTAGGTGACAACCTTATTTACCGCCTATATGGTCGGTTTTTCATTTCAGACGTAGTTTCCGCCTATATGGTCGGTTTAAGTAATAACCTTGTTACCGCTTATATGGTCGGTTGGATTTAATTGAGACAAATGAAATTACTTTCGTTATGGTCTGGTTAATTAATCGGTAAACATTGAGAATAAGGGAGATTTCTAATTTTGAAATATTAAAAGTGGATCATCTAACCCCTAGCATTTTCTTTTATTGTACTTTTACATTTTTAATTTCCAGCATTTACTTTATTTAATTTCCAGCATTTACTTTATGTCTTTTATTTTATTTAAGCTTTTATTATCCTTATATATGTGTCGTAACTAAGTCCATTATCTGGGGTTATGATGAATTCCAATATCATCGAGTTATAAGGGGTTATTTTATAGTTTGGCTAATATAAATATTTATTTATTAAGTCTTAAGCTTAATGCGTCTTGTTAACTGACCACTAATTAGATTGATCTGGCAAACTTAAAATAAACTTGACAAAGGAATTTTAGGTTTCAGTCTTAGACTTAATAGCCCACGATCTTCCTTGAGGATAGATTTCGTTACAGGATAGACATATACCTGTCGGGCAAGGGTAACTATAATTGGAACTTAATCTTAATGAATCCAGGTAATTTAGTTAACATAGACATATGGTTTAATTGGATTATATTGGGTATTTGCATCTGACCATCAACAGAGGCTTTTGCATAATTTTGTGTTCCAGGTTAGAAACTAATTTATTATACAAACTTAAAATAACCACTTCATCTTTAATTAAATATTGGAGGTAATCACAACCCTGGATAGTTTTTATAAATTTGAATTTCCTTTAATCTACTTTCACGTCTTTTTATTTAGTTGTTTTAAATTTTAAAGTCATCATTCCAATCAAACAATCAATCTATTAGATACTAGTAATCATTTGACCTCATATAATTAATAGATTAGGTATTAAGTCCTCGTGGGATCGATACTTTTTATACTACTTGAATGATACGTGCGCTTTCGTTATACGCGTGTGATTACGCACCGGTCATCTTCCAAAGCTCAAGCTCAAGCGGTTTCTTATTTCCGGGCTTAGGCCTGAGAGGTCTCTCAATCGTAAAGAGCATTCTCTCAGACCCCAGGAAAATCCTGAGGTTCATATCCCAGTCAGGAAAGTTCAGACTGTAGGAAACGCTTTTCTCGCGCAGCGGAAGCGGCTTAGGCTCACGGATCAGACTTGAAAAATTTTTCTGCCCTTCCCATTGAGTTGCCGAATTTGACCAGCAGGTATACTGAAATTTTGTTTATGTTTCAGACAAGATTTCAGCCCCGGAATTCCCTCGAAACAATCCCCGAACAGCCCCCCGAACTGTAGTGAAATAACAGACTATTTTGGACCCGTTACACACCCGAACTGCACCCAAACCAACCCCTGATTTGTGTGATCTGCTGTGATGATATAGGTCTGATTTTTCCTTCATAATACAGCCACAATACAGCCCCAAAAATTTCCCAAGGTGTTTCCTAAAATTCTGAATTAAAATAAAAACAAACCGAGCCCCGAAACAACAAGACAAGGGGCGGCAATGAGGTAAAACCAACCCTCACTGCCGTGAGCTATGGAATTAGAAGAAGAAGATGATTTATTCATATCAAAAATTCGGCAAATGCATATATTCTTTTTTTATTTTTGTAACAAATGTATTAGCTTTCCATAAAGCCAAAAGATGTTACAAAATCAAAAGGGTTTAATACCGTTATAAATTTTTAACTTCCAAAATTAAATCAAGGGTTTCCAAGACGCTTTATTTTGGAAATTAAAACTTTAGCCTTCATTTAAATTGTATCATATATAATTTAAATATTAACAATAAATAATTATCATATAATCATTTATTATATAAATCATATATTAACTTTTAATATATAGTTTCAAGTGTGACAAAATATATTATTAATCAAATTAATAATATTTATACATTTGGGAGTATATAATTGGACTATCCAATTATACTAAATCCTCTACAGTAAATCGAGCCAGCATGGGGACCAAATGGACCTACGGTTTCGAGCTCCAATAATCTCGAAATATTAATTAAGCTCTTAATTAAATATTCCAAATTATTAACTCCGGGTTATTCCACTAAAAACCCGAAGTTGAACTCTCGTTGCCGCAAATGATATATTAAGCCGAACCAAGTCGGTGTCCATCGATATAGTCATTACATACGAATTAACCCTTCACGAGTATCTCATAATTAGAGTCGGGTCATAATGTCTGTTATACCCCTCTAATTATTTTTACCTTAAATACCATTGATTCTATAATAAACGATTTATTCATATCCATTATGAATTTTAATCTTTCTATTCGTAACAGAAAGACTTGAGCGCTCAAATCGTTCAAGCACCGAATCAACCCTTAAAAAAGATACTCATCTACTTCTCACAAGAAGAAGTGAACTTCATGTCTATGTAAAACGTTCCCAGCTGCAAAACAGATCATGCCCCCAAAATAAATAGCTATTGGCCGGGACTACTATACCAACCTCACCTTTGTAAATCAAAGGACATGGCCTGCCATGCAGGAGTTCGTAGTACACTCAGGATTAAGATCAATCCATATATGACCATCTAGTAGATCGAAATGACTTTCTCAATTTGACGGATATTATAAGAATGTCATTTCCATCTGGGTCCAGTCCTATATGATCACATCATACAAGGTGTCTACATTCTCATGTCTCTACATTGACAATTGTGGGACACAGAAACTGGACGAAGCATGCTGTTCCCGGCTCGCGGCCCAGTTGGGAGTACGGAGTAGCCCGCGGGGGACTAAACCGGAAAATAAAGGAGTCGTCACCCGGTGTGAACCGAGAAAATGATTTAAGGCCAAACTCACCCCTCGCAAGAGAAGACCTGAAACCATTGGGTTCGGAATGGTCCCTTACTTATGCCACTTATAATAAAATGATTTGTACAATAGTTTAATCGAATCTAACAATATATATTCCTAAGGGTATTCTATTTCTAAGTTCGCATGCATAAATCAATCAAAAGTTCATCTAAGTACACATGTAACACATTTTCATATTTGCATACAACCTATTTGCATATAATCTATGTCCAAATTTGCATACAACCTATTTGCATATAATATATGTCCAAATTTGCATGCATAAAGATAAATTGACATATGGCACACATACAATTTCATGAGCACATTACATTCATGGACACGGAAACGCAAGCAAACCATAATCATACAAGCATACATAAACGTGAATCGAAATAACGGCAAGCGTATAATTTCACATTGATTGGCACAGAAGCGCAGACAAATAAAATTTATACAAGCATGCATATTAAGGAAAGGCAATTAAGCGCATAATGAAAATAAGTAACTAAAGAAGCAATTATGAATACAGAATAAACGTGCAATGATGTGGTACAGAAAATAATATCTAAGATTGACACCAATACATACGTGGGCATTCTTCCAAGTGGTACGTGGAATTGTATCCCAAGTACAGACCGCACTACCGTCCATTCGGAATCGGCTATGGAATTTACGTTTGGGTTTCCATCCAATATACCACGAGAAATAATGCCCAAATACTATCATAACATTGATACACAATAGATAATATATCAAACCAAGACAAAGGTAGATAATGCAAAGAGATAACTAAAGAGGCAATTGGACATCAAAATAAACTTGCCATGATGTGATTTGAAAGATAAATAATGAAGATCAAAGAAAAGAGATGCCTATATATGCCCACATCTATATAGGACCTCAAGTGTCCGATTGAACGTATCTCACATTCAATTGAATGTACTTTGTCCGACGTGACGAAGTATCGTGGTAAAGGTAGACCGTAGGCTTTTTATCCTTCGAAATAGAGGACATTTAATCCAACTTACTAAGCCCATGCGCAATGCAATATGATGCATGATTATGCAAGAAGATGACATACAAAGAAAAGCAAATAACGAAATAAAAGGCGCGGTGAAGTATCGTTGTAAAGGTAGACCGTAGGCTTTTTATCCCTCCAAATGGAGGACCTTAATCCAACTTACTAAGCCCATGCGCTAATAACATAATGCATATATAAAAAATAAAGACAACAATATCGGACTTCGTATTCCCGATTGAACACGTTTTACATCCAACCGAATATACATCATCTGGCGCGGCAAAGCATCGCGGTGAAGGTTCCAACTTACTAAGCCCATGCGCATCACATCATAATGCATATAAAAATAAAGACAACAATATCGGACTTCGTATACCCGATTGAACACATTTTACATTCAACCGGATATAGATCATCTGGTGCGGTAAAACATCGTGGTAAAGGATTTTAACCCCTCGACATGGAGGACCTTTAATCCAACTTACTAACCCCATACGCTAATAGCATAATGCATATATAAAAAATAAAGACAACAATATCGGACTTCGTATACCCGATTTAACACATCTTACATTCAACCGAATATACATCATCCGGTGCGGCAAAGCATCATGGTAAAGGATTTTAACCCCTCGAAATGGAGGATCTTTAATCCAACTTACTAAGCACATGCGATTTATCTCATCATTACACAAACAAATAACATGCAGAAATTAAATAACGGATAATAAACAAACACGATACAATAAAGCGAAATAGGTGCCGTTTGCTCAAGTGGTACGTGGAGTTGTCTCCCAAGTACATACCGCACTACCGTCCATTCAGATTCGGCTACGGAATTTACGTCTGGGTTTCCATCCTATATACCACAAGAGACGACACGTTTCCCATCCATTCAAAGCCACAACATGCATCCACAAACGACTCTCATGCGAAATAAATAAATAAAACAATTAAAACATAGATAAAAATAAATGAGAAATTTCCCTCAGGTCTAACCTTTTATGTCGACTTTCGGACTCGCGTTACACGGAGATTGGAAGGGCTAAAGCTCCGCAACTTTTCTAGTTCACGTCTTTTCTCGCTGTTTCGCTGTTCGGGTTACTATTTTTTACTCCGTTTTACTGATGTTTTGCTGCTATTTTTAGGCCACTGTTTTTGTCATTTTTAGGGACAGTTTGTGCGATTTTTGAAGGGCAAATGGCTGCTATTTTTAGGCGATTTTGAGGGGGTTTTGTGCAATTTTTGGTGCAGTTTCAAGGTGTTTTCTGGGCTGTTTTAGGGTCTATTAAAGTGCAATTAGACTGGGCAGTAGGGGGACTTGTGTGTTCGGTTTTTGGTCAGTGCAAGGTGCGGCAATGGAGGCTTATTTGGGTGTTTATGCGTGCAGTGGCTTACGTGTTGAGGGGCTGTGTGTGACTATGTGATGAATGTGAGAAGTTATGTGGCGTGGAGTGTGGCTGTTGAACGTGAGGCAGTGTGGTGCGTGGAGTGTGGTTTGGACACGTGAAGGGTAATTGATTTGCTACGTGAGGTCTTGTTGATTTAAGGGATGGTGAAGACTATGGTTGGGCGTAAAGGGGCAGGCGTGAGGGGTTTATAAGCGTGAGTGTGTGATATTGTTTGACTTTGAAAGAGTGAATATGTGATCATATTTGAGGGACGTGAGTTTAAGGTTTTTTTATAATTGAGAGATGAGAAGGTAGCTACTGCGTGTTAGAGTTTATTTTATTTGTTATTTTTTTATGTTTTTGATGATTATCGTGAGGTGTGTGTGAGAGAAGAGAGCTTGCAAGGGTTGGGAATGTGTTATTTTTATAGTGAGAGGGTAGGGGGATTTGGTTTGCATGGATTTGTTTGAAAAATGAAATAAATCAAGTAAATTAGGATGGATTTGATTAGCTAAAAAAAGGGAAGTATATTTGTAATTTTTGTGGGGGATTTCATAAATTTGGTGATTGATTGATTTAAATTAGGGAGTGATTTAATTTAATTTGTGAAATTAATTTAATTGGATTTGAATTTAATTTGTTTTAATTGGTTTTAATTTAATTTCAATTTAATTTTAATTTAATTTAATTTGTGGCATGTTTTAATTATTTTTTGGATTGGGCTTGGTGTATGTCTTAGTGATGTGTGGGCTAGGTCTGTGGCTTGCGAGGGTTTTTGGGCTAAAGGTGCTTTAAAACGGAGGTCCAACAAGCGAGCCCGAAACTAAGCAAGCGAATAAAATCTAACAAAAATACTGATTCTCTTCCGACGTCCATTTCCCGCGACTTCCTCGACTTCAAAGGTAGTGTCTCCAAATGAGACTCATCATAGGGACTTAAATGTAAAAATACAGTGCCTACAACAATCTCGGATCAAGGTCGCCATAAAAATATAGAATGGACCGCAGCTATAGATAAATTGTAAACAAAGTACCCGCTTTGTTTGCTCTCTATGGACTATTTAAGATTACTAACTTCAGACTTAAATCTTCTTGTGTATGACACTCTTACACTAAGTCTGAAGGCACATAAGTAATTTAGGGTATTCAAGATGATTTATAATATGCGAAAATTAAACAAATAATTTGATAAATGAATAATGCATCGTTTTATTTCAAAACACATAAAACCCTGTACATCACTTGTAGCTCTAAGGCATACATTCCAACAATCTCTCACTTGCACTAGAGCAAATGGGACATGTCACGTAATCCTAGACCATCTAGGTGACCTTCAAAAAATTTAGCCGACAAGGTCTTTGTAAACGGATCAGCCAGGTTCTCTGCGGATGCAATCTTTGTGACGATAACTTCTCCTTTATGCACTATCTCCCTGATGAGATGATATTTCCTCTCTATATGCTTTCCCTTCTTGTGGCTTCTTGGTTCTTTAGAGTTTGCCACAGCACCACTATTATCGCAATAGAGTGTGAGTAGTCTATCCAAATCTTGAACAACTTCCAGATCTCCCAAGAATTTACGGAGTCAGACTACTTCCTTAGCTGCTTCACAAGCTGCTACAAATTCAGCCTCCATGGTGGAGTCAGCAATGCAAGATTGCTTTATACTCCGCTATATTATAGCCCCACCACCTAGGGTGAACACTGATCAGGATGTAGATTTCCTAGAATCGACATTTGTCTAAAAATCAGAGTTTACATATCCCCTTAGGATCATATCCTCACCGGAATACATAAGCATATAATCTCTCGTTCTCTTAAGATACTTGAGAATGTGTTTTACAGCCACCTAGTGATCCAATCCTGGGTTTGATTGAAACCTACTGACTACTCCCACTGCAAAACAGATGTCTAATCTCATGCATAATATAACATACATGAAACTGCTGAGGCGTATGAGATATGTCTCATTTACTCAATATCTTGATGTGTCTTAGGAGACTGTTCCTTTGACAAATGAATTTCATGCCGATAAGGCAGATTGCCTTTCTTGGAATTCTGCATCCCAAATCACACCAGGATATTGTCGATATAAGATGCCTAAGACATAGCTAACAGTCATTTCTTACGATCCCGAAGTATCTGAATCCCAAGAATATAACTGGCCTCCCCTAAATCTTTCATTTGGAATTGGTTAGCTAGCATGTTTTCACGTCTGACAGTATCTTTACATCATTCCCAATGAGTAAAATGTTATCGACATATAAAACAAGAAAAATCACCTTCCCGTCAATGACGCATTCGTATACACAAGGTTCATCAATATTCTTCTCAAAATCATAAGACTTGATTGTGGTATCAAATCTTATATTCCAAGATTACGATGCATGCTTGAGTCCATAAATGGACCTTTGCAGCTTGCAAACCTTTTGCTCTTGACCTTGGGTGATGAACCCCTCTGGTTGTATCATAAAGATACTTTCATCAAGATTTTCATTCAAGAATGCAGTCTTGACATCCATTTTCCAAATTTCATAGTCGTAATATGTGATAATGGATAGAAGAGTGCGGATGGATTTAAACATGGCTACTGGCGAGAAAGTTTCCTCATAGTCAACTCCTCTTTCTGAGAATAACCCTTGGCCACTAGTCTAGCCTTGAATGTCTGTACCTTCCCATCTGATCCCCTCTTCCTCTTGTAGACCCACTTGCAACCTATGGGTTTTACCCCCATCAGGTTGGTCTACAAGTTCCCAGACTAAGTTGGAGTACATGCACTCCATCTTTAGGTTCATGGCTTTCAGTTATTCCTCTTTGTCAAAATCATCCATTGCATTACGATAGGTCAATGGATCATCTACGCCATCGCTGGATGTGACAAATTATGCCTCTCCAACCCCCAAGGTAGTAATCAGGTTGTCGTACAACCCTCCCACTGCGTCTAGGCGGTAGATCATTCTGACGAACTTGCATCTGACTCTCAGATGTCGAAGGTGCTATATGTTTGTCAACTTTTATTGATGGTGGTGTGCTGGTCGAACCAGCAAGTAACTCTTCGAGTAACATCTTACTCCGAGGTTTGAACTCCTTCATATAGTCCTCCTCTAGAAAAATGTCATTTGTCGATACAAATACTTTGTTATCATCAAGACTGTAGAAGAATCCACCCCTAGTCTACTTAGGATAGCCTAAAAATAGGCACACCTGAGAAAATGGCTCCAACTTTGTGGTCTTATTCTTCAGCACATGTGCTGGACACCCCCATACGCATAAATATCGTAAACTAGTTTTACGACCATTCCACAACTCTAAGGGATTCTTGGGAACAGACTTAGATGGAACTACATTAAGGATATGCATTGTAGTTTGCAGTGCATATCCCCATAATGAACTATGTAGTGAGCTATAACTAAACATAGATCTCATCATGTCTAGTAAGGTCCGATTTCTCCTCTCTGCAACACCATTTTGTTGTGGTGTTCCAGGCATTGTGAGTTGGGATACTGTAGGCACTGGATTTTTGCATATAAGTCCCGATGATGAGTCTCACATAGAGACACTACCTCTTTAATTATGGAAGTCGCGGGAAACAGACGTCGGAAGGAAAGAGTCAAGAATTGACATTTTTGTTGGACTTAATTCGCTCATTTCGTTTCAGGTTCGCTTGTTGGACCTCCGTTTTAAAACACATTCTTAGCCCAAACCCCCGCAAGACACACACCAAGCCCATCTCACCCAAGCCCAATCCAAAAATAATTAAAATATTTAAAATACATGTCACAAATTAAATTAAAACCAATTAAATTAAATTAAAATCTAATTAAATTAAATTCCTAATTTAAATAAATCACTTCCTAAATTAAATAAATCACTCACCAAATTTAAAGATATTCCCCACCACAATTACACAGATTTATTTCCCTTTATAAACTAATTAAACACATCCCTATTTAATTGATCTTGTTTCCTTATCTTAAAATCTCATGCATAACCCTAACCCTAATTGACAACTATAAAATATAACACAAAATGCAACCCTAAGGCTCCCTGGAGCTCATTCACGACAAAGAAATAAAAAAACACCCAAAGCTCTCCATCTCCTCTCTCTCTCTCAAAGCCAACAAAACAAATAAACCCTAGAAAGATTCTCGCATATCTCTTCTCTCTGCCATTCCACACAAAGAAACCATGATAAAACCCTAAGAACTCACGGCAAACCAAAAGAAGAAAAACCAAAAACAAAACCCTAATACATGCAGGCACCCCTCTAAGCACCTCTTAAAACCAAGGCCCCCGCATCACATTCACTGAAAAAACACACCAAAAGAACATTCAACTCAACAGCCCCACTCACGCCAAAAGCTCCTTCAAACGGCAACCACTCCACGCACCAAAAACCCTTCATTCACCCCTCTAACTCACGCCATAAGCAGCCCTCTTCTGGCCCTCCACTCACGCCATAAACAAGCCCTCCAACTCACGCCACTCAACCCCTCACGAACTCCACGCATCAAAAGCCCCATTCAATAACCCATTGACCTCTCTTCTCCCTAATACATTCACACTCGGCAGCCACAAACCTAAACACACACACGCCCCTTACGAAGCCAACACCTTCACGCCACCAGCACACTGACCAACTCCTCAAGCTCAGCACCTTCACAAACATAAAGTGCCATTGCCCCTCTGGTTTACTTAAATCTCAAGTTTACGCGTTTTTAGAAAATCTTTTGAAATGTTTGGCAAATGCTACGGAAGGGTCTCGAACCTTCTGATCCTACCCGGACATCTTCTTAATATTATATATAACTCATAACTATCGTTATGTTTTTAATGTATTTGACGTACAATAATTTGTAGATGCCTATTATGGATCTGCACCCCTTGTGATCGATAAACCTTTTGGATCTTATTAACCAAAGAGATACGACTTTGCACTATAGTTAGCTCAACACCAATTAAGAATCTCCAGGGTATCCCAAGAATTATTGTTATCGACATGGTCCAACCCTCAATTCTCTTTTCTAGGTTCATCGATATTGAATCAAGCGAACACACTTCTAACACTTGTTCGACTTTTGGAAGACCCAGTGTTATATCACCATATCTTGATTTTTTATATATAAATGTAACTAATGTATCCCCTTTGTAAAGGATTTCTCCATAATGCCAATGAATAGTTGCTCCAATAGTAGCCAAATAAGGCTTAGCTTACCATATTACTATAGAGTTGACTTGAACAATTAAAACTTGACCAGATTTTAGGTGTGATCCGTTTTAGGTTATACATACATTTTCACAAAGAAATTGCCCAATACTAATTCTCGGGGACATTTCCTTACAATAATTATAATGGAGAAGATACCAATTCAAATTAAATGGATTCAAAATGATCTTACTGTCAGAATCGGGATTTAAAATTTCCCCGTTTTCATCCACTAAATAATATTTAAGTATTTGACAAGGTTGTTTTAAATTGTCAAGTTTCAAATATTTAGTTACCGAGAGATGATTAAGAGTTATAAACTAGTAAAATGAATAAAAATTCATAATTTGAAGGACTGAAATGGTCCCAACGAATAACTAATTTGGGTTAGAAAATCTTTTTGAGTTGGAATTGATTATTTTATCATATTGTGATATTTTCCATCGTTCAATAGACCCATTCTAAAATAATTAGATGATGAAAAAATTCTCAAAGATTGGCATTCCTTATTTCTATTCAACAACGTACGAATAGTTTCTTGATTTTGGCTAAGTGATTGTTCAACCCCCACCTTGCCAAAAATGGAAAAAAAATGGATTGTTAATGGTGATTAATCCTGAACCTGACGGATGATTCATTTTTCAGATATATGAAATTTGGGATTTTACAAAGTTGATTTTTAAGAAATCGCGAATTAGTCCATTTGTACATACTTCAACAAAGGAAGCAAAAACCTCTTCGATGAAAGAAATTTTTTTTGTCTTGGTCCTAATTCAACACAAAACATCTGAACGAATTGAATACTTATATAAGAAATTCCCCGAGCAGCTTTGCCCTTACAATAAAGGATATAATTGAAAAAAAAAATATTATCCTTTTCTCACAGTGGATCCTGGGAGAAGAGTGTTGCTAAATTTATACCGTCCACTATTTCATATGTGACTACGGGTTGATCCAAGAGAAAATACTTTTTCTTGGTAGGTGCGATCCATTGAACATAGATCCATTTTTTTCAATTTTGATTCCTTCGTGGATTCTTTAAGTTTTTTCCCCTTTCTGGTTGTATCAAGATGCCACTGTGTCTGGATATCTTATCTATCTCTCCGGGGAAATGGAAATATTTTTAGTTCAATCCCATTTTTTTCCTTTTTATTCGCACCAATCCGCCCGCTCAGCTTCTTATATTTAAAGTTATTCGTGTATCTGCTCTAATGATACTATTATTCCATACCATTAGGTAAGAAGATTCGGGGAAAATATTCACTTCCTCAGGAATGAAAAAAGGCGATCTATTTACATTTAGTATTTTGGCTTAATTTTGTTGAGTCCTCGATACTTAATCAAGTCCTCTTTTTTGACAATTGAATGCACCCCTGGAGTCTCATATTTAGTAATTCTTGAACTCTTTCTTCTGTATCGAGGATCATCGAAATAAGCAAGAATACTATTTCTACAGAAAAAACCTCATATGGGTATTTCAATTAAGATCCCTGAATAGGGCATTAGCTCATTCTCTTGTTCGTGAATCAAGTGGAATGGAATAAGAAATAGATTTCTTTGACTTTTTGCCAATATATCTGATTTCGAGTCGAGAATTGAATGATGTATGAGATTACAATGACCAGTACCTACGATTCTCTTAAATCCCAAATAATCAGATATCTCAAGAATTCCACTTTTTTTAGCAGAAAAAACAGAACTAAAAACCAGAAAACTGCAGTCCAAAACAGCGGTAAACCAGAAAAATAGCGGAGCATCAACCTTCTGACGGCCGTGTAACGCACTTTCAAGAGACGACAAAAGAGATTACAATCATGTATTTTTTATAATAAAACATTGATTTTGCCTACTTGTTCGACTTTTGTCCTTAATAGTTAAGCATGAGTCTGATGATGAAATTATTTATTGTAGGGTGGAACCTAGAAACGATAAGTGCGAGAGGTACTCTCATCCGATAGTTTAAGTAGTTGATCTCGGCTAGACTCGCGAGCACTTAATTACGGGATCTTAGCAGTAGAAGCATGAGTAGTCGACAAGATGACTAGTTGAAGAGATGGCGGATCAGTGAATGACCGTTTGCCTAGATGTCCATCCTGGTTTACTTATGCTACGATAGATGATATGATTGGAAACAAAGGAAAAGTCTCTGAAAAGAAAAAGAAAAATAGACCACCTATAACCGATAAGCGTAAAGCTACCTATGGGCGAGTATTATGACCACCATGAGGAGAAATTCTACCTTAAAGGGTATGTGTGTCGGAAAAAGAGAAAGAAAGAAAAGAGAAAAGAAAAAAAAGAAAAAAAAAAGAAGAAAGAAAAGAAGAGACGAAAGAAAAGAAAAAGAAAATCATATCATGTTGAGTATGAAAATAGTAATCACATAGTATGATCAAGACATCCCGGTTGGTTAGACCAACCCATCCAATTCTCTGAGACAAAATCATCGAGTTGGTTTACTTAAAGATTAAGCTGCGAAAGAGTCTTGACACACACATATTAGGAGTCTAGCTCAGATCACTCATGCATACGATCAGATTTGAGTATATTAAGTACTTGGAAGGTTCTTTGGTTTCGACACGAAGCATTCGTTGAGGACAAAAATATGTTTAGCTATCAGGACTATCTCGTGAGAGGCAATACATCATGTTGATATGCAACAACACATCAGTATCAGTCTAGGGGCGAGGCCCACATCAGTATCAGTTTGGGGACGAGACCCACATCGGTATCAGTTTGGGGGCGAGGCCCACATCGGTATCAGTTTGGGGGCGAGGCCCACATCACTATCAGTCTGGGGGCGAGGCCCACATCCGTATCAGTCTTGGGGAGAGGCCCACATCAGTATCAGTTTGGGGTTGAGACCCACACATTATCAGCACGCCGGGTATGGCACTCTGGGTATGGAGACGCAACCGTAATACCTCGGGTATGGGGTTTAGCATGCCGGGTATGGCACTTCGAGTATGGAGACACAACCGCGACACTCCGGGTATGGAGACACAACTGCGACGCCTTGGGTATGGGGTTTAGCATGTCAGGTATGGCACAACCAAATCAACTCAATTCAAAGCAACAGGCAAAGGACACCGAGGAGCACAAGGAAAACTTAAACCATTGGAATATGAAATACATTCATGCACACAATCTTTGTCTTGTTTTTTCGCAGGTTTTGAAGAAAAGGTAAAAGCAGCAAAGATAAGCAAGTACGGGAACAAGACCCACGGGAACAAGACCCACGAGAACAAGACCCTCATCTCAAATAGAGAACAATACCCTCATTTCAATTCGGGAACAAGACCCACAACTCAAATAGGGAACAAGACCCACGAGAACAAGACCCACAACCCAAATAGGGAACAAGACCGTCATTTCAATTCGGGAACAAGACCCACAACTCAAATTGGGAACAAGAACCACGGGAAAAAGACCCACAACTCAAATTGGGAACAAGACCCTCATTTCAATTCGGGAACAAGACCCACAACTCAAATAGGGAACAATACCCATGGGAACAAGACCCACAACTCAAATAGGGAAAAAGACCCTCATTTCAAATCGGGAACAAGACCAATAAGACCCACGGGAACAAGACCCACAACTCAAATAGGGAACAAGACCCGTGGGAACAAGACCCACAACTCAAATAGGGAACAAGACCATCATCTCAATTCAGGAACAAGACCCTCAACTCAGTTCGGGAATAAAGCACACTCGTGGTTCGGGAACAAGACCCAGGGGTCACATCACCTCGCCAGCAATCTCATCTAAATTCGGGAACAAGACCCTCATCATAATTCAGGAACAAGACCCTCATCTCAACTCAGTAACAGTTTGGGAAAGAACCACCTCACACAAGCTCAGTTCGATAATGAATCCTAGGGATCACGGCACCTTGCAGGGATGAACCTTGGGGTCGCGGCACCTCACCACCAAATCATTCTGTTCGAAGCAGTAGGTAAGTCAGGTGGCAGCTGGCAAGCCAGGTAAGTAAAAATACATTGCATAACTTTGATAGGATTGTCATTGTCACACACTGCACAAGTCCCATCAAAGGGGGGCGATTGTAGGCACTACATTTTTTGCATATAAGTCCCGATGATGAGTCTCACATGGAGACACTACCTCTTTAATTGAGGAATTCGCAGGAAACGGATGTCGGAAGGGAATAGCAAGAATTGACATTGTTGACGGTGGATTTTGGACTCAGGGAAATATGAGAATATTACTCCCGAGGTAATCCTCCCTCAATAGTGAATTTGTTTGGTTATGGGGGAACCAAAAGCAAATTTAGCAAAAGATGGATAATGCGCCAATCGACAAGGAGATTTAACGTGGTTCGGTCGATTTGGATCCGACCTACGTCCACGGAAACAAACAGAATGATGCTTTTATTGCTGAGACATGCTTCTTTGATATCTCTTGTGTTTTTAAAAGTTTGATCTTAGTGATTCTGATGTTTTTTATGCATACTCTACCCTCCTATTTATAATGGTGAAGAAATCAGATTCCTACTTGTACAAGAATTCCCAGTCTAAGATGATTTTCTTTTCCTACAAGGATTCCTAGTTGAAACAATCCCATTTTCCCATAAAAACTATCTTTACTTTCTTTATCCTATTAGGATGTTGACTTATTAATTTTACCCCATGGAAGTAGGATAATTAAATATCTTATCCTGTAGGAATAGGGTGACTCTTCTCTGGAACATGTTTTGCCACATGCTCGGTCTTCATGTGGTCGGTCATGATGGTTCTTCGAGCTGAGAATGCTTCTACCGAACTGATTAATGCCCGGTCGCTGATCCAAAGCGGTCGGTTACTGATAAAAGTGCTCGGTCTTTTACTGTTTGTAATACTCATGTGACCGGGTCGGTATTTAATGATTTCGATCAAGAAGGGAATTACCCTTTTGTCCCTACCGTGCTGCTTTAAATTCTATAGTGCCTAAAAACACCATCAACATCTATCCCCTAGTACTCGGTAACAAAGAGTTTGCGAGTTGATGCCGGGAACTATAAAAAAAGATGGTGTACCGATGAATCCGTCGGTGGTCACTCCGGGAGCCGCAGAGAAAAAATGTTTTGGCTGCAAATCTGGTCCTTCCTGCCACCTTCATGTGCTCAGTCAACGAGGATCCCGATATCTACCCGTGGAGAAAATGCTTTGCCCTTATGCTGATGACGATCGACTCGGTGGGATGTAACCCGCCCCGAGCTGAGAAGAATATTTGGCTCTGGGGGAATGTCACCTCTCCAGACCAATAGAAGGCCGACCATGGGGGAGATCCTATGATCCTATGCCGATGATAAGTCTCTCGGTGGGACGTATCTCGACCCGAGCTGAGAATAACATTTGGCTCTAGGGGAATGTCACCTCCCCAGTCCAAAGAAGCCGACTCGGTGGGACGTAACCCGACCCCGAGCTGAAAGAAACACTTGGCTCTGGGGGAATGTTACATCCCCAGTCCAAAGAAGCTGACTCTGTGGGATATAACCCGACCCCGAGCTGAAAAAAACATCGACCTCGGCGGTACAAGAGCAGACCCGAGCCGGAAATAGACATCGGTCTCGGCGGTACAAGAGCAGACCCGAGCCGGAAAGAAACATCGGTCTCGGCGGTACAAGAGTAGACCCGAGCCGGAAAGAAACATCGGTCTCGGCGGTACAAGAGCAGACCCGAGCCGATTAACCAAGGGGCCTTGGCGGAACGAATCCAGCCCCAAGCCGATATACCAAGTGGCCTCGGCAGAACGAATCCAGCCCCGAACCGAATACTCATTGGGACTTACTCAGAAGGGAAATGAATCAACCTTTGAAGCCCTACCGAATCTGGCACGGGCGTTCCATTGCCAGACCAGTGAAAAATGAAAACAAATTTATGACAAATAAAATCAAAATGTGGGGGTGACTTAGCACTTGTCCCAAATCAAAACGTTTAAAGTGTAAATAACAGCACGAATGCCTCGAAACAGCGTCCTGCCCGAGGCCTCCAAAACATAATTCTGAATCTTTCAATTCAGCGTCCTGGCGAACCAGGATTTGGATCAGGTGAGCGTTTTGAATGATAAGGGCACATCCTCTGTACGTCAGGTCACTGTGGAGCCTACGTATTGCACGAGGGATCCTCCTTACCACACTGGAGCAGGCACACGCCACGGGGGCGCAACGCCTCCCCGTGCTGCGCCTCTCTTGGATCCAAATGATGAATGGATCAAAGAGTGTCTGGGATACTAAAGGTACATTCCTCTTTAGGTCCGGTGTCACTGGAGCAAGAAAACGCCACGGGGGTATCATCCCTCCCTGTGCTATGCTTCCCATGGATCCATTGGTCAGACAAAATAGACGATAGTACAATCTCTGTAGTCGCAGTTCCCAAATCGGCCAGGCCAGCCACCTTACGGGGGCATTCCCTCCCCGCGATTTCAAACCCGAGACATCCCTCGTAGATGCAAGTCACAGGGTAGTTTACGCTCCAGCTTTGGGATTTCGATACTACTATAAAGAGTTCACGCGTTCCCTCATATACTTCACCCCTTGAACCATAAGAATTGCCACTCCTAAAATCAACAGGATTAGAATCCCAAGCTGTAGCACCTCTGCTACTGTACCCAGAAGCTGGATTATTCTGGCTATCACTAGCCGCTGGAGCAGTGGCACTATCCTCGGCTGAATCACATAATTTTTCATCATGTACTTTTTCGGACAGGCAAAGAGGCAGAGAACCATCTTTTAGTACATCTTCATGATCGTCATCTTCATCATCCGAGATGTCATCATCTTCAATTACTAATGCATCATCAATCTCCATAGGAGAAATATCCAGTTCATCCTCAGAATTGGAATTTCCTGTCATTTGCTTCGTTTGTGCATCTTTATCCAGAGCAGCTCTTCTACGAGCAGCATTTCTTGTTTGAGGTCCTCTTGTCTCTTCCTGAGCAGGCTTCAAAATAGCTTTCCCTTTCTCCCTGGATGAGCTAGTGCCTTTCTTTTGTGAATGATCCTTTTTTTATTCTATCTCCTATATTAATAGATAATCTGGATCTTGAAGAAAGATGTCGCGCTGCAGAAGCAGAGTAGATGTAGAAGGAGACGATATCAGGTGGAGGAGTAGAAGAGCCTTCATCCCCCATTACAGCAGCAGGTGGAGTTGAAGAGCCAACAGTCACTGCTGCCTTTGATTTGGGCAGAAATTCAGCAAAGGCACTAGCAAGTATCTTCTACGGGGACTTTGCAAGTTCCTCTCTCAGTGGTTGACCAGCATCTGATCGTATTATATACATAAACCACCTAAAGTTTTTTGGCTCGCTTAATCGAGCAAGAAAATAATCAACAGCAAGTGTTGCATATCAGTTTAAAAATTTCGTAAGTGGAAGGCGATATGGATTATTAATCTCACTGTAGACTTGTCCTGTGGGAAGAGCCCCATCTAAATCAATAGTTAAGGTAACAAGTTCATCGAGGAACTTTGATTCAGCTTGGGGAAGCAAGTGAAAAAGTTCAATAATAGCTGCAGCAATTTTTGGCTCTTCACCGGCCTTCCATGATTTCTGTCTATGAGCGAGTTTTTTCTGCTCTAACCATTTCTTAAGGTGCTCTAACAGCTTCCCACCCAAGGTAACTTTAAACCAATTGGACAAGAGTTCAAGCAGACGAGCCAGACCTTGCAGAAGAGGCATGCTGAGATTCTTTGTATGTGCCAAGTTAACTAATATTGGCCTAAGGCTGTTCTGCAGAAGTTCTTTGGGCATCCTTTGTTGATTGATAGCCTGCCATAGGCCCTCTTTTGTAACAGCAACAATTTCTGGTGTCCGACACATCAAAGACTTGAAAAAATATGGAAATGATCGCAGATCGGAATGATTAGGAGTTTTAAAGTCTGCCCACGCCATTGTAGTACACAGTAGCTCAATGCATGCTGTTTTGAGGTTTTTTTTTATAACGATGTTGCCACTCAGGGGTTCATAAACTTCACATCCCACACGATTTCATCAGTTTCAGCTATTTGCAATGCTTCTTGGAGAGAGTTAACTAATTCTTGAGTCAACTTCAAAAGAGGAGGCCTCAAGGGTAAACAAAAATTCAAAGCTGTAACGGTTCCAACCTGTTGATCAACAGTCTTTGACCGAAACAGACGCATTATAAGAGGCTGAAGCTTAGGCTGATATAAAGGCTCAAGCAGTCAGATACTTCACTACCAGTGCGACTAGCCAAAATTTCCAAACATGACTGCACATGCTTTCTCGCATTGTTAGACGAGTTAGGATTGAATAACTGTGTAGCCAAATTTTCTGCTGTGTCATCCCAAAGTACGGGGATGACTCTTTGAGCAAGAATAGGGGACGACTCTTTGTGCAAGAATACATCATGTGTCATAATGTTCATCAACGAAATGAATAGTTGGACCAGAGTATCTAGCTCCAGAAGCAATGACCACGTTATGCACCTTCATACCATAATAGCCTTTGCCTCCAAAGGCCGGAAGAAGTGATGGATGGATATTTAGCATGAATCTTGGATAAGCTCGAATCAATTCCACAGGTATAAGTTTCAGATATCCCGCCAGAAGAATGGAGTCAACCTCAAATTCCCTAAGAGCAGCTACAAGGTCAATTGGAGATAAGCCATTGGGCTCATCTTTAGTTTTTTGGGTACAAAATAACAGGGATGCCGTTATCTCTAGCATACTCTGTACCTCCACAACCCGATTTATTTGTGACCAAAACGACGACGTCACCATGAACTGAACCAGCAGTACACACGGCGTGAATGGACCGGAAATTCGAGCCTCCACCGGACACGAAAACTGCCAGCTTTTTCTTAATCCTGGATTTCACATGTTTATCATTATTATCGACAATATATTTTACCTTTCCGGAGCTATTCATACATTCTAGTTTTCTAGAAGTCTGTATGCTTTGTGGTGCTACAAAGTTACGGGTTTTGGAGGAGAGCGATTGGTGAGATTGATCGAGAGATAAAGATGGTGACTTTTTGGGAATTTGTATTGAAGGAATTCTGTGGCCTGCCGGGAAGGAGTGGCTGGCGAAGAGGAAAAATAAATTGTTGGTGGTAAACGGAGGCGTTTTCTCTCTCACTTTTTTCCTTTTTTCTCTAATTTCTCCCTCCATTCTGTTGTTGAACTCCCCGATCACTGGTGATTTCCACCTTCTGCCATCGTCTTAATACACGAGCCGCTTTTTGTTGGATTCCCCACAGACGGCGCCAATTGTTGACGGCGGATTTTGGACTCAGAGTAATATAAGAATATTACTCCCGAGGTAATCCTCCCTCAATAGTGAATTTGTTTGGTTATGGGGGAACCAAAAGCAAATTTAGCAAAAGATGGATAATGCGCTAATCGAGAAGGAGACTTAACGTGGTTCGATGGATTTGGATCCGACCTACGTCCACGGACACAAACAGAATGATGCTTTTATTGCTGAGACATGCTTATCTGATATCTCTTGTGTTTTTACAAGTTTGATCTTAGTGATTCTGATGTTTTTTATGCATACTCTACCCTCCTATTTATAATGGTGAAGAAATCAGATTCCTACTTGTACAAGAATTCCCAGTCTAAGATGATTTTCTTTTCCTACAAGGATTCCTAGTTGAAACAATCCCCTTTTCCCATAAAAACTATCTTTACTTTCTTTATCCTATTAGGATGTTGACTTATTAATTTTACCCCATGGAAGTAGGATAATTAAATATCTTATCCTGTAGGAATAGGGTGACTCTTCTCTGGAACATGTTTTGCCACATGCTCGGTCTTCATGTGGTCGGTCATGATGGTTCTTCGAGCTGAGAATGCTTCTGCCGATCTGATTAATGCCCGGTCGCTAATCCAAAGTGGTCGGTTACTGATAAAAGTGCTCGGTCTTTTACTGTTTGTAATACTCATGTGACCGGGTCGGTATTTAATGATTTCGATCAAGAAGGGAATTACCCTTTTGTCCCTACCGTGCTGCTTTAAATTCTATAGTGCCTAAAAACACCATCAACAGACATTTTTATTAGACTTAATTCGCTCGTTTGGCTTCGGGTTCGCTTGTTGAACCTTTGTTTTAAAACATATTCTTAGCCCAAACCCCAGCAAGACACACACCCAGCCCAATCCAAAAATAATAAAACATTTAAAACACATGTCACAAATTAAATTAAATTGAAATTAAATTAAATTAAAATCTAATTAAATTAAATTCCTAATTTAAATAAATCACTTCCTAAATTAAATAAATCACTCACCAAATTTAAAGATATTCCACACCAAAATTACATAAATTTATTTCCCTTTTATAAACTAATTAAACACATCCCTATTTAATTGATCTTGTTTCCTTATCTTAAAATCTCATGCATAACCCTTGTCGTTATTCAGATTTACTTTTAAAGCATGCAAACTTAGATATAGGAGTTATTCTCATGAATGCGAATCTAGATCTAGGTTATTCTCGATCATGCATGTTACGTAGATTCGGTTAAGTTATTGCACAAATCATTTCATTACAAGTGGCATAAGTAAGGGACCATTCTGAACCCAACAGTTTGAGGTCTTCCCTTGCGAGGGTGAGTACGGCCTTAAATCATTTTCCCGGTTTACACCGGGTGGTGACTCCATTATTCTCCGGTTTAGTCCCTCGCGGGCTACTCCGTACTATAGACTAGGACGCGAGCCTAGAACAGCATCGTCGATTTCTGTTTCTTACAGATACTATCTCATGTTCAACTAAGAATTCCTCGAAATCTCTGTCGAGGTATTCCCCTCCATGATCCGATTGTAGAGCTTTGATTGTCTTACCTAATTGGTTCTCAACCTCAGCACGATACTCTTTGAATTTTTCAAAGGTATCAGATTTGTGATGGATTAGGTAGACATACACATATCTTGAATAATCGTCAATGAATGTGATGAAGTATTCATTACCACCTCGGGCTTTTACATTCATCGGTCCGCAAACGTCCGAATGTATTAGCTCAAGTGGTTGACTGGCTCTTATAACTTTTCTAGTAAAAGGTCTCTTGGTCATTTTTCCTTCTAAACAAGATTCACACACTGGTAAAGTCCCGAGCTTTAATTGGTTTAAGGCTCCGTTCTTTATCAATCTATTTATCCAGTCAAGGTTGATATGACCAAGTCTAAGATGCCATAGATATGTGTCATCGTGAGAAATCTTTGGCCGTTTAGTTTTAGGTTTCTCAATCTTAAATATTTCAGCATTGAGCAGTGACCTATGTGTTAACGGTCTTAACACATACAAGTTATTTTCTGAGTTTCATGTGTATATAGTTAATCCATTTCTACCAATAATAACCAAATTGCTATTAAAAGAAACTGAATAACCATCATCCAAGAGTTTAGAAACATAAATCAAATTCCTGCGAAAACCAGGAATGTATAACACATTGTTTAAATTTAAATAACTATTATTCATGAAATTTAAACTGGAAACTCCCACTGCTCTTGCTGAAACGACATCCCTTGTCCCGACCCTCATGATGTAGTCACCTTCAGCAAGGTGTTGGAGTTTTTCAAGGTCCCAAGATCAAAACTCAAGCATGAATGATAAGTGAATACAACAACGGAAGTGCGAAATACTTACATCGAGCGGTTGAGCGACGATTTGGGCAATAAAAAATCGAATTCTGCTCACTTTTCAAAGGCAGTGGGCTGCTGTGAATAGTGAATTTCGCCCAACATCTTCAAGATTTGAAGCTCCAAGCTTCACCGTAGTGATTCCCGGCTCATGGGTATCCTTCCCTATCACCTTCGCATTGATCTCGGAGTGTGCTAGCACTCTCGTTTTGCCACAAAACGCACTTGCTTCCCTCTATTTTCTTTATTAATTTCGGCAGTCCACTGCCTCACAAAAACAAGAAAAACGTGAGTGAAGAGAGGAAGAAGAAGAGGAGAGAGAGGAGGGAAAATTGGTGAGGTGTATATTTCGTTTTTGGTGTTGTGTTTTAGTATCTAATACACTTGAATTTCATTTGAAATTCATTTCAAACACATTTGGGTTTAATTCCCAATCACACACATCACCTTTACACATCAAGTCACATCACATCACTTTATTAATCCAATCAATTGTCACATCAATCAATCAATCCAATCAATTGTCACATCACTCAAAGTGACATGATTTGACGCTTGATGTGACGCTAGATGTGACTAGCGACTTGACGCTTGATTTGACGTGCCACACTCGAATTCCAAATACGAATACGCTCGTAAATAATCTCGGGCTCGGGTTCACTAATTCCAAATTAATGAATTTTCCGTTGCGTCGTAATTAAATGATTACGCCAAGCGAAATCACTATTCACGTCGCTAGCGAATTAATTCTAAATTAATTCGTTCGCCCGAATTAAAATCTAATTTTAATTCCGCGTCGAAATCCAATTTCGATTAATATATCAAATATATTAATTCCTCGATTAATTCCAAATTATTATTTCTCTCTCTTTAATCGATATTTTATCCTAGATAAAATATCTCCGCAATTAATCCCAAATTAATTTTCTCTCTCATCTAATTAATCCCAGATTAATAAAAGTGCGAGTCATACGTCATCGGTGAATCTTTGGGAAGCGACCCATGAGATCCCCGGATATGTTGGCAGTCAAATCGGTCTTCGGACTATCCGAACACGTAAGTACCAAGCACTACGTTTTACCGATTTACAAGACAAGGTTGGCTTCTAGCAAAGCACCAAGTCTATCCAATTCTCCGGAAATATCCTTACAGGAATAAGGATCTATATCAAGCGTAGTATACCGTAGTATTGCATATTTATGTCCAGTATCAGATGATCACATGCAAGGCCTAGGGCTGGTAGAGTGTCTGCCCCGTACGAAGCATATATCGGATAACAAGCAACTAGTCTCTTTAAAATCGGATAATCATGACCAAGTCATATTATCCCGACGGTTGCAACCTTATATAGAGAACGAGTTCTGTACCCTGCGTGATCATCAACTCCATATGACTGGAGTGACACTTTCGTCTTGACATCACACCCAACACACTATGATTCTCAATATACCCAGTATTGGAGTACACAGAACCGGTTAAAGCCCTGGACGACCGCAACCAAAGTATATTGATTGTCGCAAGTATTAGCGGTGCAAGTCTCAGGTTAAGACCAAATACACCTACCTTGATTTCGGACTTCCATAGACACGTAGTCATACTACCAATGGAATTCCGAGGGGGTCTAATCCAGAGCGAAGCTGTTTCCCGTACCATAGGTGAAACACAACCTCCTATTACACTTGCATGAGTATCCAATACCCAAATATATGAGAACTATGCTGTTGTGCTCTCACAACGCGCACAAGTGTAATACTAGTCTTTTACGCATTCATCGATGTCCAATCTCGATAATGCTCTGACTAGGGATGTTTAATGATTTATCCTTCATGGACTGATACTGTCTCATATCATTCTCCGTCCAGGACCAAATCATAGGGACCTCTTATCATTTATATATCTAGGTGATCTAATCACAAATGATACGAGTGCAATCTCCTATGTCACATAGTTAATTTGTACAACAACACCGTGATCTGTACAAATAGTGACGCTATGGGTCATAATTGTCCAACAATCTCCCACTTGGCCTATAGCCAGTCACTCGAGTGTCTAACACTCGAACTATATACGGTTGGCTCAAACTGCTGAGAAAATCTTTCGTCAGCGGATTTGCATGAATATCATCTTGATGTGATTTATTCGATCATCACATCGCCACGATGTATGATCCGAACGAATCAGATGAACATGTAAGTATGTATCTGGATCGTTGATGAGACCATTAATTCTTTAGCCTGTGCTGATGCCTAGCTCAGCCGCTAACAGAACTATATCTAATCTAATTAGATATGTATCGACCCAAATGACTTTTATTGCTGCCTCAGTTGCTGCAATTAACCCGCATTTGTTGTTTATTCGGTAACAGTATCTTGCTTGGAAGATTTCCAGCTCACCGCACCGTAATACGTACTGTATAGTACCTTTTGCGACTTTTAGTCATCTTTATCGGTTATAGGAAACTTGCTACAGTGATCCCAGTCACTTCAAGTTCTCCTTCTCCATAGGTTAAGACAGCATCATTAGTTCTCTAAGATACTAACGGATGTTCCTAACATCAATCCAGTGACTATCACTCGGATTAGCCTGTTTGTGAATCCATATGCTCAAAGCGTATGATACACCAGGTCTTGTACATTTTTCAATGTACAATTCCACGGAGAGTATTTCGAAAAGCCAAGCTTTCACCGATATTTATTTTATGGGAATATCATTTCCAAGAAATGACATATTATCATTATTTTATAGGACAGCCACTGTCAGTGCGCTCCCACTAACCCTCTTATTTACACAAGAATCATTTTCGTTTTGAATTAAATCATACACCATTATGATTACATCAAAATGATAATTCCAAGAATCTAATGCTTGCTTCAGCAAGCATTATCCAAATGGATTTACCGTGGCAATAAGTAAAAGGTTGAATCGTAATCAACACAATGTCGATAATGATACCTTTCCGTTAAAAGCCTAGCTTTGTATGTTGGTATATTGCCATCCATGTACGTCTTCCTTGAAGACTTATAAAGTACCAATAGGCACAATGCCTTGTGGTACATCAACTAGTCTCCAAACTTGTTGATATACATGGAATCCATTTCGGACTCATGACACTTTGTCATAATAGGGAGTCGATACCTTGTATCACTTCCTTAGTTCTCGTGTATTCGAAGATTAATGGTATAGTTTCATCCTTGATGAACTATATGTGTTCCATTATGATTCGGTTCCTTGAACAGTATTACTCCGATTTTCATCGAGTTATACTATCCTCCCACTTACCACTGTATATCGGTATTCCTCTTAGAAAAACCGCATGGT
This sequence comes from Zanthoxylum bungeanum, assembly GCA_019454045.1. NCBI lineage: Eukaryota > Viridiplantae > Streptophyta > Magnoliopsida > Sapindales > Rutaceae > Zanthoxylum > Zanthoxylum bungeanum. Next base: position 82,952 of record SKCR01005056.1, read on the forward strand.
GAGCAACAATCTAATTGTTCTCATGTGAGGTGCATAAGTACAATACTTATGGTATCCCTAGGATGACCTACAATTGGCACTTATCCTATTTGGGTTTTAGTTTGGTATCATCCAAACATATGCCAAGCATACCCAAATGGTCAAGAATGAGAAACCCGGTTTCTTTCCCTTTCATATCTAATATGATATTTGTCAAACAGATTATTATGGAACCTTATTCAAAATAAGTTCTTGCACTGTTTAAAGCTTATCCGTTGAAGGAAATGGTAGCTCAGAGCGACTCGTGATTAACCTTATTATGTCTAACAAAATTCGGTTAATCCTTTTCGGACACACCGTCAAACTGACGTGTTCCTGGAGGAGTCCCCATTGAAAGAATACTATACTATTTCAAGTATACGAGAAACTTATTGCTTAAGTATTTTCAATACGGTTTTACCGTGACGGTTTAATACTTTAGCCTATCTGTTTGTCTATTTCGTGTCGAAACTATAAAAGTTTCTGATTTGTGTTCTTCAAAAGAAACACACAACCATTATGCGATGCCACATCCGTATAGGTCACGTAATATTCATATCCACCTCTAGCCTAACTAGACATGGGCCCACTAGCTTCACTATGAACTATGGCTAACAGATCCGTGGCATTTTCACTTTTACAGAGTAAAGGTGTTTTAAGCACTTTGCTTAATAAACTAGATTCGTAGACTTTATTTGAATAGAATCAAAACAGTCCAAGTACCCACTCTTCGAAAGTGCGGATATACGAGTCTTGTTTGATCGTGTCCCAGACAACAATGCCACAATTAGTTTCTTAATTGATCAAATCAGTTTAAGTTATTTATTTATCATGTTATATATATGAGATATTATTTATATTCAAAATATAAATTCTTTTATTCACATCTAGTGTGTTTATCTCAATATCATCTTTATATAATAAAACACTTTAGTGTTCTAGAATATAAAGGTACACCCGCAGCGGGTTATACACTGATATAAAGATAACGTTTCTAGTCAAACTAGTTACATTATAACAGTTCCCTAACTTAAGTACACACCGGAAGGGCAGTTCCTAAACTTAGGTATCTATAGTTAAAACAGCGACTTTCGTCCCGTTTTCAAACCGCAGATTAATCTCATCTGAAGTCAGTATCCTGCTTAAAGCAGATTCCGCACAACAGTACATATTTATGTATCACACTAAGTATTTAAAATCCAATTTCAATACTAGTTGTGAACATAATTATGACAAACATATTTGAAGTAAGAGCCTTGCTCGTCTTCAATTCCTTCTTAGGATATATCCTTTTATCTTCCCAAGAGATTATTATGATTTTGCCTTTGCCAATTTCAACATTTCAGTAGCCTTTGGCCAAGCCTCGGGTTTCTAGAATATTGAAGTAAGGTGTGTCTTGCACTACTTGCCTAATTGCAAACTTTGACTTTAGTCTCCTTGAGAATAGTCATTAATTCTCCAAGAATTATTTATTGCAATTTAGTATTTCAAAGATCTAAAATAGATCCATGAAAATCCTTCAATTTCATTATCATATTTTAAGGATCCAATCCTTAATTCTGATTTAGAAATTAAGGAGTCTACTTCGACAAGCTTAATGGATTAAGCGCTAAAGTTATCATTATACGAATATTCCAAGTATCATATTCCACTTATTTTCTTAACTCCGGGCTTTAGGCATAATTTATTATTTTATCAAATAAAATAACTTATTAATTTCCAAGACCATCTTGAATTATTCCCAATTTGAAAATTAAAGTCGTTTAAATACATTTTTCACCCAGGATTATGTTTTAAACACTAATCTTTCATTTCTATCTTGATTCTAATAGTCCAACTATTTAATAAACGATTTGTGGTACTACTGATTATAATGATTATAATAGTCCAACTATATAATCAAATGTAGATTTAAATTAATTAACCTCAATTACATTGATTACTATAATCCAATTATAAAATCAACTGTAAACTGAAATTAATTAATTTAAATATATTGATTAATATAATCCAATTATATATAATCAAATATAATACAGTCCAACTGTTAATTAAAACAACAATTTAAATATTAGTCCAACTAACATTTAATCTAACGACGAAATAATTTGAATGAGCGCATATGGCGAGTAATTGAACGAGTATTGCAAATTCAATTCTTACCTCCCACTATTTTTCGGCAAGCCTCTAACCCTCTGTCGAGTACTCGGGAAATCGTGTTTCCTAGTGGGCTAGGATCCCGTTAAATATCACAAAAATCTTGACTTGGCCAACAAATTGTATGATAATTAACTAGGTAGATCTCTAAGATCAATGGATCCAATCCATTCCTAGATCCGGTAGGAGGACGTCCAAGTCCGAAACATATATCTTATATATGCCAATACATCCAATGTATTACCTAATTTTTCCTCTGAATCAACTAAGCCTTCTGTTTAGCACAACAAGCTTAATGATCCCAGTTAGCGCGACCCATTGACCATGGAAAGCTTCGTAATCAAGTCGATGGACAAGAAGTGGTCTTGACTTTGGCCAACAAACCACAACTTGGACATGAACACTGACATGTAACAAAGCCTTCTGTTAGACATTATGACCCATAGCGTCACTATTTTGTAAATGATATTGTATTATTGTACAAAATTAACTGTGTGATAATGAAATTGCCTTTTGCCATTTTGTAATTTATTTTACTTCAATATATAAATGGCGAAAGTCCATATGATTAGTTCCTTGTTGAGATGATATGAGACAGTATCAATATATAAAAGGATTAATCATTAAATATCCCTAGTCGGAGTATTATCGAGATAGGACATCGATAATGCGGAATAGACTAGTATTGCACTTGTGCACGTTGTGAGGGCACAACAGCATAGTTCTCATATATTTAAGTATTGGATACTTATGCGAGTGCGATAGGAGGTTGTGTTTTACCGATGGTACGGAAAACAGCTTCGCTCTGGATAGACCCCGCGGAATCCCATTGGTAGTATGTCTGCGTGTCTATGGGAGGCCGCATCAGGGTAGGTGTATATGGTCTTAACCTGAGACTTGCATCGCTAGTACTTACGACAATCGGTAAACTTTGTTTTGGTGGTTGGGGGCTTTAACCAGTTCTGTGTTCACCACTTCTGGGTTTATCAGGAATCGTAGTGTACTGGGTGTGATGTCAAGATGGAAGTGTCACTTCAGACATATGGAGTTGATGATCGCGCAGGACACAGAACTAGTACTCTATAAAAGGTTGCAACCGTCGGGGCAATATGACTAGGTCAGGATTGTCCGATTTAAAGAGACTAGTTGCTTGATGTCCGATATATGTTTCGTACGGGGCAGACACATTTCCAGCCCCAGGCCTAACATGTGATCAAACGACACTGGATCGATGTAACACAATACTACGGTATACTACGCTTGATATAGATCTTATATTCCTATAAGAATATTTCTGGAGAATTGGGTAGGCATCGCGCTTTGCTAGAAGCCAACCTTGTCTTGTAAGTCGGTAAAAACGTAGTACTGGGTACGTACGTGTTCGGATTATCCGACGACCATATTTACTGCCAACATATCCGGAGATCTCTTGGGTCGCTTCCTGAAGATTCACCTATGATATTAGATTCGTACTCAATTAATCTTGGATTAATTGCGGAGAAACTTTATCTTGGATAAAGTGCCTTATTAGAGAGAGAGAACGATTAATTTAGAATTAATCGGTAAAATAATATATTCGATATATTAAACGAAATTAGATTTCGACGCGGAATTGAAATCGGATTTTAATTCGGGCAAACGAATCAATTTAGAATTAATTCGTTAGCGACGTGAATAGTGATTTCGCTGGGCATAATTATTTAATTTACGTCGCGACGGAAATTCGTTAATTCGGAATTAGCGAAACCGAGCCCGAAAGTGTTTGCGGACACATTCGTATTTTGAAACGAGTGGGACCCGCAAGTCACATCGCGAAGTCACATCGATTGACATGACAAGTTGATAGAAGTCACACATCACTTTATTAAAGTGACATCTAGTCACTATTCATGATATAAGTTGGTGGAGCCTTTAATGGCTTTTTGGAGGGAGATTTGTTTTGATTTTTTGGATTTGGTATATACCAAATATTTGGTATTACTTGGATAGAATTCTTGGAGAGAAAACAATTACAAAAAATCAAAAACTCTCCTTTCTCTCTCATCTTGGCCGAAACTCCTTCAAAGAAAAGGGAAGATTTTTTTCTTTCTTTCTTCTTCATTTGCTAGCACACTTTTGATCTAAAGAGGTGATAGGGAAACCTTCCAAGGGCATGGAATACTAAAAGCTTGGAGCTTTCCACCATCCTTTCACCTTGGCCGAAAATCATCTTCAACCTTGGAGCTTCCACTTTTGATTTGATTTTCTTCATCACCAAAGCATTGTAAGTATGATTCCGCCATACTTCATCTTTTGTATATATTCATTGTTGTATTTTAAATGCTTAATCTTTCCTTGGGACAAATAATAGAAACCAACAATGGTATCATGGAGCCATGGTTAAGCATGAAATACTTTAGGTTAAAATTTGGGTAAAATTGATTGAAGCATGTTCTTGTGAAATTGATGAATGAGTATGCTTATATGTATGTATAATGACATAATATGTAATCAATTTGAAGAAAAATGCATTGGATGATTTTTCCCCCAAATTAATGCCTTGGCCGAATACATTACTACTTGGAGTGGATTGGAATTTTTTTTGGTTGTAAGATCATTGGATAACTTAAAACGTATATGGGACGTAGATTAGTGATTCAATCGGATTGAAAAAACAAATCGACACAAAAAATTCACCTTGGCCGAATGTAATGGACATGAATAAGGACTTGATTTTTTGTTCAAATAATTGTTGGACATGTGTTTTGAACAAGTGATGATTAATAAATTAAATTGGTGTTTTGGAAATATTTGGTTAATGTATTAATCATGGATTACACTTTAATTAATTGGATTTTAAAATTTGGAATATTAAAATTTAATTAATGGGTTAATTGTAAAATTGGGCTTGAATTATTATATTGGGCATAATGGGCTTGGTTGGGCCAAGTAGATTTGGGCCAAAAGGATTGGATCCAATTTGGGCCTAAATCACTCCATTAAGTCCAAATATGGTAAAATGGGCTTTTATGTTAATTGGGCCTTATGGGCTTGAAATTGATTTTATGGCATTTAAGGGTGATTCCTTATTTGGGTTTGGCAATTGGGTTTGACCCGCATTGACCAAAGCCCAAGCCTTAATAAATCAATTGAAAGCCCATCGGACTTTAATTAAACAAACATTGGATGTTAGTTGGGCTTTGAGACCCAATTAGATTAGATTTAGAATCTAAGTCTTTAAAGCACATTTATAGTGTAAACATTTAATTTGGAATTAAAATTAATTGAATTAGTATTGAATACGAATTAAATTAGATTTAATAAGTAGTTCGATATAATTCGCGAATTCGTACCTTATGTACTTATTCTCAAACGAGTTGGACTCGCGCAAAATCAAAACCGTTGTTTGAACATTGGATGATCACTTTAAACAAAGACTAATTAATTGGATTAGATTGGTTGTAGAAGCATGTCTTGATTGAATATATATATGTATGTGATGAATGAATAGTGTATATCGGATGGATATTAGAAGGGAAAGGGTAATTCTAGGAATTATTGTAAATTTAGAATTTATAAATTGGACCTGCGTGTCCAGCCTTATCTCTTTTATCTCTTTGTATTCTTTTCTCACCTAATTCCCCTCAATGTAAATGAGGTTTCTCTTATTGTATTATGTAATTGGGTAGAAGTAGAATAGTGCTAGCGGGGAGGGGAGAGGAAAGGGAGTGATTTGTTCTAGGAACAAGTTGTTTATATATCATCCGCATATCACTATTAATTTACTTTACGCGCTTATGATGTTTTAGAAGCATGCTTAAGGGTGTATGTTGATGAGACCTAACAAAGATAAATAAATTGGTTGCCAATTACGCGAAAATCCCTCAATTTATATTAAGCGAATATCCTTCCATTGAATGATTCTAGTTCAAGATCCAATTGGTATTGGTTGTTGGCCAAAGTCAAGACCTTGTCAATTAGGATGTACTTGAATCATGAGAGTTTTGTTTCACATCGGTGTCTAGTCCAAGTTGTGATTTGTTGGCCAAAGTCAAGATCACTTCTTGTCCAAAGACATTGATTACGAAACTTTCTTGTCAATGGGTCCCGCTTAACTGGAATCATTAGGTTTGTTGTGCCAAAGCCAAGGCCTAGATGATTCGGAGGATATGGTTAGAAAATGTATTGGATACATTGGCATATGTAATATGTTAAGGACTTGGATGTCCACCTAACCGGATCTAGGAATGGATTGGATCCAATTGATCTGTGAGATCTACCTAGTTAAGTAGCATACAGCTTGTTGGCCAAAGTCAAGGTTGTGTGTTATTTAACGGGATCCTAGCCCACTAGGAAATAGGATTTCCCGAGTTCTCAACAGAGGGTTAGAGACTCGATGAAAATAGTGGGAGGCTAGTATGTGAATTTGCAATTTCGTTCAGATACTTTGCCTTACGCGTCTTTCAAAATTATTTCGTCTATTTTATTCAAATTAGTTGGACTAATACATTGTTATTTTTCTTGTAACAGTTTGACTGTACCCATTTCATCGTCAACTAAATAGTTAGACTATTGTGGTTGAGATGGCTAGCAAGGGAATGTGCGTGACATCATCATGGGTGATAATGTCTTTAAAGGCACAAACTTCGCTGACTGGGAAATGAACCTCAAGATAGTACTTGGGGCTGAGAGGCTACTGTACACTATACAGACACCTCTCCCGCCTAGACCCACTGATCCGCTTGAGCTGGAGTTATGGAGAACTCACAGCGAGGATTGTGACACAGCTCAGGTGTTATGTTAGCTTCAATGACTCAACACTTTCGTCGCCAGAATAGGGACTTGGATCCTTATAACATGATGGCTAGACTGCAAGATCTCCACCGCACCAACAAGCGGATGGAGAGGTATGAGTTAGTGAAGAAACTCTTCCGCACCCGAATGACTGAAGGCACATCAGTTGAGGTCCATGGGGCTCAAATGATTGCCGATATTGATGAGTTGGGCAGTATGGGAATAGTCTTGGAGGCCGAGCTGACTGTAGATTTGATCTTACAATCACTTCCCGATACTTGGAAACAAATCATAATCAACTATAAGTTGATGGATACCGATGACACTCTTGGAGAGCTGTTATCCATGCTGAAGGAGTCTGAAAAAGAACTCCTAAAAGGGGGCAAGCGCGAGGCGCACTATACATCGACCTCTCAGGGGCCAAGGGCTGGGCCCAAGGCCACTAGAGGGGTGAAGAAGAGGAAATATAAAAACAAGGGTAAAGGCAAGGTGACAAAGGCTTCTGGGAAGCCAAGGGACAAATCTCAAGATGTCTGCCTCAAATGCGGCAAAAAGGGTCACTGGAAACGTGACTGCCGAGTGGGCAAAGGACAGAGGGAGGATATCAAGGCAGGCAAGGCACCAGCCTCTGGTATGTTGTTATTAAAATAAATATGACTACTTCAAGTCTTAAAAATTGGATTTTTGATTCTGGTTGTGCTGCTCATATTTGTACTGATTTGCAGGATCTGCAGAATAGCAGGATGCTGGCTTCAGGGGAGGTTGACCTACGAGTCGGAAACGGAACATCAGTTGCTGTTTTGGCTGTAGGGACTTTTGTTTTAGAACTGCCCTCGGGGCATGTACTTAACTTTTGAACTGTTATTATATACCTAGTTTAACTAGGAATATTATATCTGTATCTTTGTTAACCCAGCAGGGGTACACTTTTGTATTTAGAAACACTGGGTGTTATTTATATAAAAATGATGCAGAAATATGCACTGCCGTTGCAAATAATGGTCTTTATATTTTGAATATAAATGAATCTCCTAAACGTAAAATGACAAACAAAAGGCTCAAAATGAGTAATCTAAAAGATGAAGCTTACATGTGGCATTGTCGTCTAGGACACATCAACAAGACTCGCATATCCACACTTTCGAAGAGTGGATACTTGGACGGATTTGATCCTAATTCATATGATGTCTGCGAATCTTGTCTTTTAGGCAAAATGCCTAAATCACCTTTTAGCGGTAAAGGTGAACGTGCCACAGAACTGTTAGCCCTCGTTCATAGTGACGTATGTGGGCCCATGTCTAGCCAGGCTAGAGGTGGATATCATTACTTCGTAACCTTTACGGATGATGCATCTCGTTATGGTTATGTGTATCTAATGAAACACAAGTCGGAAACTTTTGAGAAATTCAAAGAGTTTCGACACGAAGTAGAAAAACAAACAGGCAAGAGTATAAGAGATTAAGATTGCGGTCAGACCGTGGTGGCGAATACTTAAGTTATGAGTTTCAAGATTACTTGAAAGAATATGGTATTCTTTCACAGTGGACTCCTCCTGGAACACCGCAATTAAACGGTGTGTCTGAACGGAGAAACCGTACCTTGCTAGACATGGTAAGGTCTATGATGAGTCGCACTGAGCTACCAATATCCTTCTGGGGATACGCATTATACAGTGCAGTACTTATTTTGAATAAGGTTCCGTCAAAGTCTGTTGAACAGACTCCATACGAGATATGGACAGGAAGGAAACCAGGTTTCTCTTTCCTGAAGATTTGGGGATGCTGGGCATATGTTAAACGTTTGGAAGGTAACCAAACTAGAACCCAAATCAGATAAATGCCTTTTCGTGGGATATCCTAGGGAAACCAAAGGATATTACTTCTATCACCCACAGGAGAACAAAGTATTTGTTGCTCTGCATGCATTTTTCCTTGAGAAGGAATTTCTAGATGCAGTGGTAAGTGGGAGGAAAGTAGAACTCGATGAAAATCGTAGTGATACTGTTCCTGGCAATGAATCAACGACGGAACATGAACAGACCATCCGGGATGAGTCTGTACCACAATCTTCATATACACAAGGACCGCGTAGGTCGGAGAGAGTCAGGACAATACCTGAGAGGTATGGGTACCTGATCTCGCCTCATGTAGATATTAATCTTATTGAGGATAATGAACCGACTACGTATGAGGAAGCAATACAGGATATTGATTCCGCTTTATGGCAAGAAGCCATGAAGTCCGAGATGGATTCCATGTATGCCAACCAAGTTTGGACACTGGTTGATGCACCAGAAGGCGTAAAGCCTATTGGATGCAGATGGATCTTCAAGAAGAAGACCGACATGGATGGCAACGTGCAAACATACAAAGCTAGGCTTGTAGCAAAGGGGTATCGTCAACAATATGGTGTTGATTATGACGAAACTTTCTCACCCGTTGCCATGATTAAATCCATTCGGATAATGCTTGCAATAGCTGCATATTTCGATTACGAGATATGGCAGATGGACGTTAAAACCGCTTTCCTTAACGGAAACCTTTTGGAGGATGTTTATATGCAACAGCCTGACGGTTTTATCGTACCTAGACTTGCAAACAAGGTTTGTAAGTTAAATCGATCCATTTATGGATTGAAGCAAGCATCACGGTCATGGAATCAGCGTTTTGATGAGATCATAAAAGAATATGATTTCGTGCAAAATGAAGATGACCATTGTGTATACAAGAAGACTAGTGGGAGAGCACTAACTTTATTGTCCTTTATGTCGACGATGTATTGCTTATAGGCAATGACATTCCCATGCTAACGTCGGTAAAAGCTTGGCTTTCACTAAAATTCTCCATGAAAGATCTGGGAGAAGCAGCCTTATTCTGGGAATAAAGATCTACCGGGATAGATCTAGAAAGCTGCTTGGACTCTCCCAGAGTACATATATTGACAAAGTGTTGAAGCGATTCAGCATGGATCAGTCCAAGAAAGGATTGATGCCAATGTTACGTGGTATCTCTCTGTCTAAGGACATGTGTCCTAAGACTCAAGAAGAGAGAGATAACATGAATCGGCTACCGTTCACCTCGGCAGTCGGATCGATCATGTATGCCATGATATGTACACGACCTGATGTGTCATATGCTTTGAGCATGTGCAGTCGCTATCAGGCCGATCCAGGTGAAGGTCACTGGATTGCAGTTAAGAATATCCTTAAGTATCTTAGACGAACTAAGGATGCTTTCTTAATTTATGGAGAAGGAGAACTTGCGGTATCTGGGTATGCTGATGCAAGTTTCCAAACCGACAAAGACGACTTCAAGTCGCAATCCGGGTACATTTTTTGTTTGAATAACGGAGCAGTGAGCTGGAAATCTTCCAAGCAAGATACTGTTGCCGATTCAACAACAGAAGCGGAGTACATCGCTGCGTCGGAAGCAGCAAAGGAGGCAGTTTGGATCCGAAAATTCCTAATCGGATTAGGAGTAGTTCCGTTAGCTGCTGAGCCCGTTCCATTGTATTGTGACAATAACGGGGCTATAGCACAAGCTAAGGAACCAAGGTCTCATCAACGATCCAAGCATGTTCTTCGGCGTTACCATCTGATTCGAGAGATTATACATCGTGGCGATGTAAAGGTCGAGAAGGTCGCATCAGATAACAACATTGCAGATCCGCTGACGAAGGCTGTTTATACGCATGTGTTTGAGCGACACATACATAGTTCAGGTATTAGATGCTTGAGTGACTGGCTATAGGCCAAGTGGGAGATTGTTAGACATTATGACCCATAGCGTCACTATTTTGTAAATGATATTGTATTATTGTACAAAATTAACTGTGTGATAATGAAATTGCCTTTTGCCATTTTGTAATTTATTTACTTTGATATATAAATGGCGAAAGTCCATATGATTAGTTCCTTGTTGAGATGATATGAGACAGTATCAATATATAAAAGGATTAATCATTAAATATCCCTAGTCGGAGTATTATCGAGATAGGACATCGATAATGCGGAATAGACTAGTATTGCACTTGTGCACGTTGTGAGGGCACAACAGCATAGTTCTCATATATTTAAGTATTGGATACTTATGCGAGTGCGATAGGAGGTTGTGTTTTACCGATGGTACGGAAAACAGCTTCGCTCTGGATAGACCCCGCGGAATCCCATTGGTAGTATGTCTGCGTGTCTATGGGAGGCCGCATCAGGGTAGGTGTATATGGTCTTAACCTGAGACTTGCATCGCTAGTACTTACGACAATCGGTAAACTTTGGTTTGGTGGTTGGGGGCTTTAACCAGTTCTGTGTTCACCACTTCTGGGTTTATCAGGAATCGTAGTGTACTGGGTGTGATGTCAAGATGGAAGTGTCACTTCAGACATATGGAGTTGATGATCGCGCAGGACACAGAACTAGTACTCTATAAAAGGTTGCAACCGTCGGGGCAATATGACTAGGTCAGGATTGTCCGATTTAAAGAGACTAGTTGCTTGATGTCCGATATGTTTCGTACGGGGCAGACACATTTCCAGCCCCAGGCCTAACATGTGATCAAACGACACTGGATCGATGTACACAATACTACGGTATACTACGCTTGATATAGATCTTATATTCCTATAAGAATATTTCTGGAGAATTGGGTAGGCATCGCGCTTTGCTAGAAGCCAACCTTGTCTTGTAAGTCGGTAAAAACGTAGTACTGGGTACGTACGTGTTCGGATTATCCGACGACCGTATTTACTGCCAACATATCCGGAGATCTCTTGGGTCGCTTCCTGAAGATTCACCTATGATATTAGATTCGTACTCAATTAATCTGGATTAATTGCAGAAATTGGGAGAAACTTTATCTTGGATAAAGTGCCTTATTTTAAGAGAGAGAACGATTAATTTGAATTATCGGAATTAAAAAATATATATTCGATATATTAAACGAAATTAGATTTCGACGCGGAATTGAAATCGGATTTTAATTCGGGCAAACGAATCAATTTAGAATTAATTCGTTAGCGACGTGAATAGTGATTTCGCTGGGCATAATTATTTAATTTACGTCGCGACGGAAATTCGTTAATTCGGAATTAGCGAAACCGAGCCCGAAAGTGTTTGCGGACACATTCGTATTTTGAAACGAGTGGGACCCGCAAGTCACATCGCGAAGTCACATCGATTGACATGACAAGTTGATAGAAGTCACACATCACTTTATTAAAGTGACATCTAGTCACTATTCATGATATAAGTTGGTGGAGCCTTTAATGGCTTTTTGGAGGGAGATTTGTTTTGATTTTGGGGATTGGTATATACCAAATATTTGGTATACTTGGATAGAATTCTTGGAGAAAAACAATTACAAAAAATCAAAAACTCTCCTTTCTCTCTCATCTGGGCCGAAACTCCTTCAAGAAAAGGGAAGATTTTTCTTTTTTCTTCTTCATTTGCTAGCACACTTTTGATCTAAAGAGGTGATAGGGAAACTTCCAAGGGCATGGAATACTAAAAGCTTGGAGCTTTCCACCATCCTTTCACCTTGGCCGAAAATCATCTTCAACCTTGGAGCTTCCACTTTTGATTTGATTTTCTTCATCACCAAAGCATTGTAAGTATGATTCCGCCATACTTCATCTTTTGTATATATTCATTGTGTATTTTAAATGCTTAATCTTTCCTTGGGACAAATAATAGAAACCAACACCTTCGTGATTCAACACATCTTCGACAGACAAAGGCCTTGACTTTGGCCAAAAAACCAATGCCGTCTCGGATCTTGAGTGAGAATCATCAATGGAAAGAAAGACGCTTAATATTATTGAGGGTTTTTCGCGTGCAAAATTGGCAACCAATTTATTATCTTTGTTATGTCTCATTCATCATACACCCTTAAACATGCATTCTAAACACATAATAAAGCGCATATGAAATAAAATATATAATGATATGCGGATGGATACTTTACATTGATCCTAGATCAAATTTCTCATTTTTCTCTCCAAAGCTAGCACTTGTATTTACTTCTACCCGTTACACTACACTTCTAAAGAAACCTCATTTACATTGAGGGGAATAGGTGAGAAGAGAATTACAAAGAGTATAGAGGTAATAATCGCTGGACTCGCAGGTCCAAGTAATAAATCAAATTTATTACAATTTTCCAAAATTGTCCCACCCGACTAATATCCATCTGATATACATCATTCAGCATCGCAACCATGTATTCACTCAAGCATGTTATCAATCAATCTAATCCAATTAATTAATCTGATAATTAGTGATCATCCAATGTTCAAACAACGATTGATTTTGTTCGAGTCAAACTCGTTTTTGCGAATAAGTACTTAAAGTACAAATTCGGAATTAAATTAAACTAATAATTAAATCCAATTTAATATGTATTTAATACTAATCTAGTTATTTAATTCCAAATTAAATCTTACACTTATTTACGAACCTTACGACTTAAATTCAAATTTAATCGTTTCGGGTCTCAAAGCCCGATGAATATCCAATATTAATTTAATTAAAGTCTAATGGGCTTTAAATTAATTTCTTAAGGCATGGAATTTTGGTCAACTCGAGTCAAACCGAATAACCAAAATTGAATCCGGGAGTTACCCCATAAGCCTAGAAATCAATCTTGGCCCATTAGGCCCAATTAAACTTTAAAGGTCCATTAGTCCCATTTGGGCTTTATGGTAGCGGTTTTGGGCCTAATTGGATCCAACCAATTTTGCCTAAACCCAACTTTGTACAACAAAGCCCAATAAGCCCATTTACAACATAACAAGCCTAAATCCAATTTTAAGCCCAATTAATTAAATCATAAAATCCATTTCAAAATCTAATTAATTCCAAAGTGTGTATCATGATTATCACCTAAACCATTATTTCCAAAACATAAATTAGGCTAATTAATCATGCTCAATTTCATCATCACATGTCCAACACATTAAGATTAAAATCAAACCCATTACATGTTTTGCTACTCTCGGTAATTTGGACTAATTTTATGTCAATTCCGAATTCAATCCAATTAAATCCAAATTAACATTAATTCAACATCCTCAATCGTTTCAAGTCATCCAATGTTCAACGAAACAAAATTACCAAGATTTAGGGCATACTCCTATTCGGCCAACACATCGAAATTGGGGAAATTTGTTCCAAACAATATTTAATCAAATTGATCCAACCAATCATCAATTAACATGTATTAAGCATACTTGATCATCCAATTTCATAATTGCATGCTCAATTTCATTTTACCTAATTTCAAGCTTTATGACATACTTTCAAAATTGGGGAAATTTGTTCCAAACAATATTTAATCAAATTGATCCAACCAATCATCAATTAAACATGTATTAAGCATACTTAATCATCCAATTTCATAATTGCATGCTCAATTTCATTTTACCCAATTTCAAGTTTCATGACATACTTGGCAATTTGGGGATTTTACGTCCGAATCGAATTCAATCCAATTGATTCCGCAATCGTCGTTAAATCATCATCCCGAATGATTTCCAACACTTCCAATTGTCAAAAATCAAAAATCCCAAGACATTAAAAGACATCACAATTTCGGCCAAGGAGGGAATTTGGGGGAAAATTGATCCAATCAAATTTTCTTCAAATTGACCCAATCAATCTTCAATTCAAACACAATTAAGCATACAAATCCATCCAATTTAATTTATCATGCTCAAAATCAAGTTTGCCCAAATTTTATCCCAAACTTTTTCATGTTTTTTACCTAAGCTCTTGATGCCATTGTTGGAGTTTTTCAAGGTCCCAAGATCAAAACTCAAGCATGAATGATAAGTGAATACAACGATGGAAGTGCGGAATACTTACATCGAGCGGTTGAGCGACGATTTGGGCAACAAAAAATCGAATTCTGCTCACTTTTCAAAGGCAGTGGGCTGCTGTGAATAGTGAATTTCGCCCAACATCTTCAAGATTTGAAGCTCCAAGCTTCACCGTAGTGATTCCCGGCTCATGGGTATCCTTCCCTATCACCTTCGCATTGATCTCGGAGTGTGCTAGCACTCTCGTTTTGCCACAAAACGCACTTGCTTCCCTCTATTTTCTTTATTAATTTCGGCAGTCCACTGCCTCACAAAAATAAGAAAAACATGAGTGAAGAGAGGAAGAAGAAGAGGAGAGAGAGGAGGGAAAATTGGTGAGGTGTATATTTCGTTTTTGGTGTTGTGTTTTAGTATCTAATACACTTGAATTTCATTTGAAATTCATTTCAAACACATTTGGGTTTAATTCACAACCACACACATCACCTTTATCAAGTCACATCACTCACATCACTTTATTAATCCAATCAATTGTCACATCAATCAATCAATCCAATCAATTGTCACATCACTCAAAGTGACATGATTTGACGTTTGATGTGATGCTAGATGCGACTAGCGACTTGACGCTTGATTGACGTGCCGCACTCGAATTCCAAATACGAATACGCTCGCAAATAATCTCGGGCTCGGGTTCGCTAATTCCAAATTAACGAATTTTCCGTTGCGTCGTAATTAAATGATTACGCCAAGCGAAATCACTATTCACGTCGCTAGCGAATTAATTCTAAATTAATTCGTTCGCCCGAATTAAAATCTAATTTTAATTCCGCGTCGAAATCCAATTTCGATTAATATATCAAATATATTAATTCCTCGATTAATTCCAAATTATTATTTCTCTCTCTTTAATCGATATTTTATCCTAGATAAAATATCTCCGCAATTAATCTCAGATTAATTTTCTCTCTCATCTAATTAATCCCAGATTAATAAAAGTGCGAGTCATACGTCATCGGTGAATCTTTGGGAAGCGACCCATGAGATCCCCGGATATGTTGGCAGTCAAATCGGTCTTCGGACTATCCGAACACGTAAGTACCAAGCACTACGTTTTACCGATTTACAAGACAAGGTTGGCTTCTAGCAAAGCACCATGTCTATCCAATTCTCCGGAAATATCCTTACAGGAATAAGGATCTATATCAAGCGTAGTATACCGTAATATTGCGTATTTCTGTCCAGTATCAGATGATCACATGCAAGGCCTAGGGCTGGTAGAGTGTCTGCCCCGTAAGAAGCATATATCGGATAACAAGCAACTAGTCTCTTTAAAATCGGATAATCATGACCAAGTCATATTATCCCGACGGTTGCAACCTTATATAGAGAATGAGTTCTGTATCCCTGCGTGATCATCAACTCCATATGACTGGAGTGACACTTCCGTCTTGACATCACACCCAACACACTACGATTCTCAATATACCCAGTATTGGCGTACACAGAACCGGTTAAAGCCCTGGACGACCGCAACCAAAGTATATTGATTGTCGTAAATATTAGCGGTGCAAGTCTCAGGTTAAGACCAAATACACCTACCTTGATTTCGGACTTCCATAGACACGTAGTCATACTACCAATGGAATTCCGAGGGGGTCTAATCCAGAGCGAAGCTGTTTCCCGTACCATCGGTGAAACACAACCTCCTATTACACTTGCATGAGTATCCAATACCCAAATATATGAGAACTATGCTGTTGTGCTCTCACAACGCGCACAAGTGTAAACTAGTCTTTTACGCATTCATCGATGTCCAATCTCGATAATGCTCTGACTAGGGATTTTAATGATTTATCCTTCATGGACTGATACTGTCTCATATTATTCTCCGTCCAAGACCAAATCATAGGGACCTCTTATCATTTATATATCTAGGTGATCTAATCACAAATGATACTAGTGCAATCTCCTATGTCACATAGTTAATTTGTACAACAACACCATGATCTGTACAAATAGTGACGCTATGGGTCATAATTGTCCAACACAAGGTCCCTCCATGAATCAAGTAGCTGCAAAGAAGAACAACATGGTTAGTGGCTCCAGAATCAACAATCCAAGCGGATTTATCATCCTCCACTAATAGAGATTCAATAATGAGTAAATCGTATTTACCTGTTTCCTTTTTCTCCTTCAGCTCAGCAAGGAATTTAGGACAATTCTTTTCCAATGCCTATTCTTGTTGCAGTTGAAACATTTTCCTTTGGGCTTGGCGTCATTGGAGCCTTTCTTGTTCTTCTTCTTCATAGGTTTTCCCTTAGCATTCCCAGTGCTTTTTTTCTTCATCTTTGCAGATTTAGAAGACTCGGCAACATTTGCCTCTACACCGGACTTACGATGATCCACAAGCATGGACTCGTAATGGGTGAGCTCATTAATCAGTTAGGTCAAAGTAAAAGTTAACTTGTTCATAACATAGTTGCTTTTAAACTATAGGAAACTCTTCAAAAGAGTTTCCATAATCATGGTCACCTGGCTACACTCGTCAATATGAGCTCCATGGGTTTCAGTAGTGTTGAGATAGGTCATTATCCTCAAGACGTGCTCTCGGACTGATGCCCCATCCTTCATCCTAGTTGTCATTGCTGAGATCATGGCCTCATGGCATTGAAGCTCCGTAGGCTGCCCAAACATGCCCTGTAATAACTCCATCATCTGAGATGCTAGAGCCATAGGTTCATGCTTTGCAGCAAGAACCTCAGACATCCTTGCTAGCAAGTAGCAGCGAGCTTTCTTATTTACTGCGACCCATTTCTGGTAGGTATCGCGCACAGCTTGGCCAGCATTTCTGGCCAGCTCGAGAGGACTCTCCTCCGTCAGGACAAATTTTATGTCTTCACATACCAGGATAGCGTTCATGTTACTTTTTCACTTAACATAGTTTTTTCCCCTTAGTTTATCGTTTGAGAGTATGAAAATAATTAAAGAAACCATGACTGAAAAATAAAATAAACATGCATTTAACATTCATTCATCGCATATTAAAATCATCAAATAATTTTAGCATAAAATTAAACTTGATGCATGAACCATGAATAATGAATTAGAAACCTAAGAGAATTACTATGCCACAGAAATCTATCATCTCACAAGTAAGTGTCGTCGTAGGGTAGGTCAAGTACTTGCATGATAGATCGAGACAATCTCAGTCAATTTAATATATGTGGGAATAACTCTTATTCCTATATTAACCAACTACCGTTTCATTCGATCAAAGAATTTTATTAATAGTTAATTATTCTTTTGTGAGTGTAACCCGTAGTTTCGGGATTCTTGGACTTAACGAGTGAAGTGCCGCCGTAGGGTAGGTCAGTTCACAAGATTCATCTAGAATCCCTATCCTCTCGGAACCCAAACCTGATATTGACCCAAAATGGACACCACCCGTAGGGGGACGAAAACAAAGCCGTCTCGAGACGCCTTTTGAATCTCATATTTTTGGACTAACAACAGAGATCGCAGGATATACTGTCGTATATCCCTCTCCCACTCACTATTTTAAAATTAAGGTTTCTATCTATAAAATATCTAATATTTTATTTTAACTAGTGTGGATAAATTTATGGCTCCTAAGTCATAATTTTTATTTATACTAGTTTGACATAAGTGACCTAACCACTTTTAACTCTTAAAATTGTATCACTAATATTTCATTAGTCCCTACTAAAATACTTACTCAATTAAACTAATTTAATTAGAGTGGTATTAGTGAGCTACTATATTTTAAATCTTAAGATCCTAGAACACCAATAAGTCTAAAAATTATGGAATTCTAAAAAGGTCAAAATATTAATGAAATATTTTAATAAATCTTAGTGCGTTATAAAATCCAATGGCACGTGGAATTATATCCCGAGTGCAGACCATATTACCGTCCATTCGGAATCGGCTATGTAATTTATGTTCGGGTTTCCATCCTATATACCAATGGAATTTATTATGCATCAATTAAACCCAATTTATTAGAATTCAAATTTTAAACCATAAATCCAATTAATCTAATTAATTGATTTCTATGCATATCATATTCCAATTTAAACATCTTAAATTACATAAAATCATATTTTTATGTCCATAATGATAATACATCTATGTCATGTTATGGCATGTAAAATGCAAAAGTGGGCATCCTAAGTTATATGACATGTTATTCAAACAATTCGAAATAAACATATAACATTATAAATATTTTACATTGACCGGACTCTTATTTTTCCTATACTAATCTAATTAGTACATAAGATTCACCAAGGCATCCCATGGTCTTCAAATCCCGCTCCAAAGTGGTGTTGGCTCCTTTTGCGATTTCGGTGCTCCAAATTACAAAGATTGAAATTTTACATTGAAAAATAAAATTACAACAAATGTAAACAATGACCTTATAGCCTTACATCCCAAAAACAAAACCAACTACAAAAATAAGAGCCGGAAAAATTTACGACTAATGCAAAATACATTCATCACATGAAAAAATAAAAAATATTCATCATATGAATATTACATTGTGCCCACTCATCTAAACATGCATATCTTATTTATAACTCATATAAATATATTAAAAATAAAAAACTTTAAATGAAAAAGAGAAGGAAACGTTTTGCTCACGCATCGAAAGCGACTCAGGCTCACGGATCAGACTTGAAAAATTTTTCTGCCCTTCCCTTTGAGTTGCTGAATCTGACTAGAAGGTATACAGAAATTTTTGCTTCTGTTTTGAACAAGATTTCAGCCCCGAACCAGTCCCCGAACTGCAGTGAAATAACGGACTATTTTAGACCCGTTACACACCCGAACTGCACCCAAACCAACCCCTGATTTGTGTGACCTGCTATGATGATATAGGTCAGATTTTTCCTTCAAAATACAGTCACAATACAGCCCCAAAAAATTCCCAAGGTGTTTCCTAAAATTTCGAATTAAAATGAAAACAAACTGAGCCTCGAAACAACAAGACAAGGGGCGGCAATGAGGTAAAACCAACCCTTACTGCCATGACCTATGGAATTAGAAGAAGATGATGATTTTTTCGACACCACAAAGTCTTCCATGCTATGACTCGTAACTAACAAAAAATAGTGTGGGCTACACTCACAAAAATAAATCCTTAAACAATTTGGAGATTTTATCACACTTAATATTTTATTTTTCTTCTTGTGTTCTTCAATGAAGTTTTAAACTTTTGAGAGAATAGTGAAGAAGAAGAAGGTGGCTAGGGTTGCAAGAGTGAGAGCTCACCTAAAAAAACAAATTTTCTTTTATACTTAGGTCAAATTGTTTCCAAAATAAAACAACCAAAACCCTCCCACTACATGCAATAATCGGCCATGACAAGGAATTATTCAATTTTTGTAGCATCAAATTTTCAATTACCATTATTGAAAAGATGTTACAAAATTAAATAAGCAATTAACTATTTTTGAAAATCATAATTTCCAAATTAATGCCAATGATTATTTGTTTCCAAAACAAACAAATCCATTCCCTTTATTCATATCAAAAATTTGGCAAAGACATATATTATTTTATTATTTTTATAACAAATGTATTAGATTTCCATAAAGCCAAAAGATGTTACAAAATCAAAAGGGTTTAATACCATTATAAATTTTTAACTTCCAAAATTAAATCAAGGGTTTCCAGACACTTTAATTTAGAAATTACAACTTTAGCCTTCATTTAAATTGTATCATATATAATTTAATTATTAACAATAAATAATTATCATATAATCATTTATTATATAAATCATATATTAACTTTTAATATATAGTTTCAAGTGTGACAAATTATATTATTAATCAAATTAATAATATAAATACATTTGTGAGTATATAATTGGACTATCCAATTTTACTAAATCCTCTATAGTAAATCGAGCTAGCATGGGGACCAAATGGACCTACGGGTCCGAGCTACAATAATCTCGAAGTATTAAGTAAGCTCTTAATTAAATATTCCAAATTATTAACTCCGGGTTATACCACTAAAAACCCGAAGTTGAACTCTCGTTGCCGCAGATGATATATTAAGCCGAACCAAGTCGGTGTCCATCGATATAGTCATTACATACAAATTTACCCTTCACGAGTATCTCATAATTAGAGTCGAGTCATAATATCCGTTATACCCCTCTAATTATTTTTACCTTAAGTACTATTGATTTTCTAATGAACGATTTATTCATAACCATTATGAATTTTAATCTTTCTATTCGTAACAAAAAGACTTGAGCGCTCAAATCGTTCAATCACCGAATCAACCCTTAAGAAAAATACTCCTCTATTTCTCGCAAGAATGAGTGAACTCTATGTCTATGTAAAACGTTCCCAACTGCATAACAAACCATGACCTCAAAATACATAGCTATTGGCCGGGACTTCTGCACCAACCTCACCTTTGTAAATCAAAGGACATGACCTGCCTGTATGAGCTCGTAGTACACTCAGGATTAAGATCAATCAATATATGACCATCTAGTAGATCGAAATGACTTTCTCAGTTTAACGAATATTATAAAAATGTCATTTCCATCTGGGTCCAGTCCTATATAATCACATCATACAAGATGCCTCCATTCTCATGTCTCTACATGGACAATCCCGGATCAAGGATGCCATACAAATATAGAATGGACCGCAACTATAGATAAATTGTAAACAAAGTACCTGCTTTGTTTGCTCTCTATGGACTATTTAAGATTACTAACTTCATACTTAAATCCTCTTGTGTATGACACTCATACACTAAGTCTGAAGGCACATAAGTAATCTAGGGCATTCAAGATGATTTATAATATGCGAAAATTAAAAAAACAATTTGATAAATGAATAATACATCGTTTTATTTCAAAACACATAAAACCGTTTACATCATATGTAGCTCTAGGACATACATTCCAACACGCACCATTAAAAATATTTTCGCCCATGATAATATCTCTAACCCTGATCTTTCTAGCCATCTTAATTGCAATAGTCTAACTATTCAATTAACTATTTTGGGTACAGTCCAACTGCTAAAATAATAAAATATTAATCCAACTAATAAATACATAAAATGACGAATAATTTGAAAGTATTTGCACGAAATTACAAATTCAATACTGGCCTCCCACTATTTTTCGATGAGCCTATAACCCTCTGTTGAGTACTCGGGAAACCTAGTTTCCTAGTGAGCTAAATAATTTGTATGTTATGTTTAATGCAGGTTGTCTAAATGTCAAAGTTTGTTATGTCCGTTTCTCGTTGGTTTGAGGCTCAGAGAGATGGGTTATTAATGTCTCTTGCCGGTGGCGTCCTGTCTCTGGTGAGATGTTACACCGTATCCCGTTAAATCTTATCTCATTCCGTTAAATCCCACCCCATTGTCTTGTCTCGTCCCGTTTGAGTTTTTTCGGATAAATTTTTTATCCCGTCCTATCCCATTTAAAACAGAACATAAAAATATGTCTAAAATCCTATCTGAAATAGGACGGGATCCCGTTGGGATAGGACTTGACTCATCTCTAACGTGGGAATAAAATATCTAGAAACGTCCCTCAAGTTCTATATAATTACATGATTACCGATGGTTACGAACTACAAACTACAATTTGCGTAGACTACGATAAAAAGTAAAAACCCAAAACCACCGTCACTCGCGTAATCTCTCTCTGGATTTCTAGTTGCTAAGCCTATGCTCCATTGTTCCATCGTTTCTTCGTCTAACATTTGAACTTACACAAACGTCAAAGGTATCTCAGATTCACAATTTATTTATAACGTATAAAATTATCGTGGTTCATCAGTCTCTATTGTTTTGTTATTCTTAGATCTATATATATAGGGCTGAATAGTCAATTTGAGAAAATTTTAAGGTTTTGATTCGTTGTCATAATTGATATATCGATCTTTGAATTCTAACATGACGATTGTTTTTTTTTTTTTTGGGGGGGTTTCAGCTAGATTTTATTCCATATTTAAATTTTAGTGCATAAACTTATTAACATTTTAAAATGAATTGAAGAAAAGGGTTTTTTTTTTTTTTTTTTTTTTTTAATGGAGGAATAAGCTTCCTTGATCTGTTGAAAAATCTATTAAGTCAATTTATTTTGTGTGATTGCTTTAGCATTACGGTATTTTTTGTATTCAAGGAATGACGGTTTTTAGTTAAAGGAGGAATTTTTTTTATTGGGCTTAATGTTTTTTTGTTTTTTTTTTGGGCATTAGGTTAAGTTAGGGTGTTGATGGCGTCAAAGTTACATCAGTTGAAATCCAAGGCATACCAGGCGTCAAAGTTTGTGTCGCAGCATGGAACTGCTTATTACAATCAGTTGTTGGAGCAGAACAAGAAATTCATTCAGGAGCCACCCACTGCGGAGAAATGTAACTTGTTGGCAAAACAATTGTTTTACACTCGTTTGGCGAGGTTATTCTCTTTTACTTAATTTTTGTGACATTTCATTTCAATTTTTATGGGATTTCAATTTTAAAGACAATGAAATTGGATAGGTATGCTTTTGACCCATGCTGTCAAAGACGGTAGGTGGGGCAAGGTGTTTTGGTAGTTCAATCCGCCCAAGCGCAGCCTAAGCGCCACCTTTGATTAGTCAAAGGCCAGGTTGACCAGTCATACATGCAGAATTTTATGTAATATATAGAGGCAAGACATAAAATACCCGTCTAAGGGCCGCTTAGGCAGCACCTTTAAGAGCATAGCTTTTGACACCGTCCTGTTTACTATCCAGCAATTTGAATGTTTTTAAAGTCAATGTAGACTGTGTAATATCTGTAGTGGAACATGCCGTATCATGTTGAAATTACTTTACTAAAATCATTATGTCTGTTAGTTTTAGATCTTTACAATTCCTATTGATTTATACATATAATTGGTGGTTTTAAACCTTTGGTTCCTTATAAAATTTTAGCTGTTCGCCCATTTGGCAGTGTGGAATATATAAGTGCACTATTTTCATTGACTTTATTGCTCAATCCCTTGCTTCTGACTTGCTATTGTGGCAAACCATGCATATCATATGTTGCTATATTATCTTCACTATATCCCATTTTCAATGCCTTGGTACGAACTACGACATTTGATTGCGGTACTGTTTTGCAACATATAAATTCCTACAACTTGGTACGGACCATAGTTTGAAAACTCCATCTAAGGCACACCACATGGCGCCGCCTCCCGGTCACGCGCGCGTCGAGACTATCCGCGCTATCGTCTATGCCGAATTTTCAACAAAACCACCTCAACGGTTGAGGTGCTCCGCCTCATGACGCCTCGAGTCAAGACGATCAGAGGCAGTTTGAGGCGGACGCCTTGACCCGAAAGCCCTAAAATTACTATTTTTTAAAAAATAAAATATTATATAAGGAAGCTGAAAATTGGAACAAAGAATCCCGAATTGAGCTTTTTTATAGACTAAAAAGCTATCGAAAACAAAATTTCTAATTTTGAAATCCGAACTGGCAATATTGTTAACTGCATTGATATGGTAGCTCGACCCCAATACTTCGCCAAAAATGGCAATAATTATTTTCTTTAAAAATAACTAACATTTACTATTATATTTATTTATTAGTTATAATTTGTTATTAGTAAGTTTATTTATGATAGGAATTATATATGATGATGACGCTTTAGAGGATGACATTTCAAACACACATTTCATGCTATTAGACACAAATAATAGCCTATTTAGAGATTGGCAGTCATTTTATTCCGTTTCATTTTGTTTAGTTTTGATGGGTGATTTTATGTATTAATTGATATGATTTGTTGTGGATGATTTATTTTGATACTTTTACTTTTTTGTGTGTGTGTTTGGATTGAGGCTATCGCCTCGACCTCCTCGAGGCCGCCTGTCTTGCCTCACACAGGTGGACTGCCTCGCGCCGCATACTGAGTTTTTGAACCTTGGTATGGACTACGGCATTTGATTGCGGTACTGTTTTGCAACATATAAATTTCTACAACTTTACATGTTTGTTTGATAAAAGTTCTCAAGGCTGATTGATGAAATTATTCTGACATTTTGGCTGCATGGAAATTTTTTTTTTTATTGCTCTTCGTGGTTGTGCTCGGTTCTTTTTTCCTCTTCTCAATTTCTTTGCATGGAGTGAGCAACATTATGCCTGAAGTAAAGACATCTTTGGTTTTCTAGTTCTGCAGTTTTGTGACTTTCTGCGTATAGTTCATAGATGGTGTGTCATCGATCTTTTTCTTTCTGGTCAATGGAAAAGTTTTGAGCAATGACAATTTTGAATTATCTTCTATATCCCCCCATGAGTATTATCTATAAGCAAAGAACTTATAATAGTAATGTAAGACCTCACTTCACCATCATTCATGCATGATCTTTGATTATAACATCTCTCCATCTCTTGGGAAAATTTGTAAACTGCAATGACGTGACAGGATGTGGTGGTTGTTTAGGAAAGCCATGGAAATTCACAAGGAAAAATAATTTCAGTGCCTGGGTATATGCATTTGGATTATAGGTCTATAAGACTATGGCATTTTTTTTTGCTTTTAAAGCAGTTTTCTGCATAGTGCTTGAAGTTTTAACTCTTCATATAATTAATTTATTGTTGAAGATGGTCACTTGTACAATTTATTTCTCTTTCCAAGAGACTTCTTTATTGATAAGATTGAGAACAGAAAACAGCTGAATCAATTATCAAGGTATAAAGCATGGGGCAGGAAGGAGATGGATGATTTGTTAAGGCTAGGGTTACGGTTCATTTGTAATAATATGGATGAAATTGGCATATCTATTCTTTGTTATAATTAAATATATTCCAAGTTTTCGATGTATCTTATGTTTCATTCTTTTAATTGTCTAGTCCTAGTTTTTTTCTGGAGTCCCTCACAGTGTTGCACTTGTTGAAATGATGAAAGACACATGAAGTGTCACATTTTAGTTTATCAAACTTGAATGAAATATGAACATTCTTCCTAATTAACTCCATAACAGACATGTTAAACATCAATAATGAGTTGCTTTTGATTGACGAGAAGCATGTGACTGTGTTTGTACAACTAGCATTTTTCTTCTTGTTATTATGACAATGTGCGTGATGTGATCCTCACTCTGCTTATTAACGTTGCATTTATGTTCCTACCAAAAGTTTAATATTTCATAAAGGCACCCATTTAGGGAAGTTAGCATCCCAACACATATCTTCCTGACTCATTATATAATATCTGTCAATGTGACTGCCTTTTGGTTATGCATGTAATGTGCCACCTGACTTTGTTAATGCATCAGTATTCCCACACGGCGTGAGGCATTCTCGAAGGAACTCGATTATGTCAAGAATTTATGGAAGAACAGACAAGATCTGAAGGTTGAGGATGCTGGCATTGCTGCATTGTTTGGTCTGGAGTGCTTTGCCTGGTTTTGTGCGGGTGAGATTGTGGGAAGGGGATTCACTTTCACTGGGTACTATGTCTGAGGACAGACACATGGTAAATGTGTTTCAAGGGAAAGAATATGTAAGCTTCTCATATCATTAGTGTGATTGAATCATGGTCACTCTTCATGCCAATTTTTGTCGTTTCTGTTAAGTCTTTGAAGTTGAGAAATCAGTGGGTAACTTTGGTAGCCTCAATAATTTTTGTATTGAAAGTGATCTATGTTGATAAACCTTGCTGTTGTTTTGCTATTTTCTTCAGAAGGTACTGCTACTCCTATCCATGATTGATGATAAGATGCCTGTTATAACAGGCTTACCCTTCCATTCAAATTTAATTGGGTGGATGGTAGTTAATCGATCTCTTGAATCCTGTCGGTGTGTGTATGCTATTTTATTTTTTTACAGGCTAATGATATTCAAGCAGGTTTAATGCACTTGTGTGGATCTAATTTAACTATCTTCTCAAATACCTTTTGGCAGTGTTTAATATGATATGGTAATTGTAATTTTCAGTGGGTTGCGGTTGCTTCAGTTAATAGTTCAGGATACGAGTCTGGTCTTGAACTACTTCGCTATCTCATATCTCCATCAATGCCAGTTTGTGTTTATGTTTTAATGTACTGATACTTTCATGCTTGTATGTTTGTTAGGAAAATAACTGCGGATATCTGAACATGTCGTCCGTGTTGCCTGTTGATTCAACAGCTTCAATTTGGTTTCGGTCTTGCCTATATATTTCAAAGGTATGCTGCACAAACTTGTCCCATTTCCGGGTCTTCTAAACCCAGAAATGGGAAGCAGTCCATAAATTTACTTCCTTGAAGCTATTACTGAAACAACGACCTGCCCCGAGTCGTCAAGAGATGAGTCTTCCTAACTTTATCAATTTGACAAATCTAAAATATTCTAGTAAGAGTTTTTGGAAAAATTTTGACAAAGTTTCCCCTGTGTTTAATCATTTCTCAACTTACGAATCAACAAAAATACACACTTTTTAAATTATATTTTTAATTTCAATGTATGTATTTCTGAAGCCCCGTACTCTCTATTTGTTAAAATAATGCTAAATATCAATATCTCATATTAAGATAAATGCAACAAATAAAATAATAACTCTTGACCTCACTATGTCGCATAATTCCCAATCAAAATCGCCACTAACCTATCTAGCTCCTGCAATCTCGCAAGGGGGAAATAATAAAACGAGTGAGCTTAAACGCAGTGAGCTAATATTAGATTTTTTTAACCCTCACGGTGATGGATTATTTGTGAGCTAGGATTTTGTTAGCTGACTATAGGCCAAGTACTTCATTATTTGTTAATTAGGCAAGTGTTTTACCAATTACAATTACATATGCAATTCCTAAATCATGGAACAAGTCTTTTTGCTTTAGTCAAAAGACCAGTTAGTACTTGATATTCAATCATTGCATTTGAATGTGTGATCTTGGCGATGTGTCAAAACATCACATACCAAATAGAGTCAAACAACTAGCCCATAAAAAAAAAATCAATATCAATTGATCATTCATGCGATAGGCATATAGTTTTTAATGACGTAATGATTTAACTTTTTCAGAATGACAAATGGGGCAAATTCTAATTATTTTGAGGGTTTTATATTGTTTTTTGAAACTTAATATTGATATTACTATGAATAAATGAATCATTAGGTAGGTCTCCAGATACATAGAGATATTATAATGGTCTTAAGTCCTATTTATTTTAACTCTTATCGCTCTTTTGATAAGACCGCTTTTATAATTTATCTTTGAATAAATCATATAATTATTAAGTTTCGTCCAATTAAAGTTGGTTCTTTTGGGTTCCACAATTTATGCATAAATCAAACATTATAACAAACAAGCATAAATTAAAACATGTACAAAGTTGGTAAATCATATATTACACAATCATGCATTCAAGATTCATCACCTATAATTATTTGGATAATTTATGAACTTGTTATTTTGGTCCTAATAATTTCTCACTAAGTATTACAAAGATTGAACCCTTTTACACTAGGTCTTCAATTTTCCTTTTGGTTTGTCTCCTTACAATCTTCAAATTCTTCTTTTACAATGAATGGAAAATTGCAATAATTGAAATTACAAAAGTGAAAATGATGCACAAGCCTTATTTGAAAATTAACTAAAATGCGATATCTACCTTTGTCGAAATTTAGTTTATGATTTATCCAATGCAAATTAATTAAACAAATCAATTAAACTAAAAAGACATATATTTAAATTAATATAAAATTGCATAATTAAGGTTTCAAAATGATAAAATTGGAATCTTCATCTAATTTGGACCAAATTATAATTTTTAAAAAGTTCTGGGCAAATCGGCTTCTTGGTTCAACAAACCAATTCACAGATTTAGCAAAAACGGATAGCCACATGAAACAATCGATGAGCTATTTTCATGTTGATGCAGAAAATGCTTACTGTTTTGTTGGTTTCATGGATTCAATTTTGACTTATTTTGATTTCAATTTTAAGGTACGTGAATTTGTATCACAAGTGTACATCACATTACCATCTATTCGGAAATAACTATAAAATTCATATTCGGTATATAGTGTATGTAACACTCCATCAGAGGCAGGATTCTATTGGCAAGAGACATGGTTGACTCATCTCCATAAGTCTCCAAATTTACAAAAAAAAATATGACATGATGCATCCTGAAACCAGACAACCTGGATCTCAGTGTAGCATCAAAACGAACCTGAAATAAACATCATATATTCAAAGTGGACCTCAGGTCCACACCAACACATCAAAATCATCACCTAATGACTCTGTGCCTTTATCATCTATCAACACTGAAGGGTTATGTGCCCACAACATCATAAGCACTCAAATCATTTACTTAATACAAATGGCGTGCTCAACATGATAAACAAAACAATGAATCAAAAATCCTTAACTTCTAAAACTTCTCATAGAACACTTGCGAGGGTGACTGTCGCTTTGGTGATCCACATCTCGAGCATGACTTCCAAAGATGATGAGATTGATCTGTCATGAGCTAACCTGCAAAGCTACAAACTGGTTTGGTGTGAGTTATGAAACCCAGTAAGTAACCATGCTCATGCAATAAACAAAAAATAAAATCAAGTATACTGGGAACTTTCAACATTACCAAGTTAATAATTCAACTTTATCAATTTTTTAACTAACCCTTTTATCTATTACATATACAATTCTCATATCTATTTACACACACACACACACACAGAGAGAGATATATATATATGTGTGTGTGTGTGTGTGTGTGCGCGCGCGCGTGCGCGCCAATCTAAAAACTAAAACATTCAAAGCACTCAAGGCAAGAATTCAAATATAACAGAGCACATCATTAAAAATCAAATCCATTTTAATCACGTGAAACATACAGTCATATATTTATACTTTTATCACAAATAGACATTCTTGAAACGTCAAACAAACTTTCTTTTATTCTATTACAAACTATCTTTTATTCCCAATAGCTTTACAACAACTTAACATTTATGAGTTATACGCATTCATCCATAACAGTGCAAAAATCGTTAATTAATTCTCTTATATTCAAGTTAATCCCATTTTCAGAGTTTTTACACATATATGTACATATTAATACAACTTACCAATCACGTTTCACAATATCTAATATTCACATCGATTTTCAAATCATTCATTCATTTCACATAAGCATAGACTATCCATACATATTACATATTCTATCATACATATACAAACACACATATATACATACAGTCATCGTACAACCAGTAACGAAACACATATAACAATCGGTACATCACAGAACACATCGTCAAACAATACAAACATATGACTGGTTTACACATATAATGTTCATACCTGTGATGGTCGAATAACTCAACTGTTGATGATCTCAAAGTTTTTTCTCAATTCTATCTTTTAACTATCATAAAACTTTCATTTTATATATGTGTGTGTGTGTGTGTATAGACGTTTAAAATAGGAAAAGAACAATTCCAGAACACATCGCATGAGTTACTTATCTGGCTTCGAGAGTGCTCCAGGTCTTAGATAAATCTGTCAAAATAAATGATGACATACCGTCAGAATCACAACTTATGCAAACCACTGGTTTACTTAAATCCCAAGTTTACACGTTTTTAGAAAATCTTTTGAAAAGTTTGGCAAACGCTACGGAAGGGTCTCGAACCCTCTGAACCTACCCGGACATCTTCTTAAAATTATATATAACTCATAACTATCGTTATGCTTTTAATGTTATTCGACGTACAATAATTTGTAGATGCCTATTATGGATCTGCACCCCTTGTGATCGATAAACCTTTTGGATCTTATTAACCAAAGAGATACGACTTTGCACTATAGTTAGCTCAACACCAATTAAGAATCTCCAGGGTATCCTAAGAATTATTGTTATCGGCATGGTCCAACCCTCAATTCTCTTTTCTAGGTTCATCGATATTGAATCAAGCGAACACACTTCTAACACTTATTCGACTTTTGGAAGATCCAGCGTTATATCACCATATCTTTATTTTTTATATATAAATGTAACTAATGTATCCCCTTTGTAAAGGATTTCTCCATAATGCCAATGAATAGTTACTCCAAGAGTAGCCAAATAAGGCTTAGTTGACCATATTACTATAGATTTGACTTGAACAATTAAAACTTGACCAGATTTTAGGTGTGATCCATTTTAGGTTATACATACATTTTCACAAAGAAATTGCCCAATACTAATTCTCGGGGACATTTCCTTACAATAATTATAATTGAGAAAATACCAATTCAAATTAAATGGATTCAAAAGGATCTTACTATGGGATTTAAAATTTCCCCATTTTCATCCACTAAATAATATTTAAGTATTTGACAAGGTTGTTTTAAATTGTCAAGTTTCAAGTGTTTAGTTACCGAGAGATGATTAAGAGTTATTAACTAGTAAAATGAATAAAAATTCACAATTTGAAGGACTGTTCCTAATGGTCCCAACGAATTACTAATTTGGGTTAGAAAATCTTGTTGAGTTGGAATTGATTATTTTATCACATTGTGATATTTTCCATCGTTCAATAGACCCATTCGAAAATAATTAGATGATGAAAAAATTCTCAAAGATTGTCATTCCTTATTTCTATTCAACAACGTACGAACAGTTTCTTGATTTTGGCTAAGTGATTGTTCAACCCCCGCCTTACCAAAAATGGAAAAAAATGGATTGTTAATGGTGTGAATAGAACCATTATCAGAGATTAATCATGAACCTGATGGATGATTCATTTTTCAGATATATGAAATTTAGGATTTTACTAAGTTGATTTTTAAGAAATCGTGAATCGGACCATTTGTACATACTTCAACAAAGGAAGCACAAACCTCTTCGATGAAAGAAATTTTTTTTTCTTGGTCTTAATTCAACACAAAACATCCGAACTAATTGAATACTTATATCAAGAATTCCCCGAGCAGCTTTGCCCTTACCATAAAGGATATAATTGACAACTCGAACTTTCATATTATCCTTTTCTCACAGTGGATCCTGATGTTAGTGTTCCTAGAACATGCCAAGGATCTAATAAGCATGAAAACATGTGATTAAAATCATTATAAGTTGCGGAATACTTACAATGAACGGATTTGAGCTTTTAATATTTTGAGAAGATAACTCCAAGTTCCAAGCTTAAAGTGTTGATTCCAACTCTTGAAGATGTTTCCATATCACCTTTTGTTGATATTTGAAGTGCTAGCTTCTTTGAGTTTGCAAGAAAATCAAAGTGAAGAGAGGGAGGAAGCTCACGCCCAAGCCTTGTGTGCTAGGGTTTGTTTTGGTTCAAGTGTGTGTTATGTGAGAGAGAATTGGTTTTGGTAAAAGGTTTTTACCCTTTTCACCTAAACTTGGTAGTTGGGAGTCTTGGTTTCACAAAACCAAAACTTGGTGGTTGAAAAGCAAGTGGTATTGGCTTAAATGCCAACTACCCTCCCAACTACCACATGTGAAGTGGGCCCCACATTTGAATTCAAAATTCAAATGTCTCTACGAACATTTGTCGCGGCTCGGTTCTGTTTAATCTAATTAAATGAACTTTCATCGCTAAATAATTAAATCTAATTTAATTAAATAACGATGCCTCGCAAATATATTATGAACGTCGTTTACGAATTAATTCTAAACTAATTCGTTCGTTCGTATTAAAGTCCGACTTTAATTTCGTAATGAAATCCAATTCATATTAATATATCCGATATATTAATTTTAGCCCATTCGAATAGATTAAATAGAAAAATCAAATTTAACTATTAAATTTATTGTATAGATTAATTCCAAATTAATCGCGTTCTCTCTCTTTCGAACACATTTAACCCCAGATTAAATAAAGCCTTAATTAATCCCAGATTAATTTTCTCTCTCTAAATTAATCCCAGATTAATTCTAGTCGAGTCAACTGTCATCGGTGAATCTTTGGGAAGCGACCCAAGAGACCTCTGGATATATTGACAGTAAATCCGGTTATCGGACTATCCAAAAATGTGAGTACCTCGTACCACGTGCTTACCGATTTACAAGACATGGTTGGCTTCTAGCAAAGCACCGTGCCTACCCAATTCTCCAGAAATATTCTTACTAGAATATATAATCTATGTCAGGCGTAGAATACGTAGTATTGCGTATTGCGATCCAGTATCAGATGTCATGTGCAAGGCCTGGGGCTGGAATAGTGTCTGCCCCGTACGAAGCACATATCAGATATCAAGCAACTAGTCTCTTTGAATCGGATAATCATGACCTTGTCATATTATCCCGATGGTTGCAACACAATAGAGAACTAGTTATGAATCCATGCGTGATCATCATCTCCATATGTCTGAAGTGATACTTCCGTCTTGACATCACATCCAATACACTACGATTCTCAATAAACCCAATAGAGGCGTACAGAGAACTTGTTAAAGCCCTGGACGACCAAAACCAAAATTTACCGATTATCGCAAGTACTGGCGATGCAAGTCTCAGGTTAAGACCAAATACATCTACCCTGAAGCGGACTCCCATAGACACATATACATACTACCAATGGGATTCCGCAGGGTCTATCCAGAGCGAAGCTGAACCTCCTATCGCACTTGCATAAGTATCCTATACTTAAACATATGAGAACTATGCAGTTATTCCCTCACAACGCGCACAAGTGCAATAATAACCTATTCCGCATTATACGACTAGGGATATTTAATGATTAAACCTTTATGAATTGATACTGTCTCATATCATCTCAATCCGAAACTAATCATATGGAATTTTACCATTTATATATCAAAGTAAATAAATTATGAAACGGTAAAAGGCAATTTCATTACTGCATAGTTAATTTTGTACAAAAACATAATGTCTTTTACAAACAGTGACGCTATGGGTTATAATTGTCTAACAATCTCCCACTTGGCCTATAGCCAGTCACTCAAGCATCTAACACCTGAACTATGTATATGTTTCTCAAACTTTTGCTGTGAAATAGCTTTCGTCAGCGGATCTGCAATGTTGTCATCTGATGCGATCTTCTCGATCTTCACATCACCACGATGTATGATCTCACGAATCAGATGTAAACGTCGAAGAACATGCTTGGATCGTTGATGAGACCGCGGTTCCTTAGCCTGTGCTATAGTCCCGTTATTGTCACAATATAATGGAACGGGCTCAGCTGCTAACAGGACTACTCCTAATCTAATTGGGAATTTACGGATCCAAACTGCCTCTTTTGCTACTTCAGCTGCAGCAATATACTCCGCTTCTGTTGTTGAATCAGCAACAGTCTCTTGCTTGGAAGATTTTCAGCTTACTACTCCGTTGTTCAAACAAAATATGTACCCGAATTGCGACTTAGAGTCGTCTTTATCGGTTTGGAAACTTGCATTGGTATATCCAATTACCTCAAGTTCTCCATCTCCATAAACTAAGAAAGCATCCTTAGTTCGTCTAAGATACTTAAGGATGTTCTTAATCGTCGTCCAGTGACCATCACCTGGATCGGCTTGATAGCGACTACACATGCTCAGAGCATACAAGACATCAGGTCGCGTACATATCATGGCATACTTGATCGATCTGACTGTTGAGGTGAACGGTATCCGACTCATGTTGTTTCTCTCATCTTGAGTTTTAGGACACATGTCCTTAGATAGAGTGATGCCATGTGACACTGGTAACAGTCCCCTATTGGACTGATCCATGTTGAATCTTTTCAACACTTTGTCAATATACGTGCTCTAGGTAACCTAATTAACTATATGTCTATGTTAACCAATAAACTCTGAATTCATTAAGATTAAGTTCCGATTATGGCTACCCACGCCCAACAGGTATATGTTTCTCCTGGAAGAAAATCTCTAAGGTGAATATGAGATCGTGAGCTATGGGCTACGACTGAAACCTAAAATCCTTTCGTCAAGTTTATTTTAAGTTTATCAAATCAATCTTATTAATGGTCAATTAATAATAAGCATTCAGAACGACTCAATGAATAAAATAATACATTACGCAAGGCATAAGAAAAGTCAACTTATTAAACCATTGATATTGGAATTTATCACAACTCTAGATAATTTATTTAGTTACGACACATATCTAAGACTGCTAAAGATTTAAATAAACAAAACATTATAAAACAAATTTGAAAACTAAAAAGTTAAAATAAAATGATGGGGGTTAGAGGATCCACTTTTATTTTTTCAAACAAAGAAATTTCCCTTATTATAATATATAAATTTTCATTATATTATCGACCGAGCATATAGGCGGTATCCTGATTGAGTCAGATTTTAATTAATTCCAACCGATCATAAAGGCAGTATCCAATTAAGTCACGTTAAAATTAATTTAATTAAGTCCAACCAACCATAAAGACGGTATCCAATTAAGTCAGGTTTTAAGATAATTTATATATTATAAACTAATGGAGATTAATCTAAATTATTAAAATAAAAGTTTCACCTTTTACCACAGCAGAAATAAGTTACCTACTCATGCTTAAAGTAAAACAAACAAAGTTTTATCACTAAAATAAAAATTAAATACAAGAAAAGTGAAATTAAACAAACAAGATACTCTATTCTTAGTATTATAAGGAAATTCCCCAAAAGAAAGTATGAAGAAAATCAACTGAAATCATCTTCAATTTATAGGCCCCAAAAATGTCATGCGTCACGACGCAAAACACTTGCGCTTCACGACGCCTGCTACAGTACTGTACAAGTGTCGGCAATTCAATAATTTTACGGACGTAATGATGATGCAGTGATGATGTACGTGATGATACGGTGATGACACACATGATGATTGTTTGGCTTCGCAGCGAGTTGAAGCTTGCACTTCGTGACGCGTGCATAGTAAATGTCTCATTTTGCCATTTTTGATCCATTTTTCACCTTTTTGGCCCTGAAATGAAACTTTATTTATCTGCAAAATAACACAAAACACGTAAAAATATTCACAATAATGGAGAAACTATATAAAATATTAAGTAAAATGGGAGTTAAATATTGATATATTTTTCGTTCATCAGTAAGCCTTTGTACGACCAGACGAATACTTTTGCTTATTTTACCAATAATCTCTCTAATTCTTTTCTCTCTTCAAGGTTAATCTCACTGGAAATGAGTACATTCATAGGGTTTCA
Organism: Zanthoxylum bungeanum; assembly: GCA_019454045.1. Lineage (NCBI taxonomy): Eukaryota > Viridiplantae > Streptophyta > Magnoliopsida > Sapindales > Rutaceae > Zanthoxylum > Zanthoxylum bungeanum. Next base: position 118,868 of record SKCR01005056.1, read on the forward strand.
CATATACTAAGATTAAATGTATCGCTTTTAGTTCAATTAATGTCAAATATGCTCATGTCATGCATGTTATAATGTAAGATGAAAGAACAAAGATCAGAAAAGTAAGAAAAACCATTAATATTATTAATTTTAAAACATAATCACAATCAAATAGTTCGGGTATATAGAGTTCTTCATAATCTACTTGTTTTGTTGCCTTAGAGTCTTCTCTGAGTCTTCTAGTTTCAGTTCTTCCAATACGAGCAACTCTTCTTCCCACTTCACTTCTAACTTATTTTCTGGTTCTAGCTCGTCTTTTCCATTTCTTCTTCAATCAGTAAACTCCTTTTCCAATCTATTATATCTATGAAGATCTCAAAGCTTGGCCCAGTGATGCCATTGACCTCACTAGGTTCTAGAGCCCCTTGATTTTTAGCCTTCATAAAACAGTAATACAACCATATTCCCTTCTTTCATGCCTTTAGCTTCTCTTCATCCTCGAAATGATATCCAAGCCATTTCTTAGTGGTCTACCCGTTGAAGTCTGGTGACACACTCATTTCTTAGCCTTGTGACCCCAGCCTAGTCTCATAATTCATCTTCTTCATAATCTTGGCTATCTTGGGATCTACCCATTCCTCAAAGATGGTTGCAACTTGAAATTTTATAAACGGATGGACCACTAAGGTTTCTATGGCATTGTTTGCCTCAGCCCCAATAGTGATAATCTTCCCCCGTGCAGGAACTTGATCATTTTATGTAGCATTGATGGGACCCCTAGAGCTTATGAAACCATGACATTCCCTAAAGCATAGAGAAAATGGTTGGGATATTTAATATAATGAACTCCATTTCATCCTCAATCAGACCCACTTTGACCATTGTGGTGAAAATGCCCTCTACTCTTTTCTTACTATAATTAAAGGCATTGATCATCTTGTCATTAGGAATTCATTCTTTAGAGAAGATATCTAACCTTGGTAATTTCTTTAAGGGGTAAACATTAATGGAAGATCTATCATTCACCATTATACACGAGGTTATTTTACCTTTTATTTCGACTTTGATGAATAGTAGGCAGTTATGGTTTCCCACCTCCATTGGGAGCTCATCTTCATAAAAAAGTGATAGTTGGCTTATTCTCCTCATAAATAGATCTAATGACAGCCATGGGATCTATGCATGTGGGTACCATAATCTTTCAATGGTATTAACTATGGTCTTCCTGTGTTCTTAAGATGAGCACAATAGCCTCATATGCTAATCTATGATCGAGTCTTTTTTAACTCTTAGAGTTCTACATTATCTTCTCCTATAACATCCCCGATTTGGAATATGTTACCAGCAGGGGATAGCAGTGCTAACCCCATAAGCCTCTGACTTTCTGACAGTATTATAAATTATTCAAATGCAATGTTATGTACAGATACCATAACTCAATTTAAAATAATTTTATTTCTCATATCTGTGTACTCTAAATACTTTTCTTTACAAACATTGACAGATTTTCAATAATGACTCATATTACAATGTTGCATACAAGAATCTTTTACTTGACACTGACTGAACTTTCATTCTATATGACTCAATGCTGGTGGACACCAACCCTGGTGACTGCATCAGTATCCATCCTTCCGAGCACGTCCTCTAAGATTTCCTGCAAAAAAAAATATTGGGAGTGGGGGGTTGGATCGACGTAAGATCTAAGTGAGTAGATATATAACTGAAACCTCAAAACAAAACATGAAATCTTTAAAACCAAACTTTAAAAAAATCACTTTATATGAAATCTCTTTACTGAAATTTCTAAAAAATAACTTTGAATCTCTGGTTTTTGAAAGCTTTAGGCTAAAATCTATAAAATCTTTTCTGAAAACTGTATTTGAGTATATGTTGAAAATTTGAAAAATGATATTTGAAAACTATGTACTGAAAACCTGAAATCTTTGTACTGAAAGTATGACAACTGAAAACTACTCTACATCTAGGACCATAACTCAACTGGACGTCTCGCTACACCCAAGACCATAACTCAAATGCCCAGGACCATAACTCAACTGAGCATCTCTGAACTTGTGGTGCTCCACGCCCAGGACCATAACTTAACTTTAGGGGTGGGTAAAAAAACCGACCGAACCGAACCAAACCGCAAACCGAACCAAACCGGACCGAATTTATGGTTTTTTTTCTAACGGTTCGGTTTGCGGTTCGGATTGGCCCACCCCAAACGGTTTACGGTTTGGTTCAGGAGCTAATCCGAACCGCACCTGTTAAACCGAACCGAACCGTTATAATTAAAAAAAATTATATAAAATTAAAAAAATTTATATTTTTCTTTTAATTTTATTATATTTTTCTTTTTATTAGTATGTTAATATTTTTATTCTTAAATTTTTTGTTAATATATTTATTTGTTAATATTTTTATTCTTCAATTTTTTTGTTAATATTTTTATTCTTAATTTTTTGTTTTATGGTAGCATCATTATTCTTGAAAGTAAAATGTTGGATTTGTCTCTTAATTAGAATGATGGTAGCATTATTATTCGAGGTAATTTTTAAAAAATACAAGAATTAATTGTGCCTCATTTTTCAATCATTTATAGAGTGCATGTGTTCCCTGGAGTCACGGCTTACACCCTAGCACTTCATACTATTTGTTGGATAGACTAGTTTTTTTTCTTCACTTAAGTGGATGAAAATTTATTTTAAATATAATAATCCGTAAACCGAACCGAACCAATCCGTAAACCGCTGGTTTAAAAAATTTTCAATCCGAACCAAACCGTTATTTAATGGTTTGGTTTGAGAGGTAAAAATCCGAACCGTAAAATATGGTTTGGTTCGGTTTTTAGCAAAAACCGAACAAACCGAACTGTGCCCACCCCTACTTAACTTGATGTATCACACACCACATACTGGAACTGGGGGTGCAGATCGATGCTATCACCCAAGCTCTGAAACTAGGATTTTGAGGATTTGTCAACCCTAATCCTTCTTGAGGATTTGAGAGCGTCCCCTCAGTCCTCTACATGTGCACATGTCCTCTGTATCAGTCAATTCCAACTGTATCTCTATAATAGTTACATATTGGGGTGAGGTTTTACCTCATGCCCCGAAAACATGAAAGTCATATACAAAAACTGAAATCTGTAAGTAATGTTTTAAAACTTTTCTGTGTATAACATGACTGAATCAGGGCATAAAGCATCTATTTTAAGTAATAATAGAAACAAAGAAATCTAACGCCCTAAGGCATAAAAAATTAGTCTGATACCAAAACTTCAAACTTAAAACTTAAAACTTAAAATTTTAATGAATAAAGCCAGATAAGGAAAAAAGTCCACTCATAGTGTTTGAGCCTAGCTGGCATCGGATCCTTGATCAAAGAGGAATACGGTTCCTATGAATAATCTATGATCGGAGCTCAATTAGAGTCAATCTAGTGAAATAATCTTGATTCTTTAAAGATTCAACTGAATACGATATACTCAAGGCTTATGATGATCATAATTGATATAGGATGTGTGTATGAATTGTTACAAGTCCTTAAGGGTGGCTTCTAACGCGTTAGGATAGAACTGGGGTATTGAAACTGATTCAATGAAGTTTTGGTCTCGCATCGTGACGCAAGAAGGACTGCGTGTCGTGACTTGCAGCTTTTTAAATCCAATCGTGATTTTGGTCGTGCGTCGCGACTTGTTTTCTCTTCTGGCGTCGCGACGTGACTTGGGTTTTCCAGGTTCTATTTTTCTTCTCCAAATTCATCTAGAACTTAAGTTTCCTAACTCTACTCCATTTCAATGCTTCCAACCCAAAAACCAATATACAAAACATCATTTTGCATTCCATTATACATGCACATTCCATCAATTATCAATAATTTAACCCTTAATTCATTTTATAAATTTCGCCAATTTTCCCCCAACTATATAAATAAACTTTTCCAATCTTTCTATTGACTCAAAATGAAAAGAATAATACAATCATCACCATATACATGTACTCAACACTACACTAATGCCAAATCACCGATTTCACAATTTTAAGAAAATAGGTTATGGGTTTCTTACCTTTCCATACTTGATTTCTTTATCCTCCAAGGTTCCAAGGGTAGCCATGGTTTATTTGGCTTCACTCTCCTTCTTTCTTTCATCCTTCCTTCTTCCTTCTTTCTTTCTTTTCTTCCTTTTTTCTTCTCTTCTTACGTTACTGTCTTCTTTTCTTTCAAATTTTTTTTTGTTTCTCAAATGTGTATTTATGAATAGTGGACCTTTATATAGTGGGGTCATTTTATATTTGAAAAATAATGAAGAAAATGTGGAAGTGTGTAGAAAGATTGAAAGATTGAGTTTTCTCCATTTTGACTAGTAGTTACTATTCATCCAAGTTTTTACCTGTGATTTTTGCCAACTTATGCTCCGAATGTGGTAAAATATTTAAACGCGGAAATTGTAGGTCTCGATCTCAGATTTCCGACGGTATAAAATTCGTAAAAATCGGAGATCGTATGAAAAAGTTACGCCTAAAATACTATGGGCGGTCCAAAAGAAATACGATACAGTCTCTTCCCAAGACTTCAAGAAATTTACCGATCGTCCCCAAAGTCTTCTCATGATTGTATTTGAATCTTATCGTAATTTATTTCACATGCCTTCATTTCGTACATGATAATATCGCCATAGGTATTAGTAAAAACTACCGGTCGTTATAAATTATCCCCCCTTAAATAGGATTCGTCCTTGAATCCTCTCTGGTGTCTAACTTGTGGTCTCCTTGACTTCACGAATGTCCAAGATGCTACTAACTTTATCTTCTTGTCTCTAACCTCTACTGGCTGCTTGATCTTTCTCTATTCCTTTTTACTAAGTCCTCTTTCTGTAATACTTCTGCTGTGTATTTTTTTTTACCACTGTCATTATATTCTTTCGCTGTACCTCATACTCCTTATTCCTAAGATTTCTTTCTTTTAGACCTTCACTTATGCCCCATAACTTCTTAACTTGAGCGAATTCTTAATAACTAGTACCTTGGCTCTCACCGAAGATTCTAATATCCCATACCTATACTTGATATTTCTCTATTCCACTTGTCCATCTTAACCCTAACATTATCTCTCATTACTCGACTATCAACTCTCTATTTTTCCTTACAACCTCATCAGTCTTTAAGCTTTTCTTCTTCAATGACCGCTTTGCATTAATCTATTTCATCGTCCCTAAACTATAATACAAATCTACCAAACCACCCATATCCATGGCTAAATTATCCCAAACCTGTAGTGGTTTAGTCACCTTAATTTAGGACTGGGTACCTTACATGATTCCTCTATTAAAAAAAAAATTTCCTTGTTATTTCTTATTGTAACCTTTAATGTACCTTGTAATTCCCACTCACTAAATATTTCTTAGTATTCTTTTCATCCTTTCTTTATTTTTCTAAGAGCTTACTTGGTCTATGTTATATCCTTGGACTATATCTTATAGATCTCAATCTCGATTTTTCTCTACTATTCTTTTATATCCATTTGTCTTCTTATATGCAATCGCAACTAAGGTTTTTCTCTTTATTAATTTCCATATTAGGGTAAACTTGCTTTCTTGGTTTTTATATTATATTACTCTTCTATCAATACTTACTTAGTATGTTCTCTCCTATTTATTAGTATCCTTTGACTATCTCACTTTCCATACTAGTATCAACAATCTTGTTGATTTACTTTTCTATTTCACATTCTATCTGCATCTACTATTGGCCATATCTTTTTTCTTTACTTGAAGGATACATGTTCTAATATGTTATTGGTTATCTTTAACACTGTCATTTACATACTTATCATATACTTAATTACTACTTCTTCCCTTGTTACTTTATCTAATGGTTTCTCTTTACATCTATTACTCGGATTATCTTTTCTTTTCTTATTACTCTGATTTGCTGTTGTGGGTCATATATTTCAATCTTTTATCATTATTCTTGTACTTGCTTCTGGAGTACCTCAAGGTTGCACTTCCGGTCCATTATGTTATCAGTATCGATCGAGGGTTGGGAGGGTAGGAGCTAGTCTTGAGGCCCTTCTGATATGGTATGTCAGTGATGTATATTTCCGCCTATAATTCTTGTGTATATTTGTCTGGGAACTCTTCGTATACTGAGTACTACCGCTAAAACTTTTCTTACTTATCCTTTCTAACTCTACTCCTGGTTCTTTCATCAATTAATCACTTCACATCCTATACAAGTCCTTCCAGAAGCATACTCTCTAAAAAGTTTCATATCCTGTCTATTTATCCTTCTTGTTACTTAACTTCCTTCGGTTACTACGCTCTTCTCAAGGTACTACTATAATCCTTTTGCTACGATGGTTCCTTTTTTTTATCTTAGTCCTTTACTCTTTACTCATTTTCTTTCTTGAAAACTTTATTTGCTTCAGCTACTAAAATCCTTATTCTTAACTCTATGAGGTTCTTTATAATTGTCCATTATCTTCCTATGAATCATTTTGCATGTTCTTTTGTACTTCTACTTTCTTTATTTCTTGAAGTTCATTGGTTTCATGACAATTTCCTGCACTTAACTCATTCTTAATATAGTTATTTAAACCTTTTCTTTTAAGTTTCTAGTCTATGATCCTTTGGATTCATCAAACTAGTTGTCGAGCTATCTCGTAATTGTCTAATCTAACAATTATTCTTCTTTACTGGTTCTGCTCTCTTCTAGGATTCCACCATTTTCCTGTCATATTTCCTTACTCTAGTTCTTACTAAGATAACTGTGAATCATTCCACTATTTAGTTCTTAAATCTCAACTTCTTGTTCCTACTATAGCTCTTGATTTGATCACTTTATTCTCTCGCTCATATTGATATTCTTATCATCTCTTAAGTATCTCCAACTTTTTAGGTTTATTCTTATGGTCTTTTACCGATATCTACTATATCGGCTCACTTGTGGGTTCTATGATATTTGATCTAATTGTGATTTTTTATTGGTCGAGTAAACCTTACTCTGTCTTTCCTTAATCTTTGCGCTATCCTCGTTCTCTTCTTTATAACCTCAAAATTTTTGTAATCCTTCTTCCAGGTGATATGTTTCTCACGACCTTTTCACCTCTCGAAATGAACTCCCATTGGTTTCCTTATAGCATACTGATAGGAACTACTTAAATCACATTAGTCCTTTCTTTATGTCTCGGGGAACTTCTTCATCCTTGTTCTAGTACTCTATGTTCTGATGGAGCATATTACTATGTAGGATGGTTATGAGGTAGACTCTATCAGGAATACTTCCATAACTGATATCTCGTAGAAGGGAAAATCTGGGTAATTAAAAGTTCTATCTATTTGATCTCTTGGATAGAGAGAGCTAATGGTTATTTCAATCGCCACTCATCTTGTTTACTTACAAATTTGTGTTTTGGAATATCTAATATCTTTCTTCTTCTTATAGCATTCTGTCATTTCTTATCTGTTTCTATTTCTCTATCTCTATCTACCTTCTAATTCTTCTACGCTCCCTATATTCTCATTTTCTATCCTTATTAGAAGTTTCTATTATATCGCTCTATTTTACGTTTCATACTACTGTTTTAGTCACTTCTAACTCTCTCTTTATCCTCACATGCGTATTCATGTACTTTGCTAACTTTGGCTGATCTTCCTTCCAAGTCTCTGGGTGAACTCTTGTTGGATCTCTTAGGGTCTTCTATGCCCATAAGGTAGGTTCTATCAGGCAATTCCCTTACTTGGTGTCTTTGGAGAATTCAATGACTAGATAGTTTAATTTTTTATCTCTATCGGATTGCTAGAGGTAAAGTAAATAACCATTCTTGTTTCGCACTTGGGGATGTAGGTCAGGGTTTGAGTAAATGGAATTCTTTAAATCCTTTTGACATCTATGTCCTTAGGGGTTCTCAAGGTTACTTTAGATTTCTTATTTCTATTGTTTCTCTGGCTATTCTCCGATACTCATAAAACTCACTAGCTATGAGAGGATCTCGAAGACTATCTGATTTGCTTGGAAGAATTTCTTATGTAAAAATGGAATCTTAATTCTATTAGGTAACTTTAATACTTATTGGGGCTTTCATTATTCTCTTTTACTACTATGGGTTCTTGTGTTTTGCTATTGCTCTGGTTTTGTATTCTTTATCTTGTCTTACTTCTCTTCTAGCTTTATCTTTCTCTTTCTACTCTTCTATGTGCATATCTTTAAGCCTTTTTATTTCACTCTGTCTTTATTCATCTCTGTCTCTTACTGGTTCAAGCTTTCAGGCATCTTTTCTTCTGGCTTCCTCTTTTCTCTTTTGCTCTCTCGAATAACTTTCCTTGGAATTTACTATCAGGTTCCCTAGCTTAGACTAAACTTCGGGAAGTAATCTAATATGATTATGGAATGATCATTAACTAGAGTGAGGAAGAATGATTCAAATGGCTTGGGAATACTTACTAACCTGTCTGTGAAGCTTTGAGGACGTACTCAAGGATCGGATATTGGAGAGGTAGTGCATCATATACAGGTATCCCAGACATACTATGTATATAAGACCGCAGCACTCTACCCACTGCAGTCACTGACTCCCTAGACCATGCTCTGATACCATCTTTATAACATCCCCAATCTGGAAGATGTTACCGGCAAGAGATAGCAGTGCTAACCCCATAAGCCTATGACTTTCTGACTGTATTCTAAATTATTCAATTGCAATGTTATGCATATACACCATAAGTCAATTTAAAATACATTTATTTCTAATATATGTGTACTCTAAATACTTTTCTTACAAACATTGACAGATTTTCAATAATGACTCATATTACACTATTGCATACAATAATTTTTTACTTGACACTGACTGAACTTTCATGCTATATGACTCAATGCCGGTGGACTCCAACCCTGGTGACTGCATCAGTATTTGTCCTCTCGAGCTCTTCCTCCAAGAATTCCTGCAAAAATAAATACTGGGAGTGGGGGGGTTAGATCGACGTACGATCTAAGTGAGTGGATATAAAACTGAAACCTCAAAACAAAACATGAAATCTTTAAAACTAAACTTTAAAAAAAAAATCACTTTATATGAAATCTCTTTACTGGTCTTTCTAAAAATAACTCTGAATCTCTGGTTTTTGAAAGCTTTAGGCTAAAATCTGTAAACTCTTTTCTGAAAACTGTATCTAAGTAGCTGCTGAAAATCTGAAAAATGATATCTGAAAACTATGTACTGAAAACCTGAAATCTTTGTACTGAAAGTCTGAAAACTGAAAATTGCTCTACATCCATGTCCATAACTCAATTGGACGTCTCTCTACACCCAAGACTATAACTCAACTGGGTATGCTCTATGCCCAGGACCATAACTTAACTGGGCATCTCTGAACTGGCGGTGCTCTACGCCCCGGACCATAACTCAACTGGATGTATCACACCACAAACTGGAACTGGGGGTGCGGATTAATGCTACCACCCAAGCTCTGAAACCAGGATTTCGGGGATCTGTCAACCCTAGTCCGGCTAGAGGATCTGAGACTGTCCTCTTAGTCCTTCATATATGCACATGTCCTCGGTATCCGTCAATTCCAACTGTATCTCTGTAATAGTTACATACAGGGGTGCGGTTTTACCTCATGCCCCGAAAACATGAAATAATATACAAAAACTAAAATCTGTAAGTAATGTTTTAAAACTTTTCTGTGTATAACACGATTGAATCATGGCATAAAGCATTTATTTCAAGTAATCATAGCAACAAAGAAATCTAACGCCCTAAGGCATAAAAAAGAAGTCTGATACCAAAACTTAAAACTTAAAACTTAAAACTTTAATGAATAAAACCAGATAGGAAAAAGGTCCACTCACAGTGTTTAAGCCTAGCTGGCATCAGATCTTTGATCAAAGGGGAATACGGTTCCTGCGAATAATCTATGATCGAAACTCAATTAGAGTCAATCTTGTGAAATAATCTTGATTCTTTAAAGATTCAACTTAATACGATATACTCAAGACTTATGATGATCATAATTGATATAGGATGTGTGTATGAATTGATACAAGTCCTTAAGGGCGGCTTCTAACGCGTTAGGATAGAACTGGGGTATTAAAACTGATTTGGTGAAGTTCTGGTCTTGTCGCGACACAGGAAGGACTGCGCAACATTTTAAATCCAGTCATAATTTTATTTGTGCATCGCAACGTGTTTTCTCTTCTTGCGTCGCGACGCGAAACGTGTTTTCTAGGTTCTGTTTTCCTTCTTCAAATTCATCCAAAATTTATTTTATCAATTTCTCCAATTTTCCCCCAAATTATATAAATAAACTTTTCCAATCTTTCTATTGACTCAAAATGAAAAGAATAATACAATCATCACCATATACATATACTCAACACTACACTAATGCCAAATCACCAATTTCACCATTTTAAGAAAATGGGTTATGGGTTTCTTACCTTTCCATACTTGATTTCTTTATCCTCCAAGGTTCCAAGGGTAGCCATAGTTTATTTGGCTTCACTCTCCTTCTTTCTTTCTTCCTTTATTCTTCATTCTTTCTTTCTTCTTTCTTCTTTCTTCTTTCTTTCTTTCTTCCTTCCTTCTTCTCTTCTCACGTTACTATCTTCTTTTCTTTCTAATTTTTTTTTGTTTCTCAATGGGTATTTGTGAATAGTGGACCCTTAAATAGTGGGGTCATTTGATATTTGAAAAATAATGAAGAAAAAAGTGGAAGTGTGTAGAAAGTTGAGTTTTCTCCATTTTGACCCTAGTTTCTATTCATCCGAGTTTTGACCTGCGATTTTGACTAACTTCTGCTCTGAATTTGGAAAAATATTTAACGCGGAAATTGTAGATCTCGATCTCATCTTTCCGATGGTATAAAATTCATAAAAGTTAGAGATTGTATGAAAAAGTTACGCGTAAAATACTATTGGCAGTCAAAAAGGAATACGATACAATCTTTTCTCGAGACTTCAAGAAATTTACCGATCGTCCCCAAAGTCTTCTCATGATTGTATTTGAATCTTATCATAATTTATTTCACATGCCTTCATTTCGTACATGATAATATCACCATAGGTAGTAGTAAAAACTATCGGTCGTTACATCTCCTCATTTTCCTTCACTTGTTTCTTTTTTCTTCTCTCTCTATGCTACTCATTTTTTCTTCTCGGTGGTGTTTTAATAGAATTGTCCACTTCTAGTTATTCATTTCACTGCTCGAGAAATATTTCCAAAACTCATCGAATTCTCCAGCATCGCTATCACTATTGTCCCATCCTCCAGTGACATGGGCCTATTGGTTAAATGACTGTAGGATTGGGCATTTGTTTGCCAAACTTTTCAAATTTTATGGCATCAAAATTCATGGTTAAATGTCTTCATAATGAAAACATTAAACCTCCACCTTAATACACAATTTGTAACTCATTTTGAAATAATGTGTATTGATATCAAATATTAATACACATTCTAATTCAAAATAATAATTAAATTATCATATAATTTAATATTTATAAAGTATAAATTTAAATATATCGATTATCTCATAATCATTAAATAATGAAAACTTTATATTAAACTTATTTAATATAGTTTTCAAGTATGACTTCAATTATTAATCACATTAATAATTTTAACATAATATATTATTATGTATGTGAGTTCATAGTTGGACTATCCAATTTTGGACTAATTTTGCCTTTGTTTTTGATGATATTTCCAGCCTCAGAACAACAGCCCAAAAAATGGATTGTTTGACACGCCGAAAGCTCGCTAAACACGTGTAAAACTCACTATTTTTATGCTGGCTATTTTCCCAATTTTGGACAATTGTTTTGAACTATAAAAAAAATCTCAATGTGTCCCCAAGTTAGCCCTTAGTTTTGCCAAAACTTCTACACAAAAATATAACCAAAATCAAGCCACACAAAGGGTCAAGAGTGGAAACAGTGAGTAGATCTTTCTGTTCACTGTCGAAAGTGATAATAAGAAGAAGGTGAAGATTTTTTTCCAACTCCGATTGATCTCCCCTGCTATGGCTCGTAACCACCAAAAGGAAGTGTGCGCTTCACTCACAAAACCAAATCCCTAAATACTTTAGAGATTAAAGTTGTCACACACAAAGTTTTTTATTTTTCTTTTTTCTTTTCTCTCAACTCTTGAAAGAAAACAAAACTTAAGGAGGCTAGGTTTTCAAAAGAATGAGATATCCAAAAAGAAAACATATTGTTTCCTTTTTATATGTAGTGTTTAGAGTCATTAAACTTGTAATAAAATTACAATACTCTCCTCTTGCAAACTCTTTAAAATTCGGCCATAACCAATTTGTAACAACAAATTGAATCTCATGATAAATTTCTTAATAATGATATTAAAGTTGTTGCTTAATAAAAAGATGTAACTACTACATTTGAAATAATAAGTTTAAAATCAAATTTTAAATTAATTTATTTCCAAAATAATATATATAATTATCTTTTATAATTTAATATTTACGTACTTTTAAAAAAATAAAGAGATTATCTCAAAATTTCTAAATGATTATCTCATAACCATTTATATTCGGAAAACTTTGTATTAAAATTAATATAAAGTTCCAAGTGTGATAATAATTTTTAATCATATTAATAATTATAATACATGTGAGTTTATAAATAGATTATCCGATTATATTTAATTTTCTATAGCATATCGAGCTACCACGTGGACTAAATGGACCTACAGTTACAAGCTCCAATAATCCCATAATATTAATTAAACTCCTTAATAAAATATTTTGAACTATTAACTTTAGGTTATTCCACTAATAACCTAAAGATGCACTTTCATTGCTGTAGAAATATATATAAGCTGAATTACTTTGGTGTCCTTCGATATAGTCATTACATACAAATTGACCCTTCACAAGTATCTCATAATTGGAGCTAGGTCAAAATATCCATTTTACCCCTTAATTATTTCAACCTTAAATATCATTGATTCTCTAATGAATGATTTATTCATAACTATTATGAATATTGATCTTTTTATTCGTAATGGAAAAACTTGCGCTTTAATTATTCAAGTACCAAATCAAAGGAAGATGCTCATTTATTTCTCTTAAGAATGAGTGAACTCCATATCTATGTAAAATATCCCTAGATACATACTAAATTATGTCCTCAAAGTACGTAGCTATTGGATAAGATTTCTACACCAACCTCACCTTTGTAAATCAGAGGACATGGCCCGCCATGCTGAGTTCATGTTACACTCAGGATTCAGATCAATCATATATGACCATCTAGTATATTGAAATGAATTTCTTTATTTAATGAAAATTATAAGAAATTCATTTCTATCTAAATCTAGTCCTATATGATCACATCATATAAGATGTCTTTATTCTTATGTCACCACATGCACGATCCTGGATCAAGGTCGCCATACATTTATAGAATAGACCACATATAAAGATAAAGGACAGATAGAGTACCCAATTTATTTACTTTATATGGACTTTTTCACTTTATTAACTTTAGAATTAAATCCCCTTGTGTATAACACCCATACACTAAGTTTGAAGGCACTTAAGTAATAAGGGTAAACTTGCTAATTTACAAAATGCGATTTAAATCAAAACAATTGATAAATAAACAATGTACCTTTTATTTTATAATAAATAATTTTATTTACATATTACATGAAGCTTTAGGACATATATCCAAATAGAAATCACCTAATCACGAGATATTTATGACATCAAGTCATTAAATAACATGTTCGGGTCAAACAAAAAATTTAATTTAAAACATAAAACGCATAAACAATATGACTTACATATAGTTAAATTAAAATTATATAGGCATAGAGTCAAATACATGTCAAACATATAAATATATGATTTTTTATTTAACTGTGTTGTGTGGTTAAGACTCGTTCTGGTTCCATTATACTAGGGTAGATATGGAACCTATAGGGTCAGATCGGTATCCTACATAATGAAATTGGCCCCTAAGGTCGGATTAGTGCCCCACTTAGTGAAATTGGGTTTGACTTATGGATATAGAGCATAAAATAAAATCCATATATGACCATCTATTAGATAAAATAAATTTCTTTGGTTAACGGATATTAAAAAAAATTCTTATTTATTTGAGTCTAGTCCTATATGATCTCATCATATAAGGTGCCTACATTCTCATGTCACTACATGAACGACCCCAGATCAAGGTCGTCATACAAGCTTAGAATGGACGGCAGCTATAGATAAACCACAAACAAAGTACCTTCTTTGTTTGCTCTTTATGGACTATTTAGATTACTAACTTCAGACTTAAATCCTCTTGTGTATCAAACATACACTAAGTCTAAAGGTACAATAGTAATCAAGGCAAACAAGACAATTGAATAATATGCGATATAAATCAAACAATTTTAATAAAATGAATAATGCATTTATTATTATTAAAAAAAATCAATTCCATTTACAATACATGAAGCTCTATTACAAAAATCCCAACACCAAGAACATTAGTCCGGGATATCTGGTCCAGCTGAATGATCGAGCTCGGTCTACATTCCTTGACCGACCTAGGGAGTGTGATTATTCACTAAGATCAATATCCGAGGACTTCGGGTCCGGCCCGACCAGTATACTTTAGAAATGCGGGATAGTCCCAGTTCAGTCATTCGACCTTGCGAGGGAAGGCGGTTCAGTATTGCTCAGGTCGGGATTACCAGTATAAGCACAGCTCGGAAACTTGCACTCATCATAAACCTTAAACGAGACAGGGCAAATTACAGGGTTATCTTCTGACACACGTCACTGAGTGAACGTTTGGGTACAGACTAGCATCATAATTATTGCGTATGGCAGTACCCAAACATAGTGATGTAATGAAATATTAGATGGCAGATTTTACTTTCGGCAGTAGCAGGCTTTACAATCGGCAAAGGTAGGCTTGCGTGGCTGACGTCACGAGGATGGTGGAACAATGGTTATTTTCTTTAGTATTTAAAGAGGTAGAGAGCACTTTTGTAAGGGGAGTTTTTACTTTCAAGCATTACTTGTAAAAATAAAGAGAATATAATAGCTCGGTCATACCCGATCACCTGTAAAAAGAGGTCGGTCAAATCCGACCACATATAAAACTTCATTTCCTTGTGCTCGTCGATGTAGGTAGGTGGGAACCATTCCGGCGAACCACGTTATATCCTATGTTCTTATCTGTGTGTTTTTGATTTTCTGCCAAATTTGCTTTTAGTTTCCAACGACCAAACAAATTCACAGTTGGTGAAGATTGTTCGAGGAACAAGTTTCTGGATTTACCCCTATAACAAAAATCAGCCTTCAACAAGGTTTAAATTACTAAATTCAGGAATATGGTTGAAATTCCACAAAAGTTACATATAACATATTTATTTTTGTCACATTCCAGCTTGGTACTTGCATTCCCTATCAAGTTATTACGGGTGAACAACGAGTTCGGATCTATCTGAAATCAGTTGGAACACAATTGAAAATTTGGTTTCAAAATCGTAACTGATTAAATTAGGATAGTTCGGTTTTTTAATAGTTAGGAACCAAATTTTTCGGATAGGTTTCAGTTCTTCAATATTTAAAACTGAAACCGGATCATAATGAAATTTTTAGAATCAAAAAATATGTAAGACTTTTTTGTTTATTTAGAGTAATTTGTTTAAAATATTAGGGAAATTATAATTTGTCCGTCTGAAATTTAGGTTACTCGAAAAGCCACCAAGTTTTGAGAAAATGGCACAAGTACACCCCAAATTATTAAAAATGTATATTTTCCACCACAAATCTAACACCGTTAAGGAGCTGTTTCAATTTTGTTGACATCAAAATACTATTCTGGACATTTAACATTATGGCTTCATAGGAAATTATCATTCATCCAGCCAAAAATAAAATAAAATCTATAAATAAACCGGATTTTTAAAAAAAAAAATAAAAAATAAATTCATATGTCCACCCAAATTATGAAAGAGATATTTTACACTAAAAAATTATTTTAAAAATTCATAATATCAAAATATAAAAAATAAATAAATAAATTATTGAGAGATATTAGATGGTATTAATTTTGTTCAACATTAATGTCAGTAAACTTTTCCAATGAAGTGCATGATATCATATACACCTTAGATTAAATTATACTAAATACAGTTGATAAATAAAACAAATTATAAAGTTATCAGATTTAATATCTTTGCAAAATTTATTTAAAGAATATTTAAAAAAAAATAGTTGCAAGAAAATATGGCAATTGATAATTTCCTATACATAAAGACTCTTAACAAATATTCAATTTTATATTCAAATACAGTGTTAATACCATTATTCAAAATTTTACAATCTCTAATTGCAGTAGACACGGTATGGTTTCATTGCACAATTAATCTTCTTGATTCCAAATGCTGCTATTGATATTTTCTTTGGAAATTGAAAAAAAAAATTGTTTGTTTTTATTTGTTTAAGTGAAAAAGAAACATTTTAAATTTGGTGTAAAATATCTCTTTTACATAATTTAAGGTGGAAGATGACATTTGCGTATAAACTAAGGATAAAATCATCTTTTTGCCGTCAAATTTTAACGGTCTCCAAAAAAAAGTTAAATTTTGGATGGAGAAGGTTCATTTTCAACTTTAGACGTACAAATATTATTTTCCAAAAATTATGTGCCTTTCCAAATATTAAATAAATTTTAAGTGTTTAAATGATAATTTCCCTAAATATTAAATTAACACTTCTTAAACTTTTGTTTGAAAATTGCCCAACCTAAAAGAAATCACAAATAAAACAGCAATGTTACGCTTTTATGTTAGAAATTCCTTTATTCATGTAAATAAATAAAGGGCTGGAAGGTATCAATGGTTGTAATTGTGTTCAATTTATCATTTATTCATAATGTAATGTAATTATTATAATTTGAGGCAACGTGCTAAGCCAAATGGAGTAATGAATTAGAAGTTTCATTTTTTTTAAGTTTGTTTTTAAAAATTGAGAATATTGAGAGTGAAGATAGTCACTCAAATCCGTATAAGTCTCTTCTTTTCCATAAAATGTATATCAAATATTTATGTCCAATTTTTTATTTATATTAATTTTTAATTTATAAAATCTCACAAATTAGCACATTTTTGTACAATGGAGAATTGAAAAGCTATTATTTTTCTTTTCAATATCAAAACAGGGTAACTCGAAAGTGAACCAAAACAGATAAATAAATTGCCTTATTTAATAGAGTATGTTCCGATTTCTAATAATGAAGAATCGATTTTGGTTATAATATATCATTAAGAAAATGGCAAGCATAACTTTTAGAACTAAAATCTGCAATACCCCTAGATCCAGGGTCATTATCACAAAGTATGACTTCTGCAGGTCAAACATAAATTTCAAAATAGTTTGGAATCAACAAAAGATGTAAAATAACTATTGAATCTCAATGAAAAATGACTAAAAACCTCTTGTTTTGTAACCTGAAGATTAGAGATCTGCTCTCCCAGGATATCTTGGGAATGGAATAACATCTCTAATGTTGTCGATGCCTGTAGCAAAAAGAATCATCCGTTCAAAGCCTAGGCCAAATCCACTATGTTTCACAGTCCCAAAGCGCCGCAGGTCAAGGTACCACTCATATGGCTGGAGAGGCAGACCCGTGTCTTCTATTCTGTAATGGATCCCCACAATACTAGTTAGTCAAAATTTACAACTCGAAGTACAAGATCATAAACTTTCTGGCACTATGATAAAACCAACAATGAACATATATCGTTAATTTTACCTGCTTTTAATTACATCATAACGCTCTTCTCTTTGGCTCCCCCCAATTAATTCTCCTACCTAACAAAAGATAATCAGTATATATCAATCCTGTAATAAAATTCCGGGACATCAATTCCAGTAAATAATAAAACAGAGCACAGGAAAATAAAATTTTTTTCAACAAACAGGTCACCTTAGGTACAAGGACATCCATAGCTGCCACAGTCTTCAAGTCATCATTGAGCCTCATGTAAAATGCTTTGATTCCTTTGGGATAGTTGTACACAATAACAGGCTTCTGAAATTTGACCTCTGTTAGGAATCTGTAACAGCAGGCAAGCAACCAAGCAATCAATAACCATTGTCCTGCACTTTAATGCTGACATAATACATGTATCAGCGGTTTTGCATACCTTTCATGCTCCGACGCCAAATCAATCCCCCACTCCACTTTATTCTCAAAATGTTTCCCCTCCTTCACAGCAACCTCTAGTAGTTCCACTGCTTCTGTGTACGTTATTCGTTCAAAGGGAGTTGAAGAAACCATTCTTAGACGGTCAATGCAACTTTTATCATAATTTTTAGCCATAAACTCCATGTCATCAATGCATTTTTCAAGTAACCACTGACACAAATATTTCACATATGCCTCCGCACAGTTCATATCATCCTACAAATGTAAGAAACTTTTAAGAATCACAACTTGTAATTGCAATTCCAAAACAGATAGATGGAAACACAACAATTTATAACATTGATGATTGCAAATTCAAGAAAACAATTAACATAATCATATGTAATTCACAAAAACAAGGATTACTAACTTAAATTCCCTAATTCATTGAATAAGAAATTCTAAATTATAGTAGTCACATAAGGGATATTATTTCATCAGATTTACATATACAGAAGACATAAAGGATAGATAATTCTACACTCTACAAGAATATCTCGCAATATAGCAATACTGGTAGGTTGCAACTAGATTAGAACTACTACTTGTCACTTGGAAATTAGTCAAACTTCACAGCTTCTCAAACACCAAGCAAACAGTGAGCAATGTTTCAGTCTACATACCTTAAGATCTGCAAATGCTAGTTCAGGTTCCACCATCCAGAATTCTGCCAAATGCCGGGAAGTGTGGGAGTGTTCAGCTCGAAAAGTTGGCCCAAATGTATATACGTCGCTGACAGCACAGGCATAAGTTTCAACTTGGAGTTGGCCAGAAACAGTCAAAAATGCTTGACGGGCAAAGAAATCTTGTGCATAATCAATCTTTCCATCCTTTTGGGGAATTCCTGGCTTAAGCTTTGATCTTTCCTCAAGCTTAGCATGATATTCCTTTGCTTTTGTAAGTTCAGAAACACTAGCACTTATTGCCTGCTTGCTCGCTTGACTGGATTTTAGTTGTGCAACAACCTCTCCTTTCGCCTTGATAACAAGCTTGGCAGCTTCAATGTCAGCTTCTGATGGAGGAGGATTCTCGATCAGTTCCTTCTCCAGCTTCTCAGATTCACTTATTAGAGTTGTAACTTGAAACATTTCACCAGCACCCTCACAATCACTGGTGGTGATAATTGGAGTGTGAACATAGAGAAACCCATGCAATTGAAAGAATGTATGAGTGGCATAAGCAAGTGCATTTCGGATTCGTGCAACAGCTGCTATAGTGTTTGTCCTGGGCCGAAAAGGAATACGATCCCTCAAAAACTCAAGTGTGAGCCTAGTCTTGGGGATAGGGTACTTAGCAGGGTCAACCATACCCACATCAATCACCTTCTCAACCCGAAGCTCAATCTTCTGCTTAGTCCCCTCAGGAGGGTTTTTAAGCATGCCCTCAACATACACAGATGTGCCAGTTGGCACCAACTGGCCCAAATCCGCTACAGCCGCATCCACAATAACCTGTAAATTAGCAGGGCATGACCCGTCATTGACCTCTAAAAATGCAAACAAGCTTTTCCTTGTTCACGACCAGTTTTCACCCATCCTCCAATTCGCACTCGGTGGCCAGCTAGGCCAGCGCCGCCATCAGGTCGAGCCAAAATGGACTTGATTCGAACACGGTCTGTGAATTGGTGTTTCTTCACCGTAGAGGATGATACATCATCATTTAAACTCACAGCTGCAACTTGGACGGCAAGCGGCACGTTGTCTTCCATCGGTGGGGAGAGCATGAACCTATAATTATTTGAATCAGATTTGCATGAAACTTCAGAAAAACACAATAAGAAACTGAATCTAAATATCTAATATATCAATAATCAATATTTACAGGTGCAATGACAATAAAGTTTGAGCAAATGAAGAGAACATTAGAGAATTAAAGCATATAAAATGTAAACTCTATTTCCTGAATTAAGCTTCAACAAGTCCAAAGGAAAGAGTCATTCTCATAATTAATAAAAACCTAATAAAAGTTAAGAAAGTTGAAACTGCTTCATTTATGCAAATAACATGATAGAACTCTGATAGCAATTTAATAACACCCTTGGGTTCTATCCACTAAAAATCAAAGAAAATATAAAATGAGTGAATCAAATAACAAATCATAAAACGGTACAAAGTGAGACTTCACAATTATATTTGTACTCTTTTATCAATCATCTAAATTCATCAACATGAAACCTTCTGTTAAAACAAAAAAAAAACAAAAAAAAAAAAAAAAAAAAAAAAAAAAACAAATAGCAGATCTGCGATAGAAGTACAAAATAGACATCAAAATGAATTGATTTTCTATTACCTCGGAGATGCGTTTTGCTGATAAATAGAGAGAGTAGCGTGAATCTGACAGAATTAGATTCCACAGAGAGAGTGGCGTAAAGGAATAGATGAGAAAGAGAGACGAGAGAAAGATGAGGAAGTCTACTGAATGGTGAGTGCTAGGGCCGGCTGTGCGTGGATTGAGTGAAAGAGATCAAAGTCTTCTTTTTTTTTTTTTTTTTTGGTTTAAGCCGGAGCGGCCCGCGCTAAATATGTGCGGCCCGATTTGGGTTTGGGTTCGGGATCAAAATATCTCGGATCGCGTTAAAGCCTGGGGTGGGGCTGGACCGTGCTCGAGCTAGTAGAGGAATTAGAAAATATTTTTTTTAAATTGTTGGAAATTTTACAGTCAAATAACTCATTATAGGTTTAAGCGCAGTAGGTAAAACCTGCGAATATCTCAGTCTTTTATAAGAAACTCACCCTTGAATTCGAACCCAAGTGATTTTCAATTACCTTAATTTGGACTTGTTTAAAAATAAATTTGACTTTACCTATCTTTTATTTATTAAAAAAAAAAGAGCAGGTAAATATTTTGGATTGCTTTAATTGAACTCAAAGACATTTTATTTATTCAAGGAAAATTGAAGCATAGCTACTCATAATTAGACTCGCCCAAGATTCCGGTTTGTAATTGAAATCGAATCGGTTGGAACCGGAACCTTCCTATTCCAAAATCGGAATCGAAAAATCGATCCACTAGAATCGAATGGTTCCAACGGTTTTATGGTGGAATCGTTTGATTTTTTAAAAAAAAAAAAATCTCTGTTAAAATTTAAAAAAATAAGAAAACATATTCTGAACCTGAACCGTTCCGTTCTGGTTCCGATCCACACTTATGGAACCGGATCGGTGGCCACCTCTACTCATAATTGATATAAAAATATAGATATATATATATATATATATATATATATTATATTATATATATATATATATATATATATTATATTATACTCATACTAAATTTATAATTTTAAAATTTTTATTACAATTAAATATTTTATACTATAATATTAAATAATAGAACATAATATTAATTATTTTATACTACAATAATAATATATTAAACAACATTGTAGTTAAATAGATCCCCAATGGGTGTGGCCTAGTAGTAAAAAAATTAGGATTTTAGTTGTTAAGTTCTGAATTCGAATTCAGGTGGTGCATTTCTTGAAAGAACTTTAAAATATTAGGGATTTTACCCACTGCGCTTAAGCGCAGGTAGAGTGATTTGACCGTGGGGTTTCCAAAAAAATTTATAGTTAAATAGTTTATTAATTTATCGAACCGTGCTGTTTGAAAAAATATTAAAAATGATTTCGAATCGCACCGAACCGAACCGCACCGTAAATTTCGGGTCGGTGCACGGTTTTGACACAAGTCAAACCGCGAACCACCCAAACCGTAAATTTTGATTTGAATCACGGCCCGAACCGCCTAAACCGCCGACCCGCATTCAAATTAGATATTATTTTATACTTTTCTTCTTCTTTAATCATGAAATTTAAAATATTTAATGAGCGTATAACAATATTCAATGTATAAATGAAAATTAAGTATTTTTTTCTCTTCAATTATAATGTGAAAACTATAAAATTTTCTTTAAAAAATTGATAATCCAAACCGCCGACCCGAACTAGCCAAACCGCTAAACCGCCTACCCGAACTGCCGCGATTTTCCTTTTCAAATTTGCGATTTCAGTTTCTAATTTCCTAAACCGCCAAACATCGCAGTTTGAAGTAAAAAAATGAAAAAACCGACCCGAACTGCACCGTGAACACCCCTACCTCGGACAGTGGAAAATGCCACAATAGGTATAGGTTGCCCTTAATAAGCTTAATAGAATGCCACAATATCCAATTTTTTTTTAACTTCCGATAAATTCTTGATTCAAAAGAGAAATCGACTTTCACACATAGAATAGTACTTAGAGTAATATGTTTTTATTATTAATGTCAAAATATGTAAAATATAAAGGCTTAAACCCAATTATTTTAAAATCAAATAATGACATTTTTATCAAATTCATATATTTCTGTGAAGATTGAAAAATATGAAAATAAGTTAACATATAAGATTAAAATAATTTTTTTACATTTGATGAAAACATGCAATTTTATGAGATATGCACATGTAAAAATAATTTAAGCTCTTAATTGGTTATCGTGCATAATCTTAACTACACGAGTATTTTTAAGAATTGAAGTGATATATCATAATCTAGTTTTCTTATATCTTATAACTTTTTGAGCTTCACCACTTGATTTCCTTAACCTTGAACTCTTTTTGAATTGATATCCATTAGATACTTGAAAGAGTGAATTTACTATTATGCCATTGATACATGATTTGTTATTATCAAAATTATTACAGGATGTGAGACCTAAAATATCAACAATATCTATTTATTATTCAGCTGCCCTACTTCGAGTGGATGATAATAACCATTATATTAGTCTATCCAAATTATCAATGCCTTTATAATTGTTAATCTTTCGACTATGAATATTTAGGAGTGATAGGATCTCATAAACTAAAGCTTCTAAGATTTCATCAATTAGGATATCTCTTGAATATATATGGTTTAAATTAAACGCCTATATGATAAGGAGTAGTAACAAGTAGTTTTAGTCCAATTGGATTTAGGGTATATTATAAACAGAAGCATTTAACGGAGTTGGCCCACAGATGTCCTCAAGGACACCCGTATATAAAGGTCAAGTAATTTCTTCTTCCCCAACTGGAGCTATTATTATTCTATCATCACTACTAACTTTGGTCGTCAGAGAGTATCGCAGCCGACCAACCCCAGTCTCGCGTTCTAATTACTTTGTTTTCATTTTCCAAGGTAAAACATGACATGTTCCATCCCATCTTTTTATTCATTATTGGCTACATGAAGATTGTAAAAAAAAAAAAAATAAATAAAAATTACTGCAACTGAAAATTTAAATCCGAAAAAATTGAACTAAAATGATAATTTTTTTATTTTCAAAAAAAAATTATTTAACATTTTAATTAAAAATTCAAACAAACGAGTTAGAAATTTTTTTTGAACTAAAACACCAAACCGAATTAATTAAATAATTTAATTTATTGATTTTCTTAAAATCTAATCATATTAGGTTGTTATTTTATATTTATTTTTGTTATATTATTTAATTTATTTAGTGTTTAATAATGATTAATTTTTGAAATTTTTTTACTTTAGTTATTATTCTTTTTATTTTCCTATATTTTAATAATTTAAATGATTATTATATTTTATGAAAAAATTTATTTGTGTTGTTGTGATGATTAGAAGAGTTACAGTATTAAAAAATTTAAGTAAATATTATATTCAGTGAATATTATTAATTTTATAATTTTTTATTGTTATTATTAAAAAATTGAAAAAACTGAATTTTGTCGAATCGAACCGATAAATAAAAAATTATACAGTTATTTTTTAAAAAAACGAATGATTACAATTATTTTTTATAATTATATTAAATCCTATTGAATTGTGCTCACCTATAAAGATTCTCCATCATGTTGATAGCTCGTCTTGAAGAACCCAAAATCGAGCCCTAACATGGATATTGGGCTGTATAGTTGAAGATTTGGCTAGAGTCTTGTATTTTGTTGTTGATTTAGTTGGGGTATTTACGATCTTAGGTTGGGTATTTTAATATTTTAACTAGAATTTTTAACTTCAAAATAGCCCCGAAACACCAAAGTTTAACTGGGGAAAATAATCTTAAAGACTGAAAGCCCCAAATTAAAGTAGCCCGAATGTCATATTGGGTTAAAAGCAGGCCCAAAGTGACTCGCTGTATTTATTCTCCCAAAACCCTAACCCTAGATTCTATCTAGTTCTCCCCAGCGAGAAAAGACTCTCACAGCAAAGCAGCAGGCGACAGTCAGGACTCCTCAAAGCATCAGATCCACTATGGGTAAACTTGATCTTTGAAAAATCTCTGCCATTTGCTTTTGTTTTTGCCGTTTCTTGTTTTAATCTCAAAACTAATAGATTGCTGGTGGTTATAATTTTACAGGTAAGGTTCACGGATCTCTGGCTCGTGCCGGTAAGGTGAGAGGCCAAACTCCAAAAGTTGCTAAACAGGACAAGAAGAAGAAGCCACGTGGCCGCGCCCATAAGCGTATGCAATACAACCGCCGCTTCGTCACTGCAGGTCTTTCTCCCTTTCCTCTTACTTGAATATGTTTTGCTTATTAACCAGTTTTGTAGATCTGAGCTGTCGTTTTGATTGATTTTCTGTAGGTTCATTATTATGATTATGATTATGATTATGATTATGATGTGCTGATATAGATTCATTTTCATGAATTTAATAATATCTTCCTTGTTGAATAGGCCATTTTGAATTTGAAATAAAATCCCAGTATCCATCCGTATAGCCACATGTAGCTTTTTTGGTTTGCTAAAAAGGCATCCACTCTGTTAGAAGTTAAAGCTGTATGAGTTTAACAAACCGACACAGTTCGTTAGGTCCAATGATGAAACAATTAATATAATCTATGGTTCAGATAGAGAACAATGGTAGCCGATTTCACTTAGTGTGAAAATGCTTTTGTTTGGTTTGGTTTGATTATGGCAATGACTTCTAGTTTTTAGTGCTATGTTTTTTGTGATGGTTGTTTTCTCTCGTTGCAGTCGTTGGATTTGGAAAGAAGAGAGGACCCAACTCATCTGAGAAGTAAAAAGCTTGAATGAAGAAGGGTTAGATAGGTGAAGCACCTGGTGCTTTAAATAATTTCTCATGTTGTTTTTAGATACATTATGGTGTTTTCATTTTACAAATATTTATGTTTGAGATTTTATCTGTTAAACTTTTGATCATTTTGTTAGTAGAGATTCAATGATTTTGTTTGAGTATGTCTTGGTCTGGTTTCAATTCCATGGAGTGTGTTTATTTTAAGAGCGTGTTTTACTTGCTCCGTTTAAGCCCGTAAATGGTGTTTGGCGATGAGGTTTTCAACGATTCCAAAAAAAATATTTGCTTAATTTGATGTTCGTAATGTGCAGGGGATGCTCTGGTTTGATATGGTGTAATATTCCAATCTTTTTCGTGAATAATAGTTGCTTGATTATTACCATGCAGCAAAAAGCCAGCCAAGTATATTGAATTAAGAGCAATGATAATGGAGAGTAAATTGGGACAAAAAGTTTTGGCCCACTTTAGTCTATAGTAGTTAACAAGAAAATAATTACAAAAGGATGGAGAGGCATGACTTCATTCGGGACAAAGAATGAAGAAGGAATAGACTAAGGACAATGCAACCCAAGATGATTCGACCAATGGGTAAAGAATCGTGAAGGACGAAGAAAGAATCTCCCAACAAGTGAAGAACGATGAAAGAAGAACGAATATGTGAAGGTGTCTTGCAGTTATGATTATGCCCATGATCTAATGGTTATTGCACAGTCTGACAGCAATTCCACGATCTAGCGGTTATTAGAGCGCACGATTCAGTAGTTGCACGCATGACCCAGCAGTTGCACACACGATTTAGTGGTTGCACGCATGATCTAGCAGTGACGCATGAGTAAGAGAAGTGGGGGTTTGATAAGCCGAAGAAAGTGAAACCGCTTGAGCGATTAGCGGGACGTTACACTATAAATGGCTTAAGCGTAGGAAAATAGAAAGATGACAAAAAAAAAAGACTCAAAATGAACAAGTAGTTTAAATTTAATGTGTTTTTTTAGTTTTGTAATCTTTAGGGCCGTAATCTGTGTGTTTATGTCACTTGGAGGCATTTTCTTGGAATCAAACACCTCATTTCTAGGACTTTGTCTTATGAGATTTGGAACCTTACATGCGTATCAACAAAAAATTGTACGAATAGTTTTTGGCGATCACAGTGGGAAAAATTGGTGCAAGTGGTGAAGATGCCTCCGAAAAAGAATGTTCGATACCACATTTTCATAGATGTAGAAGCTCCAAGCCCTCTTTAGTCTTTCCAACACTTGGGTGAGTCTCCCTATCACCTAGTTTGACCCCTTGATGTGCTAGCATTACTTAAAATTTTGCAACAAAAGCCATGGGAGAGAGTTGAAGCTCACATTTTTTTTGTGAGGAAGAAGAGAGAATAGGTTGCTGTAAATAGTAACCATATCATACTTCCAAAGTTGACTTGTTAATTTATATAAAGTTTGTGTGTTGAGTTGGTTTGAGTGTTTTATAAGTAAAGCAAGCCTTACTTTCAACAAATCAAAACCATAAAATAAGCCCAACCACTTCCATCACATATCCAACAAGTTGATGTAAGTATGGGTGAGCATTGGTTCCGGGTCTACCCGAAATCGATTGGAACCGGACCGAAAATCCGAGTTTGGAATCAGAACCGGTTGTAACCGGTCCGATTCCGGTTCCAAATATAAGGAACCAGTTGTAACAGGTCTGATTCCGGTTCTAGAATAATCGGAATCGGAACCGGACCATAGAACCGGAACCGCATTTGAGATCAAGATTATTGGATATTGTTTTTCTTTCAGCTCAGTTATGTCTGCTCTTGATCCTGATACTACTCAATTAAACCGCAAACCTCATGTTGTCATGTTAATGTTGAAAATCTACTCAGTCATTCGACTTGTGGGGGTACAAAACGAGACTCCAAAGGACAATCAAAAAGCACATCCAGAAAAACATCTAAAGCTTGGGACTATTTCAAAATAAAAATAATTATTGGAGAATTAAAGGCAGTGTGTAATCATTGTGGCAAATGTTTAGTTGGACAACAATCGGTGGAACTTCGCATTTGCTAACCCACGTCGAGAGCTGTCTAAAACGAACACGGGAATAAGCTCCAGCCAGCTTGTAGCCCTAGCCAAGCATCAATGGCTTCCAAGAAAAAAGATGGTGAAACTTCAACATTTGATCCCAATGCATTTGATAAAGCAGTTGCTAGATAGAAAATAGCAAGAATGATACTTATGCATGAGCTTCCTTATAAGGATAATCGTCAACCCAATAAATAAACAAGTTTATTCTGCCTCAACAAATGGATGCCATTGGATGCATGATCATTTGTATACTTTGTTAATATATTGATGTAGTAGACAGTTAAGTAAATGTACCTTCATCCCATTTCGTACATAAATAACAGTTAAGTTAATATATTGCTGTAACAAATAAAGGACAACAACATAGAAGAAAAAAATAGGGTAATTCGGAACCGGACCGGAACCGAATTGGAACCGAATAAAAGGGTACCCTATTTAATTGGGTAGGTTCCGGTTCCACTTAGTTAGGAACCGATTTTTTCCGGGTAGGTTCTGGTTCCATGCGGAATCGAAACTGATTTTGCTCACCCCTAGATGTAAGTGAAGTGGGTCCCACCACTTTAAATTCCAAATTTAAGTCGGCTAACTCAACACGCAACTTTGCTCGGGCTCGGGTTCGTTTAATCCGATTAAACAAATTTACCATTACGAAATAATTAAATCAAATTTAATTAAATAATAATGTTTAGCAATATTATTACGAAAGTCGCTTGCCAATTAATTTTAAATTAATTTGTTCGCCAGAATGAAAATCCAATTTAATTTCGCCTTGAAATCTAATTTCACTTAATATATCCAATATATTATTTTAGCCCAATTAAATAATTAAATAGTAAAATCTAATTTAACTGTAAAATCTAATTTAACTATTAAATTTACTTTGCCGATTAATTCCAAATTAATCGCGTTCTCTATTCTAGTCGAATTAATTATAGATTAATTCTTGCCGTAATTAATTCTAGATTAATTTTCTCTCTCTCATAATTAATCACAGATTAATTCTGTTCAAGTCAAATGTCATCGGTGAATCTTTAAGAGGTGACCCAAGAGATCCCTGGATATGTTGGTAGTAAATACGGTCATCGGACTATCCGAATACGTACGTACCCGGTACCACGTTCTCACCGATTTACAAGACATGGTTGGCTTCTAGCAAAGCATCATGCCTACCCAATTCTCCAGAAATCTTCTTTTAAGGAATATATAATCTATATCAAGAGTAGTATACATAGTATTGCTTATTACAATCCAGTATCGGATGTCGCATGCTAGGCCTAGAGCTGAAATTGTGTCTGCCCCGTACGAAGCATATATCGGATCACTGGCAAATAGTCTCTATAATCGGATAATCATGACCTAGTCATATTATCCCGATGACTGCAGTACTCAAGTGTACCGGTTCCGTATCCTACGTGATCATCATCTCCATATGACTGAAGTGATACTTCCATCTTGACATTACACCCAACACACTACGATTTTAGTATACCCAGAAGAGGCTTACACAGAACCTGTTAAAGCCTCAGACGACCAAAACCAAAACATATTGATTGTCGCAAGTATTAGCAATGCAAGTCTCAAGTTAAGACCAAATACACCTGCCCTGATTCGGATTCCCATAGACACATAGTCATACTACCAATGAGATTCCGAGGGGTCTATATAGAGCGAAGCTGTTCCCGTACCATCGGCAAACAGAACCTCCTATCATATTAGCATAAGTATCCAATACTTAAATATATGAGAACTATGCCATTAAAACTTTTATAACGCGCACAAGTGCAATACTAGCCTATTCCGCATTATCGATGTTCAGTCTCAATAATACTACGACTAGGGATATTTTATGATTAAATCTTTCGTGGATTACTACTGTCTCATATCTTATTAATCCGGTACTAATTATATGTACTTTTGTCATTTATATATCCAAGTAATCTAATTACAAAATGATAAAAGAGCAATTTCTTTTTTCACATAGTTAATTTGTACAAATAACACTATGTCTTTTACAAATAGTGATGTAATGGGTCATAATTGTCCAACAATCTCCCACTTGGCCTATAGCCAATCACTAAAGTGTCTAACACCTGAACTATGTACGGGTCGCTCATGCTTATGCTGAGATATTGCTTTCGCCAGCGGATTTACAAGGTTATCATTTGATGTGATTTATTCGATCATCACATCGCCACGATGTATGATCTCACGAATCAGATAAAACCATCGAAGTACATACTTGGATCGTTGATGAGATCGTAATTCTTTAGCCTGTGCTGTAACCTAGCTCAGCTGCTAACAGAACTACTCATAATCTAATTAGGAATTTTTATAGATCCAAAATGCTTCTTTTGCTGCTTCAACCGTAGCAATATAATCCACTTTTGTTGAATCGACAACAATATCTTGCTAGGAAGATTTTCAGCTCACTGTTCTGTTATTCAAACAAAATACGTACCCTTATTGCGACTTACAGTCGTTTTATCAGTTTGGAAACTTACAACAGTGAATCTAGTCACTTCAAGTTCTCATTCTCCAAGGATTAAAAATGCATCCTTAGTTCGTCTAAGACACTGAAGGATGTTCTTAACATCAATCCAGTGACCATCATATGGATCGGCCTGATTGTGACTCCATATGCTCAAAGCATATGAGACACCAGGTCACGTACATATCTTTCAATGTATCGGTTCTCGGAGAGTACCAACAACTTTTAGATTTATCCCAGTAGATCTTTATTCCTAAAGGTTGCCTCTAATAAGTATTTCTATGGAGAATTTTAATGAAAGCCAAGCTTTCACCGATTGTGATATGGGAATTTCATTGCTAAGAAGCAATACATCATCAATAGATAGGACAATCATTGTCAGTGCGCTCCCACTAACCTTCTTATAAACACAAGAATCATCATCATTTTGAATGAAAATATATACCATTATGATCTTATCAAAACGTTGGTTCCAAGAACATAATGCTTGCTTCAATCCATGAATGGATCGATTTAACTTGCAAACCTTGTTTGCATGTTTTGGCATGACAAAATCGTCAGGATGTTGTAAATATACTCCAAAAGGTTTCCGTTAAGAAAAACGGTTTTGACGTCTATTTGCCATATTTCATAATCGAAATATGCAGCATTAGCAAGCATTATCCGAATGGATTTAATCATGGCAACGGGTAAAAAGTTTCGTCGTAATCGACACTATGTTAATAACGATACTCTTTCCCTACAAGCCTAGCTTTGTACGTTTATATGTTGCTATCTATGTATGTCTTCTACATGAAGACTCATTTGCTACCAATAGGCACAATGCCTTCTAGAGCATCAACTAGTGTCCAAACTTGGTTAATATGTATGGAATCCATTTCGGACTTCATGGCACCTTGCCATAGAACGAAGTCGATATCTTGTATCGTTTCCTCATGTGTGACCTGTTTGTTTTCCTCAATAAGATTGATATCTACATGAGGTGAGATCAGAAACCATACCTCCTAGGTTTTTTTCTGACTCTCTCTCACCTACGCTGTTCTTGTGTATTAGAAGATTGTGGTACAGATTCATCCCTGATGAACTGTTCGTGTTCCGTAAGGGAGTCGGTGCCTTGAACAGTATCACTCCGATTTTTCATCGAGTTCTACTTTCCTCCCACTTACCACTGTATTGAGGAATTCCTCTTAGGGAAACTGCATGGAGAGCAACAAATATCTTTGTTCTCTTGTGAGTTGTGGAATTGGTTTCCCTAGGATAACCAATTACAAATAGACACTTGTTCAATTTGGGTTGGAGTTTGGTACCATCCAAACATATGCCAAACATTCCCAAATATTCA
This sequence comes from Zanthoxylum bungeanum, assembly GCA_019454045.1. NCBI lineage: Eukaryota > Viridiplantae > Streptophyta > Magnoliopsida > Sapindales > Rutaceae > Zanthoxylum > Zanthoxylum bungeanum. Next base: position 149,998 of record SKCR01005056.1, read on the forward strand.
GGAATGAAAAACACAGTTTCTTTCCTATCTATATTTAATATGGAGTCTGTCTCATAGACTTTGATGGAACCTTATTCAAAATAAGTATTGCACTGTTCAACGCGTATCCAGTGAAGGAAATTGGTAGCTCAGTGTAACTCATTATTAACCTTACCATGTCCAACCAAGTTCGGTTTCTCTGTACGGACAAATCACTTAATTGAGGTGTTCTGAGAGAAGTCCAATGTGAAAGAATACCACACTCTTTCAAGTAATCGAGAAACTTATTGCTTAAGTATTTTTCCACCACGGTCCAACCGCAATGTATTAATACTTTTGCCGGTCCGTTTTTCTACTTCATGTCGAAAATCATTGATTATATCAAAAGTTTCCGACTTGTGTTTCAAAAGATACACATAACTATAACGCGATACAATATCCATAAAGGTTATGAATGATTTATATCCACATCTAGCCTATCTAGACATGGGCCCACATACGTCACTATGAACGAGGGCTAACTTCACTACGACACTTACACCTTTACCCCTAAAAGGCGTTTTAGGCATTTTCCCTAATAAACAAGATTCGCAGACAACATATGAATTAAGATCAAATCCGTCCAAGTATCCACTCTTCGAAAGTGTGGATATATGAGTCTTGTTAATGTGTCCCAGACAACAATGTCACTAATAAGTCTAATTTGATTTACTTAGTTTGAGCATTTTGTTTGTCATGTTACATGTTTGAGATTTGTTTATATTCGAAATATAAATACTATTATTCGCATCTAATATATATATTTCAATATCATCTTTATAAATTAAACACCTAGTGTTTTGGAACATAAGAGTATACCAGCAACAGGTTAAACTAGATATAGAGATAATGTTTCTAATCAAACTAGGTATATTTTAACAGTTTCCTAATTTAAGTATATGCCCAAGGGCAGTTCCAAAACTTAGGTTCCCACAGCCAAAACATCGACTTTTTTCCTATTTCTAACTCGCAGGTTGATCTTATCTGAAGCAGTTTCCTGAAGTAGGAGCCTTGCTCGCCTTCATTTCCTTCATGTCTGCCTTGTCCATACAGCAGTCACGCTTCCAGTGACCCCGTTTTCCACAATGTAGGCAGATATCTTGAGATACGTCATTTGTCTTCCCAGAAGACTGTGACGATTTTGCCTTTGCCCTTATTCTTCACACCCCCAGAAGCCTTCGGCCAAGCCTTGGACTTCTGGGATGTCGAAGTAAGATGTGCCTTGCGCTTCTTGCCCTTTTGGAAGTTATGGCTCTGCCTCATTAAGCATAGCCATTAACTCCCCAAGAGTTTTCTCTTGGTTCATGAGAACCCGGCCCAACATTCGGGCAGAGACTATAAGATCAAATCTATGGAAGTTTCGAACTCGTAGGTAATGCCCAACTAACCTAGCTGTTCGATGTCAGCAATCATCTGCGACACCTAGTGCTCGACGGATGTACCCTCTGACATACGCAAGCAAAAGAGCTTCTTTTACAATTCGTACTTCTAAGATCTAAGGTTAGAACTATGAAGATCCTTTAATTTCAACATCATGGCATAAGGATCTAATCCTTTGATATAACGAAGAAATTGAGGAGTTATTGCAGCAAGCATAACGGATTGAGCACTAAAGTTTTCATCACGATGAGTCCTCCAAAGCTCATGCTCTGCTATTTTCTCAACTCCGGGCTTAGGCCCGAGAGGTCGCTCTATCAAATAGAGTAACTTCACGGCTCTTCCCAATCTGGAAAATTATGTAGTTAAAGACATTTTTCACCTAAGATTATGTCATTTGACGTTAATCTTTCCAGTTACATTGTTTGTTATAGTCCAACTATCCAATCAATGATTTCAGGTACAATCAAATATAATGACTACTATAGTCCAACTATATAACCAACTAGAAATGATCGATTACATTCAAATGTAATGATTACTATAGTCCAACTATATAACCAACTACAAATGAAGTAGTGTGTTGTACAGTCTAACTGTTTAACGAAAGTAATATTAAATATTAGTCCAACAATATATTTATAACATCGATAAATACAATAAAAGAGCGCGTATTGGAAAGTATCTAAACGAAATTTCAAATTTAATACTAGCCTCCCATAATTTTTCGGCGAGCCTCTAACCCTCTGTAGAGTACTCAGGAAACCTAGTTTCCTAGTGGGCTAGGATCCCGTTAAATAACACACAATCTTGACTTTGGCCAACAAGTTATATGAAATTTAACTAGGTAGATCTCTAAGATCAATTGGATCCCATCCAATTCCTAGATCCAGTAGGTGAACCTCCAAGTCCAAAACATATATCTAATATATGTAAATATATCCAATATATTTCATAACATTTTCCTCTGAATCAACTAAGCATTGGCTTTGGCTCAACAAACTTAATGATGCCAGTTAAGCGTGACCCATTGACAGTGGGATAGCTTCGTAATCCATGTCGATGAACTAGAAGTGACATTGACTTTGGCCAACAAGTCACAACTGCCCAAGACATGCGATATAGAACAAAGCTTTCGTGGTTCAAACACATCCGCGATGGACATTGATCTTGACTTTGGCCAACAAACCAATGTTAATCTTGGATCTTGAGAAAGAATCACTCAATGGAATGAAAAACGCTTAATATTTGATGAGGATTTTTGTGTAAATTGGCAACTAATTTATTATCTTTGATTAGGTCACATCATATACCCTTAAGCATGCATTCTAAAAGCATAATAAAGCTCGAAATAAATTAATAATGATATGCGGATAGATATATAACAAACTTTGTTCCTAGAACAAATCTCTTCATTTTCTCTCTCCCGCTAGCATTATTCTTACTTGTACCCAATTACATAACACTAACAAAAATCTCATTTACATTGAGGGGAATTGGTGAGAAGAGAAATACAAAGAGAATAGAGATAATAGGCTGGACACGCAGGTCCAATTTAATAAATTCTAAATTTATTACAACAATTTCCAAAATTACCCTCACCCTTCTAATATCCATCTGATATACATTATTCATATAATACATCCAAGTATTCACACAAAACATGTTATTCAATCAATCTAATCCAATTAATTAATCTTTGAATTAATGACCATCCAATGTTCAAACAACGATTTGATTTGCGCGAGTCCATCTCGTTTAAGAATAAATACTCAAGTACGTATTATTGAATTATATCGAACTATAATTTTAAATCCAATTTAATTGTATTCAATATTAATTCATATTTAATTCCAAATTAAATAATTACATTTTTAATAGTGTCTTTTAGACTTGGGTTCCAAATCCAATCTTCAGAGGTCTCAAAGGCCTAATTAGTATCAAATACTATTTAATTAAATTCCAATGGGCTTTTAATTAATTCTTTAGGCATGGGCTTTGGCCATTATAGATCAAATCCAAGATGCCAAGGCCCAATTAGGAATCACCCTATGCCAAAAATCAATTTAGGCCCAATTAAATTATTAAAGGCCCAATTGTCATATTTGGACTTTATGGAAATGGTTTTAGGCCTAATTGGATCCAACCCAATTGTCCTAAACCAGACTTGGCCCAACCAAGCTCATTAAGCCCAATTACAACATTTAAATTAATACATTATTCCAAGTTTACATATTAATTCAATTCAATTGTAATTAACATAATTAATCAACTAATTTAATGTTTCCAAAACACTAATTAATCCAATTAATCATGCTTTTTAATTCCAATTCATGTCCAACACAAATTGAAGCAAAATCAATCTATTACATGCTTCACACTCCACGGCAACATGGCACAAAATAATACTCAATTTGATTTCAGTCCAATTAAATCAACATACAAGATTTATTTCATGCTTTAACATATCTAATTGTCTAAAATCAAAAAATTACCATGAGTGTTCCTAGGGCATACATTCGGCCATGCTAAGAATTTGGGGATTTTTAATCTAATCAATATTTCACAAATCCAACAATGCATAAATCTAATTCAACATCATATAAACATAACCAACCATCAATTTAGGCAAATCAAGCTCCAAGCCAAAAATCCCAAATTAAAGTATATGAACCTTAGATTTTCAAATCAAACTTAGGATGCTCTGATACTATTGTTAGTGTCCTAGACATGCCAAAGATCTCTAAGGAATGATTTGTGTGTGAATAATCTAAAGTAAATTGCGGAAATTACTTACAAAGATTGGTAGAAGTTCAAAACCTTTTCATGGATGTAGAAGCTCCAAGCTATCTTTTAGTGTTTCCAACACTTGGGTGAGTCTCCCTATCACCTAGTTTGACTCATTGATGTGCTAGCAATGCTTGAAATTTTGCAACAAAAACCATGGGAGAGAGGTGAAGCTCACGCTTTTTGTGAGGAAAAAGAGAGAATAGATTGTTGTGAATAGTAACCATATCATGCTTCCAAAGTTGACTTGTTAATTTAATATAAAGTTTGTGTGTTGAATTGGTTTGAGTGGTTTATAAGTAAAGCAAACCTTACTTTCAACAAATCAAAACCATAAAATAATCTCAACCACTTCCATCACATGTCCAACAAGTTGATGTAAGTGAAGTGGGTCCCACCACTTTTAAATTCTAAATTTAAGTCAGCTAACTCAATACGCAACTTCGCTCGGGCTCGGGTTCGTTTAATCCGATTAAACGAATTTACCATTGCGACAAAATTAAATCAAATTTAATTAAATAATAATGACTAGCAATATTATTACGAAATTCGCTTGCGAATTAATTCTAAATTCAATTTAACTATTAAATTAAAATCTAATTTTAATTCCGCTTTTAAATCTAATTTCACTTAATATATCCAATATATTATTTTTAGCCCAATTAAATAAATTAAATAGTAAAATTCAATTTAACTATTAAATTTACTTTGTCGATTAATTCCAAATTAATCATGTTCTCTCTTCTAGTCGAATTAATCCCAGATTAATTTTTACCGTAATTAATCATAGATTAATTTTCTCTCTCTCTTATAACTAATTCCAGGTTAATTCTATTTGAGTCAAACGTCATCAGTGAATCTTTGAGTGGCGATCCAAGAGATCATTGGATATTTTGGCAGTAAATACGGTCATCGGACTATCCGAACACGTGCGTACTCGGTACCACGTTTTCACCGATTTACAAGACATGATTGGCTCTAGCAAAACACTGTGCCTACCCAATTCTCCAAAAATATTCTTTTAAGGAATATATAATCTATATCAGGTGTAGTATACATAGTATTGCTTATTACGATCCAGTATCAGATGTCACATGCTAGGCCTAGGGCTGGAATTGTGTCTGCCCCGTATGAAGTATATATCGGATCATTGACAACTAGTCTCTATAATCGGATAATCATGACCTAGTCATATTATCCCGATGACTGCAATACTCAAGAGTACCAGTTCCGGATCCTACGTGATCATCATCTCCATATGACTGAAGTGATACTTCCATCTTGACATCACACCCAACACACTACGATTCTCAGTATACATAGAAGAAGCGTACACAGAACCTGTTAAAGCCCCGGACGACCAAAACCAAAGCGTACTGATTGTCGCAAGTATTAGCGATGCAAGTCTCAAGTTAAGACCAAATACACCTACCCTGATTCGGATTCTCATAGACACATAGTCATACTACCAATGGGATTCCGATGGGTCTATATAGAGCGAAGCTGTTCCCGTACCATCGGCAAACAGAACCTCCTATCACACTTGCATAAGTATCCAATACTTAAATATATGAGAACTATGCCGCTAAGCTTCCATAACGCGCACAAGTGCAATACTAGCCTATTCCGCATTATCGATGTCCAGTCTCGATAATACTACGACTATGGATATTTAATGATTAAATCTTTCGTGGATTAATACTGTCTCATACCTTATTAATCCGGTACTAATCATATGAACTTTTATCATTTATATATCCAAGTAATCTAATTATAAAATGATAAAAGAGTAATTTCCTTTGTCACATAGTTAATTTGTACAAAGAACAACATGTCTTTTACAAATAGTGATGCTATGGGCCATAATTATCCAACACACACTGAAGCGTAACCCTAAAATTTGGGAATTCGTAGTATAATTGGGGTGTCGATTCCTCAGTGAGATGGTTACAAGGAACTAAATCACTTAATAAAAAAGACAAATCAGTGTTACTGAAGCATAACCCTAAAAGTATCGAAAAATAATTCGATAATACTCAAGATAAAATGATTCCTCCTACTAACCATCCATCATGATGGAGTTGTAGAATGATAATATTGAATAAGGATAATATTGAATTGCTCATAAATGCATCAGTTTGATTATATCAAAACATATTTGACCGTGTCAAAGACTTACGATGAATTTTAAAAGGTATAGTGCTCAAACTTCATATTGAATTCTTTGAATCAATCAAAATATTCAATCCGAGTCTCATTAGAAGAGATTGAAAATTCCTCGAATCCCCTATGATACTCAATCATGTAACTAAGTGATGAAAACACATCGATAAAATTACAAAGTAAAGAAAACTACCTCGAATAATTTTATTCATTAAACTACAAACATCCAATATATTAGTTTAAAAAATTTACAGTCCAATGGCGATCATTAGTTAAATGAGATTTGATCACATCTATGAATACAATATTCATTAAATGGATGAAGATATGCGGTGTGATCTCGTATCAGACCATCATTTACTATAGAGATAAACATATAATGTTTAAGTGATAAAATCTCATAAACTACTATTCTAAATTATTTACATTACTGAATATTTTCCTAATATTTGTCTCTACATCAATAACACCACTAATTATATCAAATATGTAACAACTGTTTATACAAGATAAATAAATAACTAAAATGTTATCATAATTATATATATGTAAGGAACAATTCTAAATATGTACACAATAACTTTTTATGGTAAGCTGTGAATGATAACATTTGTGTTATAAGTCCTAATATCGTATATTAAAATAATTATTCAATAATATTTTAACTAGACGGGAGATCCGGTATCCAATACTTATAGCTGTCGTGATAGGAGAATCAATATTCTTTACACAGAACTATACACATGTCATTTCTTTAACTTTATAATTTGCCTTCCACTAGATATACAAGGGAAAACGTAACTCAACTTAACAATTAAGATTCTATTATGTTTTCTATTGAGGCGGAACCAAAAATTCAAGAAATATCTAGATTAATTGTATTTTTAAATATTAATTTGTATTCTAATATCATATATTCTTGCATGAAATCTGTTATAGATACAAGATTAGACTCGTTCGGATACAATTTTTATTTGGACAAATGCGACGGAAGCGCATCGACAAACAAAATTGACTTTTAAAATATTTTTAATCCGAATAAATTAATCGGTATCATATACCTCTAATTTATCCATATTTCACCCATATCACTCATTAATATCAAATATTAAAGTGTGATTATACATAAAACTCAGGACAAAATTTTTGACAACACTTTTTACGGTTATACGTTAACCGATTTACTAGATCGTCGAATTGGATGACCAGAATGTTTAGACAATCGGATCATCTAAGATATCTAACTAGCCCACTGCTAGAGTGATCCAATTACTGTAGCAGTGTCTGATCACTTTGATTTAAACAAATTACTATTTTGTCCGTAGTGTAAAAAATTCTCAAAATGCTTTAGGAATTATTTCGAGAATTTTGAGAATTTTTATATGCACTACTATAGTACTCAGAGTACTGTAGTAATGGCCAAATAATCATAATTTTAGCAAATTATGATTTCCAAAAAATTTGCAAAACACTTCCAGAATAATTCTGAAAATTTCATGAATTTTTTCTACCCATCATTACACGTCCAATTTCATCAACAACATCTCAATTTCACAAATTAAGCTATAATTGAATTATTTACATAATCAATCAAATTAATCTCCTAATTAACATAAAATCATATAAATCCAAATTCCTAATTAACAATTGAGAGTCCACCAATATATAGTAACTCAAGAATAATTTTAAGTCACCAAGGAGTGGCTTAAGTAACCTTAGAATGATAATTTGGTATCCTACATCATAATTAGGTCTAATTACACTAATTACCCTAATTAATTTTACTTTACACACTCATATATAGGCAAATTAATTTTGTTTCAATCATTCCAAACACATCAAAGAAACATGAATAAAAGCTATATATCATGCAATTAATTAGGAATGGATTGTAAATAATCTACAATACAAAGGACTATAAGAATTAACTTTAACCCGTTATAAATCTTTATTTAACCTCATAAACAATCCATGCACGCTTCCAATCTGATGTTTGACTTAACAAATTAAAAGCACTAATTTCGTTCTCTCTTAAACTGAAGCCAAAACCTAAAATGGAAAATAAATTTTCCATCTCCAATAGCCATGACCGAAATTCATCTATTAAATAGGCTAATATTTCTGAAATTTATGGCTATTATTTTGTCATGTTATAAAGATTATCTTCTGAGCTTTAACAAATTAATTAATTAAAGAATATTCCAATAATATTTTTTAATAAATAATTATTAATTTCCTTAAATTTTAATTAATTAAATAATTATTTATTTGACATGTGTCAAAATTTAATTGGACATAATGTGTATCCAATCAAATTATGTATCATATACATATACACTTGAGATGTAAAAATACTATGACATGTGTAATGTTACAAATAATTGTAGTTACAAATATTACAACTTATTGTGTTCTTACAAAGGACAATGAACAACAGTAAAACAGAACACGGGTAGCACAATAAAGTATTGGCAATAACTAAACAACAATAATGAAAATAACACAGCTACGGGAGCGAAGACAGCTGAGCAACAATAAACGGATTCCGAGGCTTGTTGATGGCAACAATTTCCTTAAAACAAATTCGTCCCCTACGCTAGGTGCAGTAGAACACGAGACGATTATTTCCCAGGATACAGCGGAAATGAACGAGCAAGGGCACCACTGAACTCGTATCCAACGAACCACTAAAGTGTATGAACTCTTCCAAAAAAAAGAAAACAAAGAAAGACAAAAAATTATGTATCTGTCTTGTGAACAATATTTCTGCGTTGTGCATTTACCAAAAAACGAAAATCACAGCTCTAATAAAGGAAATTAACATGCCAATTATATCTCATAAATGGAAGACCTTTCACTTGTTGTAACCATCAAACTAATTAAATTAGTTGTTATGGAACATCAAAAGGCTTTGAAAAAATTAAAGAGATATGCCAAAAATTGGCTGGGCCAAGCCCGCACAATTTGGTCCGGCATTCGTGTACGCAGGACACGCGGATGCACACGAGCCAAGCTTGATTCGGATTTGATTTGCACCCCCCCCCCCCGCGCACGTAGAGAGAGCCTATATGCTTATAATTCTTACCCCTCTATATATGAGCAATCATATATAAGCATAATTTTTCCTCTATAGCTTTCCCATATGGGACAAGCTAACTTCTCTTTATTTTCCAACACCATTGGGTGAACTTTGAGCAACAGTTTCTCATTCACCCAAGCACCATTTTAAGCGTATGAATATACCATTTCGAACTACTCACGGAGGCGTATCCGAATCATTCAATAACAACCACTAACACGAAGTGGATCAGCTTAAAATTGTGCATCAAAATACTTACTCATAAGCATTTTCCAACAATCCCCCACATGAATGAAATTGGCGAAAAACGTCAAATAAAAATATTGTATAAAATATTTTATTTTGACCTAGAAGAGTTCAACGGTTCAACACCTGCATAGGATAGGTATGCCTCGGCCTTTGAACCTTCCCTTGTGAAAATATATATCTCATTTACTGGCTGACAGTGGACGCGATGTCATTGAACTGTACTGCCGTTCATGTAAATGGAGAATATATATCACACAGATATTTAGCCTAACACATCTGAGTTCTCATTATTATGTTCATTTTGGCCATGAACATCAACCTGGTTCTGCAAGAGTTTCTAAGAATTGAGTCTCGTACAATTCCTTTTGAAGAGGCCCCACTTCTCTCTCATATATGTGATTTCTTATTTAAGAGCATCTCGTAATACTCTGCTCGGATTCCCGACGCATAAGAATCATTAAAAGCCTTTGCTTAACCTCAACCCATACGAGCATCACTGTTTCATTTCACCATAGGAATGGACTATAAGGTAACCCCCCCACAGTGACTCAATTATGTCTTTTACGAGTAGGTTGTCCCATTGAACCTAGATCTTGGGATCTCCAGTCAACAAGATTGGGTTTTCCTTCGTAATAAACATTTATCTAATGGGCTTTAGTCCCATTCCCCTCGATAATTTCACAACCAACTCTCTATTTAACCCTTTAGTTAGCGGATCCGTAATGTTATCATTTGACTTTACATAGTCAATCGAAATAACTCCAGTAGAGAGTAATTGTCTAACGGTATTATGTCTACGATGAATATGTCTAGACTTACCATTATACATATTATTATGTGCCCTTCCAATTGCAGATTGACTATCGCAATGAATGCAAATTGCTGGCACTGGCTTAGGCCAACTTGGAATATCCTCTAGAAAATTTTGAAGCCATTCTGCTTCTTCAGCACACTTATCTAATGCAATGAATTCCGATTCCATTGTAGATCTGGCTATCACAGTCTGTTTGGAGGATTTCCATGATATAGCTGCACCTGCTAGTGTAAACACATAGCCACTGGTAGACTTTGAGCCTTTCATGTCAGCTATCCAATTAGCATCACTGTATCCTTCGACTACAGCTGGATATCTATGATAGTGCAACCCATAATTACGAGTAAAACGTAAGTACCTAAGTACTCTCACTATTGCTTTCCAGTGATCAACCCCTGGATTACTCGTATATCTGCTGAGCTTGTTTACTGTATAGGCTATATCAGGCCTTGTACAACTCGATAGATACATCAAACTCCCAATCACTCTAGAGTATTCTACTTGAGATATACCCTCTCCCATATTCTTTGATAGATGTAAACTCACATCTAAAGGAGTTCTAGCTACAGCAGAATCATCATTGTTGAATTTACCAAGAATCTTGTCCACATAGTACGACTGATCAAGAATAAGTCCATCTGGACTTCTCGAGATCGTTATTCCCAGAATGACATCTGCTAGACCCATGTCTTTCATGTCAAACTTGGATTTCAGCATATTCTTGGTGGATTTTACCATTGTAACATTACTCCCGACAATCAGTATATCATCAACGTAAAGACATAAAATGACATAGCCAACTTCTGTCTCTCTGACATAAATGTATTTATCACACTCATTGATTTTGAAACCATTTGCCAACATGGTGTCATCAAACTTTTTATGCCACTGTTTCGGAGCTTGTTTCAATCCATACAAGGATTTTACTAACTTATAGACTTTCTTTTCTTGTCCTGGAGCTATAAAGCCTTCAGGTTGTTCCATGTAGATTTCTTCATCTAAATCTCCATTCAGAAAGGCTGTTTTCACATCCATCTGATGTATCTCAAGATTGCGCAAAGCTGCAATCGCTACTATCATCCTTATGGAATTTATCCTGGTTACAGGAGAGTAAGTATCAAAGTAATCAAGACATTCACGTTGTCTATAACCTTTAATTACAAGTCTTGCTTTGTACTTATCAATTGATCCATCTGCCTTCATTTTCCTTTTGTAAATCCACTTGGACCCTAAAGGTTTACATCATGGAGGAAGATCCACTAACTCCCAGGTATGATTTTGTAAGATGGATTCAATTTCACTATTGATGACATCTTTCCACAAAGCACCATCAGCTGACCTTACAGCTTCGTTATAGCTTTGAGGATCATTTTCTAGCAAAAATGTCAAAAAATCTGAACCGAATGATTTTTCCGTTCTAGCTCTTTTGTTACGACTTGGTTCAAGTTCAACAACTTGTTGATCCTTTGGAATATTTATTTGTTCTCGGTTCTGACTATCTTCAATGATAGTCTCATGTGACCGTTTGTGCACATTTGAATTCGAATTAGTTTTACAAGGAAAACGTATTCGAAAAAGGATGCATTCCTCGACTCCATTATCGTATTCTTGTGAATATCTGGTATATTAGACTCATGCACAAGAAATCGATAAGCATTACTGTTATGTGCATATCCTATGAAAATGCAATCAACAGTTTTTGGTCATATCTTCACCTTTTTAGGTGGAGGAATAACTACCTTGGCAAGACACCCCCACACTTGTAGGAATTTATAGGAAGGTGCTCTTCCTTTCCACATCTCATAAGGAGTTTTCCCTGCTTCTTTCCGTGGTACCTTATTTAAAAGGTAATTAGTTGATAAGACAACTTCTCCCCACATATTCTAAGGTAAGCCAGAGATGAGAGCTGATTAACATAGCGTTCATCATCTCTTTCAAGGTACGATTCTTCCATTCCGCAATCCCATTGGATTGAGGTGAATAAGGAGCTGTGGTTTGATGTATGATTCCATTTTGTTCACAAAGTGATTCAAAAGGGAAAACATACTCACCACTACGATCACTTCTTAACTCCTTAATTCTTTTATTCAGTTGGTTCTCAACTTCATTCTTATAGAGAAAAAATTTCTCTATAGCTTCATCATTGCTTTTCATCAAATACACATAGCAAAATCTTGTGCAATCATCAATAAAGGTAATAAAATATTTATTACCGCATCTCAATTGTATTGAATTAAAATCACATACATCGGTATGAATAAGATCAAGTGGTTCAGAGTTTCTTTCAATACTATGAAAAGATGATCTTGTTAGTTTTTCCTCAACATAAGTATCACACTTATGTTTGTTATCAATTTTAAAATTGGGAATGTGATTCATATTAATTAATTTCCGTAATGAATTAAAATTAACATGTCCTAATCTACCATTCCATAGATTAGAATACTCAATAATATAAGCAGAAGAACTAGCTTTATTGATATTTTTGGGTTTAACAACCATTACATTGAGCTTAAAGAGCCCATCAGTTACATACCCTTTTCCCACATACATCCCATTTTTAGTCAAAACTACTTTATCAGACTCGAACACCATCTGGAATCCATGTTTGTTCAGAAGCGATCCAGACACAAGATTCTTCCGTATTTCTGGTACATACAGTACATTGTTCAAAGTCAACTCTTTCCCAGAGGTCATCTTCAGAATCATCTTTCCTTGACCTTCAATCTTAGATGTTGCTAGATTTCCCAAATTAAGCCTAGAGGCTGAAGCATGTTGGCCAACCGAAGAGGCTGCCACTGCAGATTGGCCAGCCACAGGGGCTGCCACAACATTCTGGCCAGCCGAAGAGTCTGCCATATTCGGATCTACTGTGTTTGGACTGTTTTCCATATCCACAGAGTTCAAATTTGTTTTAAGACTGTAGTTACAAATATTACAACTTATTGTGTACTTACAAAGGACAATGAACAACAGTAAAACAGAACACGGGTAGCACAATATAGTATTGGTAATAACTAAACAACAATAATGAAAATAACACAGCTACGGGAGCGAAGACAGCTGAGCAACAATAAACGGATTCCGAGGCTTGTTGATGGCAATAATTTCCTTAAAACAAATTCGTCCCCTACGTAGGTGCAGTAGAGCACGAGACGATTGTTTCCAGGATACAGCGGAAATGAACGAGCAAGGGCACCACTGAACTCGTATCCAACGAGCCACTAAAGTGTATGAACTCTTCCAAAAAACCGAAAACAAAGAAAGACGAAAAATTATGTATCTGTCTTGTGAACAATATTTCTGCGTTGTGCATTTACCAAAAAACGAGAATCACAGCTCTAATAAAGGAAATTAACATGCCAATTATATCTCATAAATGGAAGACCTTTCACTTGTTGTAATCATCAAACTAATTAAATTAGTTGTTATGAAACATCAAGAGGCTTTGAAAAAATTAAAGAGATATGCCAAAAATTGGCTGGGCCAAGCCCACACAATTTGGTCCGGCATTCGTGTACGCAGGACACGCGGGTGCACACGAGCCAAGCTTGATTCAGATTTGATTTGCAAGCACCCCCCCCCCCCGCGCACGTAGAGAGAGCCTATATGCTTATAACTCTTACCCCTCTACATATGAGCAATCATATATAAACATAATTTTTCCTCTATAGCTTTCCCTTATGGGACAAGCTAACTTCTCTTTATTTTCCAACACCATTGGGTGAACTTTGAGCAACAATTTCTCATTCACCCAAGCACCATTTTAAGCATATGAATATACCATTTCGAACTACTCACGGAGGCGTATCCGAATCATTCAATAACAACCACTAACACGAAGTGGATCATGCTTAAAATTGTGCATCAAAATGCTTACTCATAAGCATTTTCCAACAATAATCCATAATACTCTTAATTAATTGCCATAGTGCTTTACAAGTATATTTTATTAGTAGGACTTTCTATGTTTAGATATATCTATCACAAAACATATTTCGATTTCATAATTCGCCCATTCGCAAATTATGATGACCACAAATAACCGCACTTAATAATATAAGTCGAGCTCTAGGCATATCGTATAGTCCCCCAATCATAGGCTATCTGAATTATACAGTAGACATATATGAGAACATCAAATCTCCGTTATGTATTATTAATGTATGTCGCGATATATTCGTGATTTTCTAGATAATTAATCGAAACTTATTTTCAAAGTTTACCTCGGTCAATGATTTAAAGAATTACAAAGTGGATACCTAAATCCCGTACACGAGACTGATGAATCCTCTCTGGATACATCACATGATATCATGAGTATTGGTCCATACACAATAAACAGGTGGAGATCTGGTCTAAATTGACCGGTGATATAACTGTTGTCAAGTGTAAAGGTTCACTCATACATCCACAATTGTATCTCAATTCTTAAGTCAAAAGACTAGATATGTTTTGTCAAAGTGTAGATGCCACACCAATATCAACTCTACTCAAAAAGATTCTAATTGATGTTGGTGTGACATCTATTAGGAATATTTCCAGTGAATCATTCAATACTCATCAAATAAATACCCACTTGTCTACTTCCAAGACTCATGATTCATTGAGATAAATAAAATCTCGATATACGATATGTACTAGTCTCAACAGATTTTACTAACCAACTCGTGTCAGTAAATCTTGACTAAGAACTTTATTTGAGAATATACCACAAACAGTGACACTTCTTAATGTCAGAAGCCTCGTTGTAACTATGTGATTACTATATATTTTCGGAACTTCGACTAGTATATATATAACTAAACTTTAGTTAGTTTCGATCTAAACTAAATTAGATTGGATACGTATATAAAAGACAAGATATACAATCATTAAATAAGTAATATTATAGAAAAATAAATATTCACATTCATGAATAAGTCATAAATATGATATAGATTGACACTTAGAGTACTAAGGTAAAATAATCATCTCATTTATTTAAGTAGACTCTTGTGGATAGCACATTGCCTTTGCATAATTTTCCAAATTTTGAACGACCTCTGTTTAGAACTCGTGGTTTCAATGCCTTCATGTCATGAGACCAACATCTGCTTCCCCAATAAGACGAGGATTACTGTTACACAACCTCCAATAGAAATTGAAACGTGGCGAGTATAAAAAGGCGAATGCAGGCCCCCATTTACCAATTTAATAAGATAAAGAATTAATTATCACTTTCTTTTCTTTGTACTGTTTTTTTTTTTTTTTTGATAACGCGGGGTGTTCGGGTTAGCTTACGCGCACCTCGATTAATCCCCGGAATCTGTGTTCCATGCCCTCAAAGTTTCCCGACACAGATCAGGGTAAGTCGCTGGCTTTTCATACCAGGGGGCATGACCCCAAGGAAATGCATCTAGTGGGATTCGAACCTTAAACCTGAGAGGGAGCAAACCACTAAAGCCCAAAGCCTTTACCACTGAGACAACCCTTTGGGTTTTCTTTATACTGTTACCATCGTAATTCCAAATGTTTCCCTTTGAAGTAATGTCAAAGTAAGTCAAATTTCGACAAAGAAGGAATGTCATAGGCTACGGTGCCACAAATTAGAAACTAAACTGTTGGAAAAATTAAGCTAATTAATATTCTAAATATACCATAAATAAATTAAACAATAAAATTGGCTAATCTAGTGTACGTCTAATTGGCTATCGCTGAAGATGAATCTATTGTTGAGCCAATTCACTGATTTATGTTCCAAAGCCCATGGACAAAATCACAGTTTCCCCAAACGATAATATAAGCGCCTTTATAAGTAAATGCCCGGGAATACTATTTTTTGGTTGATTGGAGTTTTCATGTTAAACTTTTTCTCTCTAACAAAATTGAAAGAAACAAAGATACACAAGAGGGGAAAAAGGGAAGTAGTTGTCCAATTTACAACTCTGTCCAACTCCTTTCAACTCTTATTAACATGAGTAGCACCACTTGGCTACATGGGTCGAGTCAGCCTATCATAGATGACCTGACCAAAAGCTAACATAGAAAAAATAATTTATGATATGTTATTTTATAACATAATTTTGAGTGGGATCCAATTAATATAAGTAAAAGATCACGAGTGAATTATATTCTCTTCATGAGTAATTCGAAATCATATATTATTAGTTCAAGTGTATTATGAGTTCGCATGAAATAATTTGGTAGTGTGCCAAAAATATTTTGTCCCATTATATCTTGGGAAATAGACACCAAAATAATCATAAACACTAACGGTAAGGGGCGAATTTATTTTAAACACACTGTGTGTAACACAGGTCTCGAATTTTAACTATGTATCTCTATATTATTTAATGTTTCATGAATTCTTATTTCGTGTTTAATCAGTTTAATTTGAGTATAAACATTGTTATTAATAATAACAGTATAATAACAATATATATGCTGCTTTTTCACTATTATCAATTTGAGTATGTATCTCTTATTATCAATACAAGTGCATTTTTGCTCACGAAAGAACTATTGAAAGATATGAGCTTTTGAGTCACACAAAATACATTTGTGCTCAAGAAAGCTGATTGCAGAATCATCTTCTTCCTTACAGGTGAGAAGGGCACAATTCACAAAAAAGAGAAGGTTCAGAATCCGTTGAAATATGAGAAAATAAAAAAGAACATTTCATTTTCTATTAATTAGCCATGCAAATGTGAGGATAGTTAGGGTACGTTGCATGATTTGCATGTGCGTGAGGCGATAATTGTTGGCGTATTAGCGGTTATGCCGGGTCGCACAGCGGAACGTGAAAAATCCGATTTTTCTAATTTCAAAAATTTTATTTAGAGTATTAAAATAAACTATTTATTTTAATATTTAATCTCAAATCAAATTTGGAATTACCTAAAAACCCCAACTAGCCGAAAATACATAAAATGATATATATATATATATATATATATATATATATATATATATATATATATATTTTTTTTTTTTTTTACATTTTGTTCATTTAGTCCGAAAGTGTCAATTACACATTTAAGTGTTTCCAAAACACTTTCAAAATGATTAATATATATCCAATATGTCCAATTGAATCCATAAAATGAAAAGCCCCAATTTAGGATTATTCATGAACCCTAGAAATTTCAATTAATCAAATTAATCAAATTTCCATCAAATTGACTTTCAATCTAGAATTCCAATAATCATTCCAACATTCTTAAAGTCTCATCACATCCAAAAACACCCAAGAACAATTCTAGGCTTCTATAAAGTGGCATAGAAATTCTAAAATGACAACTTTAATTTCCTACTATAAATTGAACTCAAATAACAATTATTAAGTTAAAAAATCATCACACATGTAATTAATTTTCCCAACAAGCATCCAACAATCAAAAACCCAAATTCAAGAGATGGAAAAGCATTATACATCATATGTATTATCAAAATTCAAAAGAAACATTTTCGAAGTTAAAAAATTAATAAAATTACTTAAATTTGAATAATCTTTAAGTTTTTTTGTTAGAATTTTTAATCTTCTAATTTTTCTTTCTCTCTTACGTTTCTTTTCTTTCTTTGTTGTTGTCGAATAAATAGGAATAGTTCCCAATTCTTAGTGTTGGACGATTCTTGTAGCTAGTGGGAGAGAGAAATTAATTAATTAATTAATTATTTTTTATTTTAACAAAATAAGTTGATTAAATAAAAATAAATATCTCATCCCACTACCATTGCTTCCAACAATGCAACAAGTCAACATTATAAAACATCTAACACATGTCTTATACATGTGAATAATATACTTAATAATCCCTAATACATTTATTTAATAAATTAATTAATTAACACTTTATTTAATTAATCCATTTAATCAAATGTATAATGTATTTCTATATTCACAATAAATGTTAAAATACTTTCAAGGTTGATATATGTTCCAAAAAATATTCGATAATTAATTAATACCATCTAATCAAATTATGTATCTAATACACATACATACTAATTTAGGAAATTATAGAATACCCCGCATGTGTAATTTTTCGTTTAACCGTTAAACGATTTCCGAATAATCAATATTATTCTAATAAGTCGTCCTAGTGCTCTACGAGTATTTTTGATTATGTAAGACTCTCGTGTTGGGTTTCTATTAAGTCCCAAAGATCGATTCAAGCATTGAAACCAAGTGCGAATACAATAAGGAAGTTGCGGAATACTTACATTGTGCGGTTGAGCGATGCGACAAAGAACAAAAATTTTTCTTCCCTTATTGGAAGCTCACGGCAGTGAGCGATTTTGTCCTCCACCAAATTCGGCCATGGATGATCCTTGAAGCTCCAAGCTTCTCAAATGGTATTCCAAGCTCACAAGTGGGTTTCCCTATCACCTTCGGACGACTCCATTGTGTGCTAGCACTCTTGATTTTGCAACAAAATCATCATCTTGCTTCTCTTGGCTCACGGCAGTGGGCAAAACAGAAGAAGAAAATTCTGCCCATTTGGGCGTGAGAGAGAGGAGAGAAATGAGAAGAGAGAATGTGTTGGTAGGTGGCAAAAATGTGTATCTAATACACTTAATGAATTTCCAAATTCATTTTCAAATTTTTTTTGTTTTCCAAAAGTCAAGCCATTAAAGCTTTGCCAACCGCTACATCAACTATTCACATCAATCAAGTGACAAGTTGTCAAGCCACTCAAAGTGACTAGACATCACATCAATCAAGTGACAAGTGATTTGACGCTAGAAGTGACTAGCGATTTGACGCTTGATGTGACTTGCGGGCCGTACTTGAATTCGAAATGCGAGTGCGCTCGCAATCACTCTCGGGCTTGGGTTCGTTAATTCAGAATTAACGATTTTTCCGTTACGTCGTAATTAATCTAATTTAATTAAATAATCATGCCTAGCATAATTACTATTCACGTCACTGACGAATTAATTCTAAATTAACTCGTTCGACCGAATTAAAATCTAATTTTAATTACGCGTCGAAATCCAATTTCGTTTAATATATCGAATATACTATTTATCGATTAATTCCAAATTAATCGTTCTCTCTCTTTAACAATATTTTATCCTAGATAAAATATCTCAGTAATTAATCCCAGATTAATTTTCTCTCTCTTCTAATTAATTCCATATTAATGAAGTGCGAGTCATTCGTCATCGGTGAATCTTGGGAAGCGACCCTTGAGATTCCCAGATATGTTGGCAGTAAACATGGTTATCGGACTATCCGAATACGTACGTACCTAGTACTGTATTTTTACCGATTTACAAGACAATGTTGGCTTCTAGCAAAGGGCCATGCCTACCCAATTTTCTAGAAACATGCTTACAGGAATAAGCGATATATATTAGGCGTAGTATAATAGTATCGTGTATATCGATCCAGTATCGGATGGTCACGTGTAAGGTCTGGGGCTGGAAATGTGTCTGCCCCGTACGAAGCACATATCGGATGTCTGGTAACTAGTCTCTATAATCGGATAACTATGACCTAGTCATATTATCCCGATGACTGCAGTACATAAGAGTACTAGTTTCGTATCCTACGTGATCATCATCTCCACTATAACTGAAGTGATACTTCCATCTTGACATCACACCCAATACACTATGATTCTCAATATACCCAGAAGAGGCGTACACAGAACCGGTTAAAGCCCTGGACGACCAAAATCAAAGTATATTGATTGTCGCAAGTATTAGCGGTGCAAGTCTCAGGTTAAGACCAAATACACCTACCCTGAATTCGGACTTCCATAGACACATATTTATACTACCAATGGAACTTCGAAAGGGTCTATCCAGAGCGAAGCTGTTTTCCGTACCATCGGTAAAACACAACCTCATATTACACTTGCATGAGTATCCAATACCCAAATATATGAGAACTATGCCGTTATGCTCCCATAACACGCACAAGTGTAATGCTAGTATATTCCGTATTATCGATGTCCAATCTCGATAATACTACGACTATGGATTTTTTTAATGATTAAACATTTGTGGATTGATACTGTCTCATATCATCGCAATCCAGGAACTAATCCCAATGACCTTTCATCATTTATATATCTTGGTGGTATATAATCACAAATGATAAAAGAGCAATTTCCTTTGTCAGATAGTTAATTTGTACAAAAACACCATGATATGTACAAATAGTAACGTAATGGGTTATAATTGTCCAACAATCTCCCACTTGGCCTATAGCCAGTCACTCAGGTACTTTACACCTGAACTATGTACGGGTCATTCAAACTCTCTGAGAAAAAGCTTTCGTCTGCGGATTTAAAAGGTTATCATCTAATGCGATTTATGTGATCATCACATCCCCACGATCTATGATCGACGAATCAGATGAAAATAGTTTAAAGTATATATCTGAATCGTTGATGAGACCGTTAATTCTCTTAGCCTGTGCTGTAGCCTAGCTCAGCGCTAGCAGAACTAAATCTAATCTAATTAGATTTATTTATATCCAAGATGCTACTATTACTGTGACAGTCGCATCAATGTTCCGCTTTTGTTGTTTATTTGGTAACAGTATCTTGCATGGAAGATTTCCAGCTCATTGTTCCGTTATTCAAACTTTATAGTACCTTTATTACGACTTACAGTCATTATTCTCGGTATGGAAACTTGCAGCAGTGAACCCAGTCACTTCAAGTTCTTCTTCTCCATAACTTAAGAAAGCATCCTTAGTTCCTCTAAGATACTCAAAGATGTTCTTAAAATCAATCCAGTGACTTTCACATGGATTGGCCTGATTGTGACTTCATATGCTCAAAGCGTATGAGACACTAGGTCACATACATTTATTCAATGTGCGAGTTCTCGGAGAGTGTCAACAACCTTTTAGATCTATCCCAGTAGATCTTTATTCCTAGAATAAAAGTTGTTTCTCCCAAGAATTCTACGGAGAATTATTCATGAAAGCCAAGCTTTCATCGATTATTATGGGAATATCATTTCCAAGAAATGACATATTATCATTATTAGGACATTCACTGTCAGTGCGCTCCCACTAACCCTCTTATATACACAAGAATTATTTATGTTTTGAATTAAATCATACACCATTATGATTACATCAAAACATTAGTCCCATATACATAATGCTTACTTCAATCCTTCTATGGATCGAATAACCTGCAAACCTTGTTTGCTAGTTTTGGTACAACAAAATCATCAGGATGTTGTAAACATCCTCAAAAAGGTTTCTGTTTAAGGAAAGCGATTTTGACGTTCAGCTGCCATATTTCATAAATGAAACATGCAGCATCAGCAAGAATTATCCAAATGGATTTACCATGGCAACTGGTAAAAGGTTTCTGTTGGGTTTCTATTAAGTCCCAAAGATCAAATCAAGTAATGAAATACATGTGAATACATAAAGGAGAATGGCGGAATCATACTCACAATGAACAGATTGGATGCTACGAAGAACAAAACTTTTTCATCATTGTGATGGTGTTCTCGGCCAAGGTGGATTTGGACTCCATCTTCATTTTCAAGCTCCAAGCTTTATCAATGGTGATTCCAAGCTCACAAGTAGGTTTCCCTATCACCTTGTATAACCATTGTGTGTGCTAGCACTTTGTTTCTCTCCGCATCTCTCGGCCAAGCCAAGAAAATGAGAAGGAAAAATGGCTTCAAAAGCCAAAATTTGAGAGAGGAGGAAGAAGACCTCCTTGGCCGAAACTAGAGAGGAGAGGAGAGAGTTTAGTTGGTTTGGATTTGTGTATCTAATACACTTAATGAATTTTCAAATTCATTTCCCAATTTTTCACTTTCCAAAAGTCAAAAAGCAAAAGGCATTAAAGCCTTGCCAACCACTCACATCACTATTCACATCACATCTATCACTATTCACATCACTCATGACAAGTTGTCAAGTCACTCAAAGTGATTAGACATCACATCAATTGATTGACTAGTGATTTGACGTTAGATGTGACTAGCGATTTGACGCTTTATGTAACTTGTGGGCCGCACTTGATTCGAAATGCGAGTGCGCCCACAAACACTCTCGGGCTCGAATTCGCTAATTCTGAATTAACGAATTTTTCGTTGCGTCGTAATTATATCTAATTTAATTAAATAATCATGCCTAGCATAATTACTATTCACATCGCTAATGAATTAATTCTAAATTAATTCGTTCGCCCGAATTAAAATCTAATTTCAATTCCGCATTGAAATCCAATTTTGTTTAATATATCGAATATATTAATTTGTTGATTAATTCCAAATTAATCGTTCTCTCTCTTTAAATAATATTTTATCATAGATAAAATATCTCCGTGATTAATCCCAGATTAATTTTCTTTCTCATCAAATTAATCCCAGATTAATAAAGTGCGAGTCATACGTCATCGGTGAATCTTTGGGAAGCGACCCATGGGATCCCTGGATATTTTGGCAGTAAATTCGGTTGTCGGACTATTCGAACACGTACGTATCTAATACTATGTTTTTACAGATTTACAAGACAAGGTTAGCTTCTAGCAAAGCGCCATGCCTACCCAATTCTCCAGAAACATGCTTACAGGAATAAGCGATCTATATCAGGCGTAGTATATGTAGTATCGTGTATGTCGATCCAGTATCGGATGGTCACGTGCAAAGCCTGGGGCTGAAAATGTGTCTGCCCCGTACGAAGCACATATCAGATGTCTGGTAACTAGTCTCTATAATCGGATATACATGACCTAGTCATAATATCCCGATAGCTGCAGCATATAAGAGAACAAGTTCCGTATCCTACGTGATCATCATCTCCACTATAACTGAAGTGATACTTCCGTCTTGACATCACACCCAATACACTACGATTCTCAATGTACCCAGAAGAGGCGTACACAGAACCAGTTAAAGCCCTGGACGACCAAGACCAAAGTATATTGATTGTCGCAAGTATTAGCGGTGCAAGTCTCAGGTTAAGACCAAATATACCTACCCTGAATTCGGACTTCCATAGACACATAGTTATACTACCAATGGAACTCCGAAGGGGTCTATCCAGAGCGAAGCTGTTTTCCGTACCATCGGTAAAACACAACCTCCTATTACACTTGCATGAGTATCCTATACCAAAATATATGAGAACTATGCCGTTATGCTCCCATAACACGCACAAGTGTAATACTAGTATATTCCGTATTATCGATGTCCAATCTCGATAATACCACGACTAGGGATATTTAATGATTAAACCTTCGTGGATTGATACTGTCTCATATCATCTCAATCCAGAACTAATCATATGGACCTTCTATCATTTATACATCTTGGTGATCTAATCACAAATGATAAAAGAGCAATTTCCTTTATATCATAGTTAATTTGTACAACAACACTGTGTTCTGTACAAATAGTGATGCTATGGGTCATAATTGTCCAACAGTTTCATCGTAATCGACACTATATTGATAACAATACCTTTTCGGTACAAGCCCAGCTTAGTACGTTGGTATGTTGCCATCCATGTATGTCTTTCTTGAAGACTCATATAGTACCAATAGGCACAATGCCTTGCGGTACACCACTAGTATCCAAACATAGTTGTTATACATGGAATCCATTTAGGACATCATGGAACTTTGCCATAATAGGTAGTTGATAACCCTGTATCACTTCCTCATTCGTAGTCGGTTTGTCTACCTCAATAAGATTGACATCTTTATAAGGTGAGATCAGAAACCCATACCCTCACGTTATTTTCTGACTCTCTCCGACTTACGCGGTTCTGTGTATTCGAAGATTGTAGTATAGTTTCATCCCTGATGAACTATTTGTGTTCCATTAAGGACTCGGTGCCTTGAACAATATTACTCCGATTTTCATCGAGTTTTACTATCCTCCCACTTACCACTGCATATCGATATTCCTCTTAGGAAAACCGCATGGTGAGCAACAATTACATTGTTCTCAAGTGAGTTGTATAAGTACTATACTTTGGTTTCCCTATGATAACCCACAATTAGGCACTTATCCGATTTGGGTTCTAGTTTGGTATCATCCAAAGGTATGCCTAGCATTCCCAAATCTTCAGGAATTAGAAAACCCGGTTTCTTTCCTGTTCATATCTAATATGAATTCTGTCTAACAGATTTTCATGGAACCTTATTTGCACTGTTAAATGCTTATCCCTTTGAAGGAAAATGATAGTTCAAAGCGAATCATGATTAACCATATCATGTCTAACAAAATTTGCTTTCTCCGTTCGGACACACCGTTATATTGACGTGTTCTAGGAGGATTCCTCATTGAAAGAATACTATACTCTTTCATGTATTCTAGAAACTTATTGCATAAGTATTTTCCATCTCGGTCTTACCGTGACGGTTTTAATATTTTAGTCGATCTGTTTGTCTTCTTTGTGTTAAAACTCTAAAAGTTTCCGATTTGTGTTTCAAAAGAAACACATAACCATAATGCGATGCCACATCCGTAAAGGTCACGAAACATTCATATCCACATCTAGCCTAGCTAGACATGAGCCTACTTATGTCACTATGAATGAGGGCTAACAGATCGGTGGCACTTACATTTTTACCAAGTAAAGGTGTTTTAGGCACTTTGCCCAATAAACTAGTTCGTAGATATTATTTGAATGGAATCAAATTTGTCATAGTAACCACTCTTCAAAAGTGTGGATATACGAGTCTTGTTTAATGTGTCCCAGACAATACTGCCACTAATAAGTCTCATCTGATCAAATCAGTTTGAGCTACTTGTTTGTCATGTTATATGTTTGAGATTTATTTATATTTAAAATATAAATAGTGTTATTTACATCTAATGTGTTTATCTCAATATCATCTTTATAAAATAAAACACTTTAGTGTTCTAGAATATAAAGGTATACTCGTAACGAGTTATACTCGATATAGAGATAATGTTCTAGTCAAACTAGTTACATTATAACACTTTCCTAATTTAAGTACACACCCGAAGGGTTGTTCCTAAACTTAGGTATCTACGGTTAAAACAATGACTTTCGTCCCGTTTCCGATTTGCAGATAAATCTCATCTGAAGTCAGTATCCTGCTTATCAGTAGATTCTGCCCGTCAGTACATATTTATGTACCACATTTAGTATCTAAAATCCAATTTTAATACTATTAGTGAATATGTTTATAACAAACATATTGAAGTCAGAGCCTTGCTCGTCTTCAATCCTTTATGTCTCCTTGCCTTTTTCCATAAGGTAGTCACGATCCAGTGACCCCGTTTGCCACAATTTAGACAGACATCTTGGGATATGTCATTTATCTTCCTAGAAGATTATACTGATTTTGCCTTTGTCTTTTTCCGCATCCCAGAAGCCTTTGGCCAAGCCTTGGCCTTCTAGAATATTGAAGTAAGACACGATTTGCGCTTCTTGCCCTATTGCAAACTTTGGCTTTGGCTCATTAAGCATAGCCATTAACTCTCCAAGAGTTTACAATTGCAATTTAGTACTTCTAAGATCTAGGTATAGACCTATGAAGATCCTTTAATTCAACATCATGGTTTAAAGATCTAATCCTTAGTTATGACGACGAAATTAAGGAGTCATTATGGCAAGCATAATGGATTAAACACTAAAGATATCATCACATGAATCTTCCAAAGATCATGCTCTACTTATTTGCTTAACTCATGGCTTAAGCCTAAGATGTTATTTTATCAAATAAAGTAACTTCTTAGTTTCCAAGACCATCATGAAATTTTATTCATAATTTGAAAATTAAAGTCGTTTAAATACATTTTCCCTAGGATTATGTTTTAAACACTAATCTTTCAATTTATCTTGATAATAATAGTCTAACTATTTAATCAACGATTTTAGGTACTATTGTATATAATGATTACTATAGTCCAACTATATAATCAACCATACTATTAATTAGTTAAATTCAATTATATTGATTACTATAATCCAATTATAAAATCAACTATTTATTGAATAAGTTTGAATACAGTCCAACTGTTTAATTAAAACAACATTAAATATTAGTCAAACTAATATATTATTTATTTGATGAAAAATTGAAATGAGCTCGTATGACAAGTATCTAAACGAAATTACAAATCTAATACTTGCCTCCCACTATTTTCGGCGAGCCTCTAACTCTCTGTTGAGTACTCGGGAAACCTTGTTTCCTAGTGGGCTAGGATCCCGTTAAATAACACACAATCTTGACTTTGGCCAACAAAT
The DNA here is from genome assembly GCA_019454045.1 of Zanthoxylum bungeanum. Lineage (NCBI taxonomy): Eukaryota > Viridiplantae > Streptophyta > Magnoliopsida > Sapindales > Rutaceae > Zanthoxylum > Zanthoxylum bungeanum. Next base: position 176,683 of record SKCR01005056.1, read on the forward strand.
TGTATGATACTTAACTAGGTAGATCTCTAAGATCAATTGGATCCAATCCAATTCCTAGATCCAGTAGGTGGACATCCAAGTCCGAAACATATATCTTATATATGCCAATATATCCAATATATTGCCTAACCTTTTTCCTCTGAATCAATTAAGCCTTGGCTTTGGCACAACAAACTTAATGATCCCAGTTAAACGGAACCCATTGACCTTGGAAAGCTTCGTAATCAATGTCGATGGACAAGAAGTGATCTTGACTTTGGCCAAGAAATCACAACTTGGACAAGACACCAATGTGGAACAAAGCCTTCATGATTCAAACACATCCGTGACGGACAAAGGTCTTAACTTTGGCCAACAAACCAATGCCAGTCTTGGATCTTGAGTAAAAATCACTCAATGGAAGGAAAAACGCTTAATATGTTTTGAGGGTTTTTTCCGCGTGTAATTGGCACCCAATTTATTATCTTTGTTAAGGTCTCATCATCATACACCATTAAACATGCATTCTAAACACATAATAAGACGTATAATAAAATAATAATGATATGCGAATGGATACTTAACCACATTGATCCTAGATCAAATCTCTCTCTTTACTTTCTCCCGCTAGCACAAGTATTGCTTTTACCCATTACATAACACTTCTAAAGAAACCTCATTTACATTGAGGGAAATAGGTGAGAAGAGAAATACAAAGAGTATGAAGGTAATAGGCTGGACACGCAGGTCCAATTAATAAATTCCAAATTTATTACAATGATTTCTAAAATTGCCCCACCCATCTAATATCCATCCGATATACATTATTCATGCATCGCAACCATGTATTCACACAAGCATGTTATCAATCAATCTAATCCAATTAATTAATCTGAATATTAATGACCATCCAATGTTCAAACAACGATTTGATTTTGCTCGAGTCAAACTCATTTTGCGAATGAGTACTCAAAGTACGATTCTTGAATTAAATTAAACTACAACATTAAATCCAATTTAATATGTATTTAATACTAATTCATTATTTAATTCCAAATTAAATATTACACTTTATTAATGAACTTTTACGACTTAGATTCCAAATCTAATCGTTACGGGTCTCAAAGCCTGATTAACATCCAATGTTAATTTAATTAAAGTCCAATGGGCTTTTAATTAATTTCTTAAGGCATAAACTTTTGGTCAACTTGGGTCAAACCTAAAGACTAAAGCCCATTAAAGGAATCACCCTTATATGCCTTGAAACCAATTTAGGCCCATTAGACCCAATTAAAATTAAATGTCCATTAGTCGCATTTGGAGTTTATGGAAACAGTTTTGGGCCCAATTATATCCAACCAATTTAGCCTAAACCCATCTTAGTACAACCAAGCCCATTAAAGCCCAATAACAACTTTTAAAGCCCAAATCCAATTTAAGCCCAACATAATTAAATTATAAAATTCCAATTTCATAATTTAATTAAATAAAGTGTATTCCATAATTAATGAACCAAATCAATATTTCCAAAACACTAATTAGCCTAATTAATTATACTCATTTACATTAAAACATGTCAAACACATTTTAACAAAAATCAAACCCATTTCATGCTCTCTTTGTCTCGGCAATTTGGGGTTATTTTTATCCGATTCGGTTTCAATCTAATTAAATCCACAATTGACATTAAATCAACATTTTCAATCGTTTCAAGTCATCCATTGATCAATGAAACAAAAATATCAAGACAATAGGGCAACATTACCTCTCGGCCAAGCCAAGAATTTTGGGGAAAATTGTTCCAAACAACTTTTCATGAAATTGATCCAATCAAACTTCAATACAACATCATTTAAGCATACTTAATCAAACAATTTAACCAAATCATGCTCAAAATCAATTTACCCAATATTAACCCTAAGTTCAAGTTTCATGCTTTAACTCGCTCTGATACCATTGTTGGGTTTCTATTAAGTCCCAAAGATCGATTCAAGCATTGAAACCAAGTGCGAATACAACAAGGAAGTTGTGAAATACTTACATTGAGCGGTTGAGCGATGCGACGAAGAACAAAAACTTTTCTGCCCTCGGCAGTGAGCAGTTTTGTCCTCCACCAAATTCGGCCATGGATGATCCTTGAAGCTCCAAGCTTCTCAAATGGTATTCCAATCTCACAAGTGGGTTTCCCTATCACCTTCGGACGACTCCATTGTGTGCTAGCACTCTTGATTTTGCAACAAAATCATCATCTTGCTTCTCCTTGACTCACGACAGTGGGCAAAACAGAAGAAGAAAATTCTGCCCATTTGGGCGTGAGAGAGAGGAGAGAAATGAGAAGAGAGAATGTGTTGGTAGGTGGAAAAAAATGTGTATCTAATACACTTAATGAATTTCCAAATTCATTTTCAATTTTTTTTGCTTTTCCAAAAGTCAAGCCATTAAAGCTTTGCCAACCACTACAACTATTCACATCAATCAAGTGACAAGTTATCAAGTCACTCAAAGTGACTAGACATCACATCAATCAAAGTGACAAGTGATTTGACGCTAGAAGTGGCTAGCGATTTGACGCTTGATGTGACTTGCGGGCCGCACTTGAATTCGAAATGCGAGTGCGCTCGCAAACACTCTCGGGCTTGGGTTCATTAATTTCGAATTAACGAGTTTTCTGTTGCATCGTAATTAAATCTAATTTAATTAAATAATCATGCCTAGCATCATTACTATTCACGTCGCTAACAAATTAATTCTAAATTAACTCGTTCGTCCGAATTAAAATCTAATTTTAATTCCGCGTCGAAATCCAATTTTGTTTAATATATCGAATATATTAATTTATTGATTAATTCTAAATTAATCGTTCTCTCTCCGTAATTAATCCCAGATTAATTTTCTCTCTCTTCTAATTAATCCCAGATTAATGAAGTGCGAGTCATTCGTCATTGGTGAATCTTCGGGAAACGACCCATGAGATCCCTGGATATGTTGGCAGTAAACATGGTTATCGGACTATCCGAATACGTACGTACCTAGTACTACGTTTTTACCGATTTACAAGACAAGGTTGGCTTCTAGCAAAGCGCCATGCTTACCCAATTTTCCAGAAACATGCTTACAGGAATAAGCGATCTATATCAGACGTATTATACGTAGTATTGTGTATATCGATCAAGTATCGGATGGTCACGTGCAAGGCCTGGGGCTGGAAATGTGTCTACCTTGTACGAAGCACATATCAGATGTCTAGTAACTAGTCTCTATAATCGGATAACTATGACCTAGCCATATTATCCCGATGACTGCAGTACATAAGAGTACTAGTTCCGTATCATACGTGATCATCATCTCCACTATAACTGAAGTGATACTTCCATCTTGACATCACACCCAATACACTAAGATTCTCAATATACCGAAAAGAGGCGTACACAGAACCGGTTAAAGCTCTGGACTACCAAAATCAAAGTATATTGATTGTCGCAAGTATTAGCGGTGCAAGTCTCAAGTTAAGACCAAATACACCTACCCTGAATTCGGACTTCCATAGACACATAGTTATACTACCAATGGAATTCCGAAGGGGTCTATCCAGAGCGAAGCTGTTTTCCTTACCATCGGTAAAACACAACCTCATATTACACTTGCATGAGTATCCAATACCCAAATATATGAGAACTATGCCGTTATGCTCCCATAACACGCACAAGTGTAATACTAGTCTATTCCGCATTATCGATGTCCAATCTCGATAATACTACGACTAGAGATATTTAATGATTAAACCTTCGTGGATTGATACTGTCTCATATTATCTCAATCCAAGAACTAATCACAAGGACCTTTCATCATTTATATATCTTGGTGATCTAATCACAAATGATAAAAGAGCAATTTCCTTTGTCACAAAGTTAATTTGTACAACAACACCATGATCTGTACAAATAGTGACGCTATGGGTCATAATTGTCCAATATCTCGAAGTTCAGGTATATCCGTTACGGGATCAAATCCCGTGTCCATAATTTACCCACTCATAAATTATGATGACCACAGATATTCTCGCTGAATCATACAAGTTAAGATCTATACATGGCAAAAAAAACTCGGGCTCAGCTCGGCCCGGTCCGGGGTGAAAAAAGCTCTGGATGGGCTTAACCCAAAAAGCCCGGGCCCGGCCCAGGCTTAAATTAAATAAATAAATTTTTTATTTATATAATGTATATATTTACATAATAAATTTTTTATATTTATGATTTTTTATAATAAAAAAATTTGACCCGGGCTTAAATAAATAAATAAATATTTTTATTTATAAAATATATATATTTATATAATAAATTTTTTTATTTATAATTTTTTAAAATAAAAAATGGGCCCGGGCCAAGCCTGGGCCGAGTCAAACTTTTTTTGGCCGGGCTTGGGCCGGGCTTTGTTGCCATGCATATTGAGATCTTCATATACGTATAATCCTTCCGTCATAGGCATCCGGATAAATACCAGAGACATAGATATAATCGTCAAATCTCATAAGGTACTATCCCGTCAACATATAGATTCGCGATTTCTCAGTAGCGCTCAGAACACATTTCCAAGTGTACCATGGCCATGGATTTGATAAATTGCAATCTCATGAAGTGGATACCTAAATCTTGTACGTAGGATTGACGGATCCTCTCTGGATACATCACCGGATATCATGAGCATCTGTCTTCACCCAACGAATAGGAGGAGGTCTAACCTAAAAAGGTCAAAGATGTAACTGTCATCAAATTCTGGAGGATAACTCTTATATCCATCGTGGTATCTCAAGTCAAATAACCATTATGCTACTCAACTTGTGAAGATTTATATTGACGCAAGTGCACCATCTATTAGGAATATTCCATGAGTCGTTCAGTGTCCATCCGCTATGAATACCTACATGTCTATACGAGTCTCCCTAAACTCATGGCTCACAGAGATAAACCACCAGAACTAATATTCCGATATACGACATGTACCAGTCTCCGGGGTTTACTTTCTTCGGACCAAGAATGTAAACCTTGACCAGGAACGGTTTAAGAATGATATTGTTACAACGTTTCTCAATGTCAATTGCGTCGCTTTTGCAATTACGTTATAACTTAATCATTCCTAGGTCAAACACGTCTTTACCATTTCTAAGATAATATATTGACGAAACTGTAAATTTATTCACAACAATATATTGTTCATACACGTATTTACAAGGAAATACATGAAAAATTGGCACGTCGAGTACCAACTCCAACAATGATAAGTTGCATGAGTGATTTGGTTGAAAGATTTAGTGTGTAAGGTGTAGATGATGACAGAGTTATCCTTATCGCATGTTGGTTTATTTTAGTTAGATTTCTTAATTTTATCGCTAGGATTATCATGATGAATTACGATTCAATTTGTTAAGGGATAGTCTTGTTATCCTAACAAAATTAATGTATTATATTTATATTGTGAATATCTAATAATGAAGAATTAGATAATTATTAAGGTTACAATTGACGTTATTTCTTGAAGACATAAAAGAAGATATAGGATCCCTCTAAGTCTCCTACAAAAACCTATATGCGCCATAAAGTTAGACATGTAACAACTTTTTATCATAATGAAGTTATGGAATATAAACGTAATAAGCTTAGATTCATTCTTGATCGGTTAGAGAGTGAGCTCAGATTAATCATTTCCAGTCACTATGCATGAATAATAGGAAAAATAGATAGTATCTTCCATGCATATGAGGGAACATCAACTGATAAAAATAGATAGTATCTGATAGTAGCTTAGGTTTGTGGAATTGGATATTATGCCAGCAGTTTACAACAATGAGACTATCCTAGTGTTTGACCCTGGTGGTGGTACCTTTAATGTTTCAACCTTGAGGACAAGTTTTATTCTAAGGGGAATGAACAGATAAGGGGTGACAGAATTTAGATCCCATTAGAAATAATATTAAGATTAAGTTTAACAATAATAAATCAAATGACTTATCTTTTAAGGTATAGTTTTGTTATCCTTAATTGGTAACTACACTTTTATCATTTGTAGTTTATTTATATTCAGTTTTCTAATGAAATAAGATATCGGGGATAACTAAGGTTACAATTTAACGTTATTTCAGGGAGGCTCATGGTATCCTACAGAAAACATATTACATGCTCTCAAATTAGGCAAGTAACAGGTGCTTTGTGGAAAGATACTTTGTGGGAAGAGAAAAATACCTTATGGAAAATATGTCTTTAAAGTGAAAAAATTCATCTCTTAATAGTATAGATATATGATGAAATATAGTGGTTCATTTGAATTAATTCAATTCAAATTCAAATGAAAAGTGAAAGTGCATGTGTGAAATAATGTGACCTTTAATAAAGATGATGAAAATATTGATATCTATACTGAGATTTAATAGAATAACTAAGAGAAAATTTAGAGGTCCATAAAATTCAAGAGATAGTTTCAAACTAAAATTAGTTTATTGTTTTTGTTTGAAGTACTCCTACGTGAAAAAAATGACCTTTGTATCCTGAGAGATGATAATTAAGAACCATAAATACCTTAGTTGAGTTAATCATCGTCTTAAGGCTAGTGAATCCGATTCTTGTCTAAAGGATGTCCAAATTTACATTCACCTCCATATAGAATTGAGCCATCAATTTATGATTAATGGTTTTCTTCGCTACCTTTACATACCTGATGCATAATAGGTTCGCAATTCCTCACCTTCTTTTCCTATTTTCATATTCTTGGAAGTACAAATCATAAAGCCTATTTTGTCAGTCATCCGATTAAATACTGTCTGATACTTTAATGCAGACACTAATCCATAATCACAGTTCCTTTGTAGGTTATTTTATCATGCTTTACACATTGTTTAAATATTTGTATCCTCGAAGTGGAAGATCTCACATTCTTAACAGCATTGCAGATTTTCTCTATACTAGTGTTGTGTCTTTTTCAATTATCTGAGACAACTAAATTTAGAACGTGTGCAGAACAACAAATATGCATATATTCACCATTCAATACAAACCCTTAATCTTTCCAATTACTCAGCTTGTTCTTCACATAATTGATTGCAACGTCATTTGTATTCGCACTATTAACTTATTGTGAACACTCTATCTATACCATAATCAAACAAACATACCTTAATTTTCTTGTCAATCATGTGCCCTCTATGCCAATCAGTAATTCGGTAATATAGCCATTATACTTTGACAGACTAGCATGCTAGCCTCTGCAGATCGGCATACTGATCTCAGATAGAATAGTGAGGTAGTTTACACCTTCATTATATATTGAGCCCCAAATTTATTTTTGCACAGATCTTACACCTTTATACAATTTCTTCTAAGGTAAAAACAGAGAGTTTACAAAACCTTTATTATCATACACTCTCATACTCAAGCTCACACACTACACTTTCATATATTCAGTAGTGAGCTTAGAACACTTAGGTTAACAATTCACATCTTGAATCTTCTTATCTTTTGTGAGTGCTCAAGTAAAATTGTAAAATCTTCATAATCAAACACTTAAGGTTGTGAAATCTTTTTGTGAGTGGGTATACTCAAAAGGGTGGATTGCAAAGGTTTGTGAGTGAGCTTAGGACACAAAACTCATTGTAAAGGTTTTAAGAGTGAACATAAGGATTAAATTATTGTGTAAAAGTTTGGAGTGAATCTAGTGGACAAAACTCTATGTTGCGGGTGAGCCATGGAAAACTTGGTGTAAGTTGTGGATTCAACTTAGTGGAAATCTCAAGTGCGGCTTGGGAGAGTGGACATAGGTATTGTTGGCCGAACCATTGTAAATCGCCGGTGTCAATTTCTCTAACTCTATCTATTTATTTTATCGCAAGCTTAATATTATTTTTCCATGTTATTTAACATATCTTATGTTTGATAAATTGATTGATAATTTAATTGGTAAATCTACTAACTTAGTAGGTGTAAAATCGGCAAGAATTATTTTTCCGTAATTTAGATCATCACCCAATTCACCCATATTGGGTATAAAGTTGTTTGTTGGTTAGATGCAGGAAATTTTAATTGGTATCAGAGTGAGATTTTCTCAACAAAGACCTAACCGTCTGAGAATAGATCATGGCCTCTACAAACTACTCCAAAAATCTTACCTATGATTTTTAACCACTAGACCTCCATTCTACAACGAAACCAATTATAGCTATTGGAAGATGAGGATTTTGAACTACCTTCATGCTATTGATGTGAAATCCTACAAAGTGATCACACAAGGTACACGAATGCTAATGAAGTAAGATAACAATTTTGTGGATATTCCTAAGCCACATTTTGAATAGACCGATGAAGAATTCATGCAAGAATCCATACATTCTAAGTCACTCAACCATCTTCTTTGTGCAATTGATCGAAGTCAAATTAACAAGTTTTTGGAGTTTAGAAATGCATATGAATTATGGAAGTCTTTGGAGGGCACAAGTCAAGTCAACGAGTCAAAGATCAACCGGTTCATGTGCAAGTTGGATAGTTTCAAAATGGAAGCTGGTGAAGAAATTGAGCAAATGATTTCGAGATTCACAATGTTTGTGAATTAACTTAGTGCTTTAGGGATAAATATTGACTTTAGTGATCGATAGAAGAAAATTCTTATGCCAGTCCCTAAAGAGTATAGAATTTGCACATCCTCCATCAAGAAATCAAATAATATCAATAATTTGAAATTAGATGATATAGTGGGAAAATTATTGGAATATGAAATGAAGCTCAAGATGGACCTATAGGGAAAAAGGGGATGATGCTAGCTTAAGTAATGATGAAGAAGAAGATAGTGAAGATGAGTTGGCACATTTGAACAAGAAGTTCCTCAAATCTGAAATGTATAAAGGGGAATCTAGGTTGGATGAGAATAGGGAAGAAAATTGGCCGCGAAAGCACAAGAAAGATAGAGTCATATGCTATGAATGTGAAAAGCCGGATCGTATAGTTGCCAATTGTCCAATGTGAAAATTCAAGAAGAAAGTAATGAAGGCAGCTTGGTATGATAGCGACTCTAGCTCATTCGAGGAGGAAACTGAAGAGAGAACAAATCCTGCTTTCCTGACTATTGATTATTTTCAAGAGGAAAGCGATGAGAAAAAGGTATATGATTCCCTTGAATATGATGAATTGCTTGACATATTTAATAAATTTCATGAGTTGTATGATTTTCCTAGAAAGAAGCATAAAATGATTACAAACGAGCTCTCATCACTATTACATAATCATGCATCAATTGTTGAAAAAATGAAATGCATAAAAAATAGATAACATGCTTAAAAGATAAAAAACTAAAACTTGAAAAGAACATATCTAGCATGCAATCTAGCTCAGACACATGTGATTGCAAATCTATTATGAATGAAAATGTCATTTTGAATAAAAAGATTATGGATTTGCATAGCATTGTAACAAAATTACTTTGGTAGAGAAACATATTAATATATTGATTGGATCCCAAAAATGTGCTTTTAAATTGAAGGATTATGATACAAGCCTTATATCAAATGAATATTTTTTTAAGAATTATTTTATAAAGGCTTCCAATTCTTATACACATATCACTTTTGATGAAGATGTCACATGTTATGTATGCAATAAAAAAGGACATAAAATATTTGATTGCATGTGTAAAAATATAAAAGTGAATGCATAGGTTCCCTAAGGAACCAAGACTAACCCTATAGACCCAAGAAAGTTTGGGTAAAAAATATACTTACATTATTTTATGGAGGGAGCTTTAGGAATGGTCAATCAATAAGAAAAACAAATTAATCCCAATGACTTGCCCAAATGAGGAAAGAGCTGAAAAAGAAAAGAATGCCAAATGAAATCCTAAAAAATAAATGACTTTTGAAAATTGGTGGATTTGTCACTAAGCGACAATGGTAATAGGTAAATTCGTGCTTACTCAAACATTGATACAGTTTCCTCTAACCTATATAAGTATGCTTACTTCAATTGATTTGAATTGGACTTGATTATGATTCATACTAGTGATTAGGCAATTTAATTTAATTCGGTATCATCCTATGCCTTAATCATAATCTTATTCTCATTTAGTATCAATTGGTGTTATATAGGACTTATTGATTTATATGATATATATGTGATCATGTTGATTTTTTTTGCATTGAATATACCTTGCCATTGATCATTTTTTGTTGAAAATAAATTACATGGAGATTGACTTAATTTGAGTGATATTATCCATGATGTGATTTATTTTATGTAAAGTATTTGTTTTTAGTGCTAATGGATCTCATTAAGTTAATAAATAATTTGAATGAATCATTATAAATACTCAAAAATTAAATTTGAAGGCCAATTTGTTAAAAACTAACTCAAATCTCTCTATGCAAACCTTCTGGGATTGGTATACTGGTCTCAAATAGCGTTTACTAGTCTGAGACACCGGCATACCAATCATTATATCGGTCTCAATATTTTTGAGACTGTATCGACGCTAGTTGCGTATTATGCACCAAAATCACTCCAAACTCTCTCAAAATTACCTCGATCTTCCTTCAATCTTCTCATAAGGCATTTTTGTTACTTTCTTACTATCTTTTGATTATCATTTTCACTTATTACTCTTAGGTTCTTAAATAGATTTTAGAATTTCTAGATTCGCATCTTTTGGTGTGTTTTTTGTTAAAATTTCTTATTTAAAATCATTCTACGAAATGTTTAGAATCGTTATCCTTCATCATTTTTGATAAACAGAAAATATATCAATATTTACTGCTCCTTTAACTTAATACTTTGTAAGTATCTAGAGTATTGTGAGTGTTTTGATGTATTTTTGGTTCATTTTGCAGATTAAAATAATATTGAGACTCAATAAAATCAGTATAGGATGAAAATGATGAAATATGGAATAAAAAAGGGAAAAATTGGACTTGATATTTAGATTTTGGAGGTTGAAATTTGAAAGGGCGTTATAACGGAGTACAATTTGGAAATTTCAACTTTTTGCAATTTTTGTATTTTGGCTATAACTTTGTACTCCAATATCAGATTCTGGTGATTTCAGTTCCAGATGAAAGAAGACTCAAAGACCTACAACTTTGATGTTCACAAGAATTTCTAGTTTTGATGTTTTCAAGGTCGAAATAGATGATGAAGTCACATGTACTGCATGTAATTTCAATAAAATAAAAAATAAAATAAATAAATGTCACAATTCACTTTAAGTGGATTATGACATATGTTTGGTAAAAGATCAACAAAAAAATCATAAGTCAAAAAGAAAAAGAAAAGAAAGAAATTAGTAAAAGTTTACTGTTTGTATTTGATTTGGAAAGATGTAATAAATAATTGAGAGATGAGAACTTCTACTATAAATAGAGGTGCTCACCTCTCATTTGCTTCATACTCTCTTTGGTTCCTCTATAAGGAATTAAGGATTGTATCTTATTTATTTTATTTTTGTTCGTAATTTTATATTTGATAATAAAAGTATGTGTGTTTTTATTTACATTATGTTTAGCTAATTTATGTTCACTAGGGTAAAGGGTGAAACCCTTAATATGATAATCTAGGTTAATATCATTTACATTATAATATATAAATTGTAATATAATAATCTGGATTAATTATTGATAAACTATGTTATCGCCTATATGGTCGTTTTATATGACAAACTTGATTTAATGCCTATATGGCCGGTTTTACTAGACAAAATTGGTTACTACCTATATGGATGGTTTTATATGTTTTGAAATTATTAATTCTTGAGATAAATTAATTGGGTAATAAATGACGATTTATATATCATAAAAAGTGAGATCCCTAGATTTGGAAATATTAAGGTTAATTAATTAATCATGGCTAATACACTTTAATTATAATAATTAAAATATTTGGAATATTAAAATTATAATAATTGGCCTTTTAAAGTTTATTGGGCTAAAAGTGTGTATTTGGGCTTAATGGGCTTGGTTTGACCAAGTTTGGTTTTGGACTTTTGGATTGGATCCAATTGGGCCCAAAACCAATTCCATAAAGTCCAAATACATTACTTGGCCCTTTAAAGAATTTAATTGGGCCCAAATTGATTTGTTGGCAATAGGGTGATTCCTATTGGGCCTTGGCATTTTGGGTTTGATCCATTATAGCCAAAACCCATGCCTTAAGAATCAATTAAAAGCTCATTGGACTTTAATTAAAATGGCATTGGATGTTATTGGGCCTTTGAGACCCATCAAGATTGGATTTGGAATCCAAGTCTTTAAGGCATATAAATAAGTGTAAGTGTTTAATTTGGAATTAAATTTGAATAAAAATAAATTAGATTTAAAGTTGTAGTTCAATATAATTCAAGAATACGTACTTAAAAGTATTTATTCTTAAACGAGTTGGACTCGTGCAAATCAAATCGTTGTTTGAATATTGGATGGTCATTAATTCAAATTAATTAATTGGATTAGATTGATTGAATAACATGCTTTGTATGAATACATGAATATGTTGTATGAATAATGTATATCAGATGAATATTAGAAGGGTGATGGCAATTTTGGAAATTGTAATAATTTTAGAATTTATTAATTGGACCTGCGTGTCCAGCCTTCTATCTCTTTACTCTTTGTAATTCTCTTCTTACCAATTCCCCTCAATGTTAATGAGATTTCTTTATTGTATTATGTAATTTGGTAGAAGTTAGAATAGTTCTAGCCGGGGAGAGGAAATGCAGTGATTTGTTCTAGAAAAAATTTATGAGATATCCATCCGTATATCATTATTAATTTATTTACCGCGCCTTATTATTCTTTTAGAATGCATGCTTAAGGGTGTATGATGAGACCTAATCAAAGATAATTAATTGGTTGCAATTACGCGAAAAACTCTCAACAAATATTAAGCGTTTTCCTTCTATTGAATGATTCATTCTCAAGATCTAAGATTGGCATTGGTTTGTTGGCCAAAGTCAAGACCTTTGTCCATCGAGGATGTGTTTGAATCATGAGGGCCTTGTTCCATATTGCATGCCTTGGGCAAGTTGTGATTTATTGGCCAAAGTCAAGATCACTTCTTGTTCATCGACATGGATTATGAAGCTTTCCAAGTCAATGAGTCCCGCTTGACTGGAATCATTAAGCTTGTTGTGCCAAATCCAAGGCTTAGTTGATTCAGAGGAAATGTTAGGAAAATATATTGGATATATTGTATATATATTTCGGACTTGGAGGTCCACTTATCGGATCTAGGAATTGGATGAGATCCAATTGATCTTAGAGATCTACCTAGTTAAATATCATACAGCTTTGTGGCCAAAGTCAAGGTTGTGTGTTATTTAACGGAATCCTAGCCCATTAGGAAACTAGGTTCCCGAGTACTCAACAGAGGGTTAGAGGCTCGTTGAAAAATAGTGGGAGGCTAGTATTGAATTTGCAATTTCGTTCAAATACTTTCCAAATACACGCTTTTTCAAATTATTTCGTCAATTATAAATGTTTTTTAGTTGGACTAATATTTCATTATTTTTCTTGTAACAGTTAGACTGTACCCATACATCATTAATTGAGTAGTTTGACTATTACAATTAAGATGACAGGAAAGAACAGTGTCTGGGACATCATCATGGGTGATAATGTCTTCAATGACACTGACTTTTCTGACTGGAAAATGAATCTCATGATTGTCCTGGGATCTGAGAAGTTACTCTATACTATATAGAGAGCTCTTGGGCCTAAGCCCGGACCTGATCAGTTGCTCGAGCTAGATCTTTGGAAGACTCATAGCGATGACAACTCCACTGCTCAGTCCATTATGCTTGCTGCTATGACTCAACAATTCTGTCGACAGAACAAGGGATTGGATCCCTATAACATGTTGGCGAAGTTGCATGAACTTCATCGATCTAATCTTAGATCACAAAGATATGAGTTACAGAAGAAGCTCTTTCATGCTTGCATGTTAGAGGGTGCGTCTGTTGAGCACCATGTGTCATAGATGATTGCTGACATCGATCAGCTGACACAGATGGGCATTGTCTTCGAGGTTGAGACTTCGATAGATTTGATCTTACAGTCTCTCCCCGACACTTGGAGTGGGTTCATCATGAACTACAATATAATGAACCAAGATGATACTCTTGGAGAGTTAATGTCCATACTGAGAGAAGCTGAAAAGGAACTTCTAATGGGCAAGAAGCACGAGGCGCACTTCGCTTCAACATCTCAGTCTCCAAGGGCTTGGCCCAAGGCGACTGGAGGTATTAAGAAGAAGAAGAAGGGCAATGCCAAATCTTCAAAGACTTCTGGGAAGTCAAGGGATAAATCCCAAGATGTTTGCCTGTAGTGTGGCAAACGGGGTCACTGGAAGCGTGACTGTCGTGAGTACAAGACACAAATGAAGAATAAGAAAGCGGACAAGGCACCGGCTTCAGGTATGTTTGTTATTGAGATAAACATGTCTACTACTAGTTCTAAAAATTGGATTTTTGATTCTGGTTGTGGTACTCATATATGTACTGATGTGCAGGATCTGCAGATTAGCAGGAGACTGGCCTCAGGGGAGATTGATCTACATGTTGGAAATGAGACACAGGTTGCCGTTTTGGCAATTGGCACTTTTGTTTTAGAACTGCCATCGGGGCATGTACTTAAACTTTCAGACTGTTATTATGTACCTAGTTTGACTAGAAATATTATCTCTGTATCTTGTTTGACCCAATGCGGGTACACTTTTGTATTTCGAAACACTGGGTGTTTTGTTTATAAAAATGATTTTGAGATATGTTCTGCTGATGCTAGTAATGGTCTTTATATTTTGAATATAAATCAATCTCAAACATATAATGTAACAAACAAAAGGCTTAAAGTAAATAACAAGATGAAACTTATATGTGGCATTATCGTCTGGGACATATTAACAAGACTCGTATATCCTCACTTTTGAAGAGTGGGTACTTGGACGGATTTGATCAAAATTCATATGACGTCTGCGAATATTGCTTATTAGGCAAAATTCCTAAATCACCTTTTAACGGTAAAAGTGTACGTGCCACCGAACTATTAGCCATCGTTCATAGTGATGTAGGTGGGCCTATGTCTAGCCAGGCTAGAGGTGGATATGAATACTTCGTAACCTTTACGAATGATGCATTACGTTATGATTATATGTATCTTATAAAACACAAGTCGGAAACCTTTGAGAAATTCAAAGAGTTTCGACACGAAGTAGAAAAACAGACCCACAAAAGTATTAAGACATTACGATCGGACCGTGGTGGAGAATACTTGAGCAATGAGTTTCTTGATTACTTGAAAGAGTATGGTATTCTTTCACAGTGAACTCCTCCCGGAACACCCCAGTTAAATGGTGTGTCCGAACAGAGAAACTGAACTTTATTGGATATGGTAAGGTATATGATGAGTCGCACAGAGCTACCTATTTCCTTCTGGGGATATGCATTGAACAGTGCAATACTTATTTTGAATAAGGTTCCATCAAAGTCTGTTCAACAGACTCTGTATGAGATCTGGACAGGAAAGAAACCGGGTTTCTCATTCCTGAAGATTTGGGGATGCTGGGCATACGTTAAACATTTGGAAGGTACCAAACTAGGACCCGAATCGGATAAATACCTATTTGTAGGTTATCCTAGGGAATACAACCCACAAGAGAACAAAGTATTTGTTGCTCTACATGTAGTCTTCCTTGAGAGGGAATTCCTTAATGCAGTGGTTAGTGGGAGGAAAGTAGAACTCTATGAAAATCGGAGTGATACTGTTCCTGGTACAGAATCCTTAACGGAACAAGAACAGTTCATCAGGGATGAAACTGTACCACAACCTTCGAATACACAAGAACAACGTAGGTCGCAGAGAGTCAGAAACCAACCTGACAGGTATGGGTTTCTGATCTCACCTCATATGGATGTCAATCTTATTGAGGAAGACGAACCAGCTACGTATGAGGAAGCGATATAAGATATCAACTCCACTTTATGGCAAGAAGCCATGAAGTCCGAAATGGATTCCATGTACACCAACCAAGTTTGGACACTGGTTGATGCACCAAAAGGCGTAAAGCCTATTGGTTGCAAGTGGATCTTTAAGAAGAAGACTGACATGGATGGCAACATACAAACGTACAAAGCTAGGCTTGTAGCGAAAGGGTATCGTCAATGACATGATGTCGATTACGATGAAACTTTTTCACCAATTGTTATGATTAAATCCATTCGGATTATGCTTGCTATTACAACATATTTCGATTACGAGATATGGCAGATGGACGTCAAAATCGTTTTCCTTAACGGAAACCTTTTGGAGGATGTTTATATGCAATAGCCTGACGGTTTTGTAGCACCAAAACTTGCAAACAAGGTTTGTAAGTTAAATCGATCCATTTATGGATTGAAGCAAGCATCGCATTCTTGGAACCAGTGTTTTGATGAGATCATCAAACAATATGATTTCATACAAAATGAGGATGACCCTTGTGTACATAAGAAGGTTAGTGGGAGCGCACTGACATTCATTGTCCTTTATGTTGATGATGTATTGCTTATGGGTAGTGACATTCCCATGTTATAATCCGTGAAAGCTTGGCTTTCATTAAAATTCCCCATGAAAGATCTGGAAGAAGCAGCCTATATTTTAGGAATAAAGATCTACCGGGATAGATCTAGAAAGCTGCTTGGGCTCTCACAGAGCACATACATTGACAAAGTGTTGAAGCGATACAACATGGATCAGTCCAAGAGGGGATTGTTGCCAGTGTCACTTGGCGTCACTCTATCTAAGGACATGTGTCCTAAAACTAAAGATGAAAGAGACAACATGAGTCGGATCGCGTTCGAGTTGACAGTCGGATCGATCATGTATGCCATGATATGTGCGCGACCTGATATGTCGTATGCTTTGAGCATGTGTTGTCGCTATCAGGCCGAACTAGGTGATGGTTACTGGATGGCGGTTAAGAATATCCTTAAGTATCTTAGACGAACTAAGGATGCCTTCTTAATCTATGGAGACGGAGAACTTGAGGTTACTGGGTATACCAACGCAAGTTTCCAAACCGATAAAGACGACTCTAAATCGCAATCTGGGTACGTATTTTGTTTGAACAACGGAGGAGTAAGCTGGAAATCTTCCAAGCAAGAGATTGTTACCGATTCAACAACAGAAGCGGAGTACATTGCTGTAGCTGAAGCAACAAAAGAGGTAGTTTGGATTCGTAAATTCCTAATTGGATTAGAAGTAGTTTCGTTAGTAGCTGAGACCATTCCATTGTATTGTGACAATAACGGGGCTATAACGCAGGCTAAGGAACCGCGGTATCATCAACGATCCAAGCATGTTCTTCGTCATTTCCATCTGATTCATGAGATCATACATCGTGGTGATGTGAAGATCGAGAAGGTCGCATGAGATGACAACATTGCAGATCCGCTGATGAAAGCTATTTCACAGCAAAAGTTTGAGCTACATGTACATAGTTCAGGTGTTAGATGTTTGAGTGACTGGCTATAGGCCAAGTGAGAGATTATTAGACAATTATGACCCATAACATCACTATTTGTAAAAGACATTATGGTTTTTGTACAAGTTAACTATGTGACTATGGAAATTGCTATTTTATCGTATTGTAATTGGATTACTTAAACATAAAGTGATAAAAGTCCTTATGATTAGTTCCGGATTATAAGATATGAGACAGTATCAATCCACTAAGGTTTAATCATTAAATATCCCTAGTCGTAGTATTATCGAGACTGGACATCGATAATGCGGAATAGACTAGTATTGCACTTGTGCGCGTTATGGGAGCATAACGGCATAGTTCTCATATATTTAAGTATTGGATACTTATGCAAGTGTGATAAGAGGTTATGTTTACCGATGGTACGGAAACAGCTTCGCTCCGGATAGACCCCATGAAATCCCATTGGTTGTATGACAATGTGTCTATGGGAATCTGATTAAGGGTAGGTGTATTTAGTCTTAACCTGAGACTTGCATTGCTAATACTTGCGACAATCATTACGCTTTAGTTTTGGTCGTCCGAAACTTTAACAGATTCTATGTACTCCTCTTCTGGGCTTATTGAGAATCGTAGAGTATTGGATGTGATGTCAAGATTGAAGTATCACTTCAGTCATATGAAGATGATGATCACGCAGGGATACACAACTGGTATTCTAATGTGTTGCAACCATCGGGATAATATGAGAACTTCATGATTATCTGATTAAAGAGACTAGTTGCTTGTGCTCCGATATATGCTTCGTACGGGGTAGACACTATTCCAGCCCCAGGCCTTGCATGTTACATCTGATACTGGATCGCAATACGTAATACTACATATCTACGCCTGACATAGATTGTATATTCCAGTAAGAATATTTCTGGAGAATTGGGTAGGCACAGTGCTTTGCTAGAAGTCAACCATGTCTTGTAAATCGGTTAGCACATAGTACGAGATATGCACTTAATCGGATAGTCCGATAACCGGATTTACTGCCAACATATCCAGAGGTCTTTTGGGTCGCTTCCCAAAGATTCGTTGATGACAGTTGATTTAAATTAGAATTAATCTGGGATTAATTAAGAGAGAGAAAATTAATCTAGGATTAATTGAGGTATTATTTAATCTAGGATTAAATGTTCGGAAGAGAGAGAGCACGATTAATTTGGAATTAATCGGTAAAATAAATTTAATAGTTAAATTTGATTTTTCTATTTAATTTATTGATATGGGCTAAAATTAATATATCAGATATATTTATTGTAATTAGATTTCAATACGAAATTAAAGTCGGACTTTAATACATGCGAACAGATTAATTTAGAATCAATTCGTAAAAGGCATTCGTAATAAATTTATGGGACGTCATTATTTGATTAAATTAGATTTAATTATTTAGCGACGAAAATTTATTTAATCAGACTAAACAGATCCGAATGGCGGTAAACATTCATAGAATCCATTTGAATTTTGAATTCAAATGTGGGGCCCACTTCACATGTGGTCGTTGGAAGAGTGGTTGGCATTTATGCCAAACCACCAACTTTCCCAACCATCTTGAAATGGGTTTGGTGAAACCATTTACCCAACCACATTGTTTAGGTGAAAAGGGTAACTTGGTTTTCACCAAAAGCCTTCTCTCTCTCTTTTGTAACCCAACTCATAAAATCAAAAACCCTAATACACTTTGGGCATGAGCTTCTCATTGTTCTCTCTTTGATTTTGTGGTAAAAGCATTCAAAGCTAGCACTTCAAAAATCAACAAAGGTGATAGGGAAACAACTCAAAGCTTGAAATCAACATTGAAAGGTTGGATCTTGGAGATCACTTCTCAAAATTTTAAATTCCAATCCGTTCATTGTAAGTATATTCCGCAACTTATAATGATCTTTATCACACACTTTTATGCTTATTAGATCCTTGGCATGTTCAAGGAACACTAACAATTACTCGACGAATATTTCTAGAGAATTAGGTAGGCACGGTTCTTTGCTAAAAGCCAATCATGTCTTGTAAATCGGTGAGAACGTGTTACGGGGTACGCACGTGTTCGAATAGTTATATACAAGAATCTCTTGGGTCACTTCCCAAATATTTACCAATGTCATTTGACTCAGATAGAATTAATCTGGGATTAATTATGAAAGAGAAAATTAATCTGGGATTAATTACGACAAGAATTAATCTGGGATTAATTCGTATGGAAGAGAGAACACGATTAATTTAGAATTAATCGATAAAAAAAATTTAATAGTTAAATTGGATTTTTGTATTTAATTTATTTATTTGTGGTTAAAATAATATATCGGATTACCGATTCTTCTCTCTTTCCTTCTCACATTGGCGATTCTTCTCCTTTTGGAAGTGAAATTTTTGCTTCAAATTTCTACAAAGATAGCACTTGGAGGAGTCAATGAGGTGATATGGAAACTTATTAAAGGAGAAAAACACACAAACAACATGCTTGGAGCATTATCCAAAAGCAAATTTTTGAAATTTCTCCATAAATCAAAGTAAGTGATTCCGCCACATTTTCTTAATTTTTCACACATAGAATCATGTTTAGGATCTTGTGGCATGTCTTAGAGACTAACATACCAACCATACCAAAAAATGAGGATCTTGGAGCATGCATTGCACGGATGTCAGATGAGGAGATGAACGAGGAAATGTTAAAATACATCTGTGAAGAAAAGGTAGAGCAAGATGTAGAACAAATGGAAGAGCAAATGTTTGATCATTTTGAAAATCTCATGACACCAGAGGAAACATCATAGTAATGAGGAGTATATATCGAGGACACCGCCCAGAAGCTTGACAAAATGGCACTCCTATTCAAAATCAAGCATTATACGAGACCACCTGATCACCCGTCACTCCTGTCACTGTTGGGAAGTGGCCGCGAGTACGCACCGGAAAATTAAAAATTATGATGCCGCTATCCCTTTGCCCAAGACCAATTTGTTTTGATTATTCTACAAGCCTAGGCATGTTACAATATATTCTAAGCATAAAAACTCATAAAACATGTAAAGAACATAAACCTAAACATGCTAACTATCATAAGAACTCTAATTAAAATAAAGAAAGAAAAAGACTTACTTGAACCGAAGACTCCTCCAGTCCACCCTCTAATCTACAAGCTTTTTCTCGAACTCAGCAAGCTCTTCAATGTTCCAAAGAACTATCCAAGTATGTGGCCTCCAAAGATGCATACATCAAAGCCAAATCTCAACGACAAGACTACACCTTGAGTACACGGGTATTTTGCCCTTGGTGCTAGTCTAGGAAAATACCTCAAAACTTTTAACTTGAGATTCCTCTAGTCTATTAGACTTAAGGATCCTCTAAATCAGTGGCTTACTATTAAACTTTAGAGTTGCTCACTTATATAAACCCAAGATATGAAAGGTTTTTGGTGTAAAATTTTTAAAGAATTCTTTGGGTTTATATAGGTGCTCCAAAAATAATAAATTAATTAAGAATCCGATGTGGGATAAATGCTAATTTAATCTTAGCTATTGGATTTTAATTTCGTGGTTTAATGAGATTATAAAACTCTAATAAGAGTTTGGGCCGAATTGGAATTCAAAACAAGTAACAAATAAAAACAAAATTTACTATTCACATTACTATTCACATTATTTATTTATTCCAATTCCCAAATCGCCCCTATCTTCATTCACCAATCCCTAGCCACTATGGAATGTTCAATAATTGAACACATTAAACCATTTATGAATAATTCCTACAGCAATCATATATGCTGTTAAATTTGTATTGTGCACTGTTAATCATTGATTTCGATTGTGTTGTGAGTGACCTTTTGGGTTCCCCTAAAGTTGGACATGAAATGAATCGTGATAATTTAATCGAACATAAATTATCCTCCGATCAGATGGTTGTTCGATTTCAATGACCAAGGTTGACATCTAGTAACATGCCAAATGAGAAGGAAAGATATATACCCATTTTGTATGCGATTTACATATGATATGGTCTCTCGCCTCACTGTATTCCCATCATTAGAGTTAAGGTATGGAAAGTGTCTACCCATATAGTCAAAGGTATGATGTTGATAGTGTCATGAATCGTGCTAACCCAATATCTCACATGATTCTTCCCCTGGGCCACAATATCAAGCACTGATCACACATATCAACCCGCGAACTAAAATAGTACTCTTATAAGAAAATATTATCCGAGAGAGTGGTGATTCTCTGTTGTATCTTTACAAACTTCATGTGTTTTAACAAATGACCTAATCATACCCTTATGGCCGGATCTTTTGAACCGGGGAAGGAGAATGTCAAATTTATTTGATCCATACATAAGATTGTAAAGACTTCAAGTCTAAGGACTAGTCATACAATCGATACATGAAAGTTTTTACAGACATATGGGATAAACAATCCATGTTTAAACTTTTGGCGGTCAGTTCGGTGGACACGAGCAACTCATGCATCCATGTGATACACTAAGTGGACGAATCTCCGTTAGTAGCCTATGAGATCAGCTTCCCTCTTAAGGGCGGATCATATCATCATACTAGTCTCTCCACTTTATGAAAGCCCAGATTATTCACAAAACTATGACTAGGAACATTTAAGAGTAATGATTCTCATAGGGCATTAAAGCCATCATCTTATTACTCCAAGGGATTTATTACAGTGTTTGATGATTCATATAAGTTATGTAAGACACATATAATAAAGATTGCCATTTTATTAATTAATGAAAATATTACAAATACATGTACATATAGCCCATTCACAAGTTGGGTATAGGGCATATCCCTAACAATCTCCCACTTGCACTATAGCTAAGTAGTGTGAATCAGGCCCCCAAGGGGTGTGGCTTGGTGGTGAAGGGTCCAGAATCTTACCTTGAGGTTCTGGGTTCGAATCCAGGGGGTGCAACTTCTTGTAAGAGCCTGGGGCAGCCGGGGGTTTTACCTGCGCTGCGGCCCAGAATGGGTGGTTTGGTGGCGGGGTTTCCAACGATTTCAAAAAAAAAATAGTGTGAATCTGGACACCATACTCTCGGGTGTGCCTATCATGCTTTTGTTGAGTCAGCCCTTTAGTCAGAGAATCTGCAAGATTATCTTCTGTGGGTATTTTCTCTAAAATAACTTAATTTCTCTCAACAATCTCCCTGATGAGATGAAATCGTCTGAGTATATGCTTGGATTTCTGGTGGGACCTTGGTTTCTTTGATTGAGCAATGGCACCCATGTTGTCACAGTATATCGTGACGCCATTCTTTATCGCAAGAAGCACTTCCAGCTCCATGATGAACTTCTTTATCTATACTGCATCTTTAGCTGCCTCAGATGCTGCAATATACTCGGCTTCA
Source organism: Zanthoxylum bungeanum (assembly GCA_019454045.1). Taxonomy (NCBI): domain Eukaryota; kingdom Viridiplantae; phylum Streptophyta; class Magnoliopsida; order Sapindales; family Rutaceae; genus Zanthoxylum; species Zanthoxylum bungeanum. The sequence continues at coordinate 199,533 of SKCR01005056.1, forward strand.
GTGGTGGAGTCCGCTGTAGTTGACTGCTTTGAACCTTTCCAACTGACAGCTCCACCATTCAAAGTAAACAGATATCCTGTTTACGATATGCTATCATCCCTATCGGTCTGAAAGGTCACATCACAGTAACCAATGACTTTAATCTCAGAACAATCTCCGTATATCAAGAACACATCCTTAGTTCTTCTCAGATACTTTTATTTTGACAGTTGCCCAGTATTGCTCAGTAGGATTTGCTTGATACCCTCTCATTATACTAAGAGCATAAGAGACATCAAGTCTTGTACATAGTATGACATACATGATCTATCCTATTACTGAAGCATAAGAGATCCTACTCATACGCTCTCTATCTGAAGGAGTATGTGGATATTGCTCTTTAGATAATTTGATTCCATGACAAATAGGTAAATTACCTATTTTGGAATCTTTTCAAAAATTTATCTATGTATGTAGATTGAGAGAGTCCTAACAACCTCTTAGATCTATTACGGTAGATTTAATGCCGAGGATGTAGGCTGCCTCTCCCAAATCTTTCATAGAGAAATTCTGAGATAACCATTGCTTGGTGGCTTGCTTCATGGGAATATCATTCCCAATGATTAATATATCATCACATATACTACAAGAAACACAACAACACTCCCACTACTTTTCCTGTAAACACAAGGCTCGTCTACATTTTTGATGAAGTAAAATTCTTTGATTGTCTCATCAAATCGTATATTCCAACTTCTGGAGGCTTTCTTGAGTCCATAATGGATCGTTTAAGCTTGCATACTTTATTATGATCATCCTTAAATGAAAACCCCTCAGGTTGTGTCATATAGACTTCCTCTACGAGGTCCCATTAAGGAAAGCTGTTTTGACATCCATTGCCAAATTTCATAATCAAAGTGTGCAGCTAGTGCCAGTAAAATTCGAATGGACTTTATCATTGCAACAGGCGAGAAGGGTTTGTCATAGTCAATTCCTTGGATTTGTCTATAACCTTTCACCACCAATCTAGCCTTATAGGTTTGAATGTTGCCTTCTGCATCAGTTTTACACCTGTAAATCCACTTGCAGCCTATGTGTTTTATCCCTTCAGGTGCATCCACCAAGTCCCAGACTTGATTCAGATACATAGAGTCTATTTCGGATTTCAGGCCTCAAGTCACTTGACTGAATCAATGTCACATATTGCTTCGTCATAACTGGTGGGATCGTCATTATCAATGACCTGATCATGTTCCTCATCAATATGGAAACCATATCTTTCTGGCTCATATCTTTCCCCACCAGACCTTCTAAGTTCATAACCTTTTGGTTGTTCCGTTGCTACCCTTTTGAGGGGCCTGAGGTTTAGTTCTATGTTAGTTTTTTCTTCTCGTACCTTATCGAGGTCATGTCTACTCCCACTATATTTCTTGAGAAGGAATTCATTCTCTAGAAATTTAGCATTTCGTGAGACAAATATTCTTTGTTCATTTGGGATGTAGAACACGTATGCTCTTGAGTTCAAGGCATATCCAACAAACTTACATTTAACTGCCATATCATCCAATTTGTTAGTTTGTGTGAGCTTAACATATGCGTCATATCCCCAAACTCTTAGATAACTAAGACTAGGATGTTTCCCATACCATAACTTATATGGTGTCTGACTAACAGTCTTGGAAGGAACTTGGTTTAGTAGTAGTATTGCAGTTTCTAAAGCAAGACCCCAAAATGAAAGAGGTAGATCCGTGCCTGGCATAATTGATTGGAGCATATCTAATAATGTCTGATTTCTCCTTTCGGAGACTCCATTATGTTGTGGAGTTCCCGGAGGAGTCCATTGGGAAACAATGCCATTTTCTCTCATGTAATCTTGAAATTCATCGCTTAAGTATTCACCACCTTGGTCAGACTTTAGTGACTTAATACTTTTATTAAGCTGGTTTTCTACTTCAGCTTTGAAGTCTTTGAATTTCTCAAAGGCTTCAGATTTGTACCGCATAAGGTACACATACCCATATCACGAGTGATCATCGATAAAGGTAATGAAGTAGGAGAATCCACCTCTAGTGGTGACTGACATTGGTCCACATACATAAGAGTGTATGAGTTCTAATGTCTCCGCTACACGCCATCCTTTGCCTTTGAAGGGTAATTTCATTTTACCAAGTAAACAAGACTCACAAGTTCTATAAGGTTCATATTTGAAGGGTCTAAAATACCCATCCTTATGTAGCTTTGTTTCATTGATATGACCTAAGCGACTGTGCCATAGAATTGATTCATTGAGATTATTAGAGTTAACATTGTATATATTAGAGGTTAAACATTCCTTGTTAGTTTGTAAGACATAGATACTATTATTCAAAATACCATCTCCATATTTTATTTCATTGAACTAAATAGAACATTCATTACAACTTATTAGGCATGAAAATCCTTTATTACAGAAAGAAGAAATGAAATGATGTTCTTTACTAGAGAAGGTACATAAACACAATCTTCTAAGTCTAAAACTAAACCATTCGGAAAAACTAATGAATAAGTGCCTATGCACAATGCAGCCAGTTTTGCTCCATTACTTATGCGTAAGTCAACCTCCCCATGACGGAGTCTCCTACCGTTTCTCAGGCCCTGCACATTGTTACATAAGTGAGTCCCACAACCGGTGTCAAGCTCCCAGATAGAAGGTTTAGAGTTTTGAGAATATAATTCAATCATATACAACATATCCGAAGCATTGGGCTTCTTGGCCTCTTGGGCTTCCATAGCTTCCTTAACTTTCAAGGATCTGCAGTCTTTCTTCCAATGACCCTTCTTTCCACAAAAGAAACATTTCTCATTTCCATTTTTCCTCTCCTCCTTACCATTGGGCTTTAGGTGATCTGGAGCCATGCCCTTGCCCTTATTTTTCTTTGGGCCTCATGGCTACCCGTAAGCATGACAGAGGTTTTAAGCTCCGGTTTCAAGTCCTTCTCTGCTTGGTTTATCAGATTGTGCAATTCTACTAAAGTAGTTTCTTTATCAGACATATGAACCTGCATAATAAAGTTAGAGAAGTCTTTTGGTAAGGACTGAAGAATTAGATCGTGACCTATCTCATGATCCATGATGAACCCGAGGTTGGCCAATTTTTCAATGTGGCCAATCATCTTAAGCACATATCCATTAACAGATCCTTCCTTAGACTTTGTTTGGAATAAGACACATGACACTTGAAATCTAACGGTCTGAACGGAAGTTGCATACAACTCCTTCAAGTGAAAGATGATGGTTTGAGCATCCATATCTTCGTGAGCTTTCTGAAGTTCGTCCGACATAGAGCCAAGCATTATCCAAACTGTTTGCTCATCATCATCGACGTGTTTCTTCTAAGCATCAAATGTGTTTTGTCAGCATCTTCTGAGGGTTTAGGGGGAAATGGTCTTTCAAGAACATAGAAAATCATTTCTTATCGTAAGATCATTTTAAGGTTTCTAAACCAGTCATTGTAGTTGTTCCATTTGAGCTTATTCTCATCAAGGATGGAACGAAGTGATACTTTATTTTCCATTTGAATATTTGTGAAATATTTTAACCCACTTGTAAGAAAGAATGTTAAAATTAGGAATATATTTTCATTAATGTTTCATAATAACATGTGCTTTTAATATTATGAAGTTGCTCTCACTCAATTGTTTTAAAATTTTAAGCAAATCGCATCAACCCCAATATGATGGATTTTTTATTGGAAAGGTGTAAGCATTGTATTTTTGCATACAAATCCCGATGATGAGCCTTGTATGGAGGCACTACCCTTTAAGTTGTTGAAGTCGCGGGAAAACAGACGTCGGAAGGAAAAATTCAAAAATTGATACCTTGTTGGACTTAATTCGTTTGCTTAGCTTCGGGTTTGTTCGTTGGACCTCTGTTTTAAAATTCATCCTCAGCCCAAACCCCCGCAAGCCACACACCAAGACCACACACCACCAAGCCACACACCAAGCCCACCAAAAGAACCCAACTACACGCCCAAGCCTTCCAAGCCACACGCCCATCCTCTCCAAAATAATAAATCCACACATTAAACACATGTTGAAATCAAATCAAATCACCTTCCCGAATTAAATAATTCAAATCAAATCTCATAAATCACATTCCTAATTAAATTAAATCACATGCCTAAACTAAATCAAATCCCACAAATTACCTTTTAAAGTGAATACATTTTTCCTTATGACACACTAATTAGAGATTTCCCCCATAATTACATATTTCTTTCCCTTCCCGTACAAGGATAACCTTAAACTTCTCCTATAAAAAGAGACGTAAACCAAGCCCTTCACCCCTAGTATATTCGTGCAAAAAGAAAAGAAATTTCCCCTGCCATTGCCGTGAACACACTACCCAGAAAACAACCCTACATTACCGCACAAACCCAACCAGAAACTGTCCCATATTACCGCAAAAACACAGCCAGAAATAGCCTTTAAATTCACGCCCAAACTGTCCCCTATTGCCACACAAACTGTCTAGAAAATCAGCTCTTTTACCACCGCAAATAGTCCATTAAATCCCCCCTCCAACCACCAAAAAACTGCACTGAAAATCTGCTCATTTTCACCGAAAACTACATTGAAAATCTGCCCATTTTCACCGACAAAACTACACTGAAAATCTGCCCATTTTCACCGAAAAACTACACCCTTTTCACCTAGAATTATGCCCTGAAACACAGCCCATTTCACCGCAAAACTGCCCTAAAAAATTGCACCCTTTCATAGAAAATTCTACCCTGAAAAAAAGTCCAGTACTACCGTAAAACTACCTATAAATTACTGCAAAAATACAGTGACCAGAAATAGCAGTAAAATAGAGTATACAACAGCCCAAAACAGCGAGGCAACGAAGGAAAATAACGAACCAGTAAATCGGAAAAGTTACGGAACACCAATCCTTCCGATAATCGCGTAATGCACTTCCAAGAGACGACTTAAGAGGTTAGACCTGAGGGCACCCTTTTATCTATTCCCGTTCATTTTCTTATTATTTATTCTTATTTCTTCGCATGTGTATCTTTGATTTATGTATGTTGTGGCCATTGGATGAATGATTTTGTGTTATCTTTCGCGGTTATCGGATGGAAACCCAGACGTAAATTCCGTAGCCGAATCCGAATGGACGGTAGTGTGGTCTGTACTTGGGATACAATGCCATGTACCGCTTGAGAGACACACATATTTCATATCCAATCTTGTGTTTATCCGTTGTTCATTAGGAATAGTATGTTATTTTTAATGCATGATTTAGTTTTTTTCTTCATGTTAGGAATTTGATTATCTCTTTTTAATTTTTATGCTTAGATAATTGTTATTTATTTATCTTTCTGCATATATTAGTTTAATGTGTTCATGAGATTGCTTGCTTGCCACTATTCCGACTTACTTTCATGCATGCAAACTTAGATATAGGTTTTAATTTTATGTATGTGAACTTAGATATAGGTTGTCCTTGCACATGAATGTTGCGTAGAGTCGGTTAGATTATCGCAAAAATCCTTTCATTACAAGTGGTATAAGTAAGGGACCATTCTGAACCCAATGGTTTGAGGTCTTCCCTTGCGATGGGTGAATACGGCCTTAAATCATTTTCCCAGTTCACATTGGGTGGCGACTCCATTATTCTCTGGTTTAATTACCCCATGGGCTATTTCGTACTCCTGACTAGGCCGCGAGCCTAGAATAGCCTCACCGATTTCTATGTCCTACAGTCTGGTGACTCCACTAGGGATAGAGAATCGACTCCGAAATAATATCTTGTAATGATTGTGATTTATGTTTAGTTAATCGTGTCTACCATGGGTTGAAGGGGTTTAATCAAAGGCATTATTAGAGCTTAGTAATGGTTTGGTGTCTTCTTTCATTCATTACCTTTCTATCGCTGAAGGGAAAAGTCGTGAAGGCACCTAGATAATCATTTACTCGAAGCTTACTGTGATGGACTAATTTGGAGGACTTGTTGTTTATTCCTGTCACCACGGCAATAAGAGCCTAAGAGGCTTGGGTATTTAAGAGAGTTCTCTCCACCCTCCCTATGGGAAATATTCAATAGGAAATCCATCTAACAGTCAGTCATGCATCGTAACTCGTCGGCACGTACCTTAGCATATAAAAAAGATGCGCTCACTTGGTCGCTCGGACCCTTGAGTGGGGAGACATAGTCATGGGCAATCCTTCACCGGTGAGAGCCTTTGTCCATACTCCAATAAAACCGCATATGAACTATAATTGTAGGACCAATAGAAACTATTCCTTTATGCTTGCGTTTAGGACCATCGTTAGTTGGATTCAGTTGGATTTTTTATCTTGAGGTATGGGCTTGTTGAGCCATTTAAACTGGGATGATTCCATGCTTTATGAAAATTGGGCCAAAAGCTTCTAAAATATAGATGGACCACTTTATGTTTAGGCCCCTTATCATTTGAAGTTGTTTAGTTATGTTATCATAAAAGTGTAAGCCTGTTGGGCCTTTTTCAACTGGGACAAGTTTGCACCTCGTAATAGTATGATTGAATGCTTTAAAATGATAATGAGCTGACTTATATATTCCATGCATCACACGCATACATTCTAACATGCTGTTTTAAAAGACACCATAGATACCCGTTGGGTTAGGGAAGAAGGAAGACTCGTCAAAAGTTCGTTAGCAAACATGAGCGAATCGGTTAACGAGGCATCTCGTATGAACCAGCTGAAACTATTCTCTCCAAGGTAACCAAGTAGTTGCAAGCTTTGACCGCCGTTGTGGCCAATTGGCCGTGCCCCATTATGGGGGAGGTTATGAGAATGAGAGGCGTGAGGACCCTCAGAACAGATTGAGTGATGATATCCATATCTTTGATGATGACATGGCTGAGTATGCCACGGGAAAGATAGCGGGGTCTCAGGCAGAGTTACAGAAACTCAGAGATCAGGTAGAGTCAGTTACCCGCAAGATGAGGGTAAGCATGAAGATTTACTGGACTATAAGGCGATGACTTTTGAGGAGCAGCTGTCGGCTGAGCTCAAGATGCCTGACATAGCCAAGTTCAATGAGAACGGGGATCCGAGGGTCTATCTCCAACAGTATGTTCTGTAATGAGTTCAGTGGGTTTGTCAAAGCATTAGGTTCAGATGATGTTTGGGATGTCACTTGAAGGGGCACCCACAGTATGATACCATGGCTTGGAGAGGAAAGTCAATGATGATTGGAGGGTATTGGTAGAGGCCTTTCTGAGTCAGTATGTCACAGATTTGGAGATTGAGTTGTCGCTTTACGACTTGGAGAGTACCAAACAGAAGCCGGTGGATAGCTTCAAGGACTATATAGACCACTGGAGAAGCCAGCTTTTGAAAATACAGACTCGGCCCTCGGAGAAGGACCAGATCAAGATGATCATCAAGGGTACTAAGCCCTCGATTTATGGCAAGTTGAGGAGGATGACCTCTATGATCACTGATTTCCGACAGTTTAGGGAGACTATCATGAATATTGAGGATGAAGAAGCTGAGAACATGAAGTTTTATGGTCTGCACAAGAGGATTGTTGGAGGACCATCAGGTGCTAAGCCCGTTTCTACTGAAGTAGCCGCCATCAGAAACCGGTATTTTTATAACCTGGGTAGGCCCTTGTCCAAGATGCTTGGGAAGTTGACGAGACAAGGACTCCTAAAACCCTTAGAATCAAAACCACTTCCACACCCTCCACCACCACACTTTAACCTGAACCTTTACTGTCACTACCACCAGCAGAAAGGCCATGACACCGACAGCTTTGCCCACCTCAGACATGAAATCTAGGACCTTATAGACTCCCACAAAATTCCAGACCCAGAAAAAGAGTAACCCAACACACACAGAAACCCCCTACCTAACTATCACTCTGTCTCACCGCCTACCTACATGATTAGCTCCGGCCTACCTGGAAACCTCGTCCTCCAAACATTTGACCGCCAAGCCTTTTACCTAGGGATTTGGGATAACAATAGTGAAGATGAAATGGAGCAGGGGAAGAACTTCTGACTGGACTTATCCAGCAGTGATGAAGAGGAGGTGAAAGGAATGACACGTAGTGGGTGTTTTTACAGTGATACAGTGGAGAAAGGCAATGAGGTGTTAGCCGAAGGTAGAGAAGTGGCGGAGAACATGGATAATGCTGAGAGAGATGTAGTGCTGCATCAGTTGAAGAAGACACGAGCACAGCTGAGCATTTGGGAGTTGTTGTGTGCATCGCAACAGTACATGCGTGCCATGGTTGAGGCATTGAGCAAGATAATAGTACCGGAGGATGCCAATCCTACGATGTTTGTAGGATCGGTGCAGAAGGAAGCTTTACAGATGATAACCTTTTCTGAGGAGGAACTTCTGGCAGAGGGAATGAATCATAATAGGCCTTTATTCATAAGGGCTGAAGTGAGCGGCAAGAAAACATCTTGTGTAATGGTGGATGATAGTTCATCTATCAATGTGTGTCCTTTGAAGATCTTGTCGAGGTTGGGTATGAAGACGACAGATCTAAGTCCCTCCAATATGACCATCAAGGTATATGATGATAGCAAGCGAGGAGTTGATGGTACTTTTACTGCAGTGGTAAAAGTGGGCCCAATAGAGGATGAGGTCTAGTTCTTAGTGCTTGATATCCCAGCCACTTTTACTTTGTATTAGGGGCCATGGTTTCACAAGCTTGGGGGCGTGCCCTCCACTCTGCATCAGGTCATCCAGTTTCCATATGGGGGAGAGATTTTCATTATCAGAGCTGAAGTAGACAATGCTATGGCCGCTTTGGAGATACAACCTTTCATGAGGTTCCAAGTATCAGCAACCTTTGAGGAGTGGGTAGATCCTAAGGTGGCTAGGATCATGGTTCAGAAGATGAAGTTCGAGCCAGGCATAGGCTCAGGTGTTGGAGGAGTATTTCCTGACTTCAAGGGGCAGAGCACCAGGAGAGGTTTAGGATATAAGTCCGATGAGGATAAGCCGAAGGCTATGAAGAAAGGATTGAAGCTGACGAGATATTTTGTGAAAGCCACGTGGTATCAAGGAGAGCCTGAACCAGTGGAAGTCAATGAGGTCATGATACCAGGATTTGAGATCTTTCAGGATGTGATGGGTGAGAAACCACTGGCAATAGAAGTTGCAAAGGAGGAAGACAAGTGGGAAGAAGAGCTGTTGAAGCTAGAAAGCCTGACCCTCAAGGAAAATAAGGAGACTGAGGAAAAACCTGGCTGCAGAGGATGAAGCATTGTGGATGACAAAGACATTTATCTTCCTGATTTATTTGAGTGTACTCCTGCATTCGCTAATAATAAGGACATTCATCTTACTTACTTGCCTGAGTCTCTTCCTTTCAACTTAAATGACTTGAGAGTATATTTGACATCAACTCAACTAAAACGAAAGCATTTAACCTTGGCACATCTGAGAGCCCCAAGGAAATTCTAATTGCAAGTGAGATTACCTCTGAAGAGCGAAAGAAATTAGAGGAAATACTAGTCAAATATGCTAAAGTATCACTTGGTCCTATGAGGACATGCCTGGAGTAGAAAGAAGCATCGCCCAGCATACGATACCGACTATCCATACATGAGTCGGTAAAGCAGAAGCTCCGAAGAATGAGACCTGAGTATGCCGAAAAGTTAGAGAGGAAGTCAAGAAGTAGATAGATGTGGGATTCCTAGAGGTAGTGAAACACCCTGAGTGGTTGGAAAACATTGTGCCAGTGCCGAAGAAAGACGAGAAGGTCAGAATATACATGGATTACAGAGACTTAACAAAGCTTGCCCGAAGGATGATTTTCCTTTACCTCATATAGACGTACTGGTTGATAGCGCTGTTTTATCTGCCATGTACTCGTTCACGGATGGGTTCTCCGGATACAATCAAGTTCTTATGGCTGAAGAAGATAAATATAAGACTGCATTTGTCACGGAGTGGGGTACGTATTGCTACAAGGTGATGCCGTTTGGGCTTAAGAATATATGAGCAACTTATCAACGGATGGCCACTATGTTATTCCATTACTTGATGCATAAAGAAATTGAAGTATATGTGGACGACATGATGGTGAAATCAGTGACAAGATACAGACATATAGAAGCACTGGAAAAATTCCTTGAACGAGTCGACAAGTACAACCTGCGGTTGAATCCCAAGAAGTGCATGTTCGGAGTAACATCAGGAAAATTACTAGGACACACGGTCAGAATGGGAGGAATAGAAGTAGACCTTGAGAAGATCAAAGCGATTACCGAGATGCCTACGCCGAAGACAGAGAAAGAAGTGAGAGCCTTCCTCGGAAAAATTCAATACATCAGTCAGTTTATCGCCAAGTTGATGTCAATGTACGAGCCTATCTTTAAATTGCTGAGGAAGGATCAGCCAGTGAAATGGAAGGAGCAATGCCAAAAAGCTTTTGACAAGATCAGAGAATACTTGGTGAAACCTCTTGTCTTGAAACCTCCAAGACTGGGCAAACCCTTCGTACTATATTTGGCCATAGAACCTGAAGCACTGGGGGCGATGATGGTACAAGTAGATGAGACGTGAGTAGAGCATGCGGTCTACTACCTCAGTAAGAAGATGCTTCTGTACGAAGCCCACTATCAAGAAATAGAGAAGATATATTTTGCAGTAGTATGAGCGTCCAGAAAATTACGTCATTACTTCCAATCATTCAAGATCTAAGTGGTAGCAAAGGAGAATCCCTTGAAGTATCTGCATTCGGTGCCTTCGCTAGTAAGGAAGTTAGGCAGATGGTTAGTACTGCTGACAGAGTTTGACATTAAGTATCTCTTTTCTAAAGTAATCAAAGGGCGAGCAGTAATAGAGTTTCTGGCATTACAACCGATAGAAAGAGATCAGTACAAGTTTGAATTCCCAGATGAGGAAATCCAAGCAATAACAGTCCAAGGATGGAAGATGTACTTCGACGGAGCGGTGAATTATAAAGGAGTCAGAATAGGGATTGTGGTAGTAACCCCCGAAGGAGAAACACTGCATATGGCCAATAGATTGACGTTCGGAGTAACCAACAACATGGCTGAGTATGAAGCTTGCGCCTTCGGACGAACGACATTGATAACCTTAAAGGCTAAGAACGTGGAGATCTACGGAGACTCGATGTTGGTAGTCCGATAAATGCAATGAGAATGGGAATTGAAGGAGGAATGATTGAAACCTTACTTGTTCCACCTCAGGAGTCTGGCACAAGCTCTCCCCGACTATAAGTTCCAGCACTTACCACGAGAATAGAATCAAATGACCGACGCGTTAGCTACACTAGCCGCAACTTGGGAAAATCCGGAGAAGTTAGTGATGAGACCTCTAGTGCTGACAACAGCAAGCAGACCCGTCTACGAGATAGAAAAGGTCTTGGAAGTAGAAATCAACGATGAGAAACCTTGGTATTACAATATTCAGTGATATTAGAATGAAGAGAATTCCAGGAAGATGCGAGCAGAAAGGACATGATAACCATTCAAAATTTAGCTTCTCAGTTTATGAGTTTGAAGGGAGAACTGTACAAGAGACAAGAAAATGGCACTGAAGTGTTTGAAGAAAGAAGAGGCTCAGAAAGCAATAGAAGAAGTACACGTTGGACTATGTGGACTGCATATGAACGAATTGAACTTGTCCCGTAAGATAGTGAGACAAGGTTTCTACTGGTCAACTATGGAAGCTAACTGTGCGAAGCTGGTAAAGTACTATCATGATTGTAAAATGCACGATAACTTGAACCATTTGCCGCACACAGAGTTGCACGGGGTGTCAGAGCCGTGGCCTTTCTTAGCATGGGGAATTGACATGATCGGAGAAATTAAACCACATGCATTGAATGGACATCGTTTCATAGTAGTGGCAGTAGACTACTTTTCGAAATGGGTGGAAGCCGAGTCATTTCATAATGTCACAGCAAAGTAGATGGCAAAGTTCATAGCCTGAAACATCATTTATCGATATGGGATGTCGCGTCACGTAAAAATAGACAACGGAGTCCAGTTTCAAGGAGAAACGAAGGCAACGCTATAAGGATACGGGATAGGACAACAAAAATCGTCACCTTACTGGCCGCAGGTAAACGGGGCTGTTGAGGCAGCCAATAAGACAATAAAGAAGATGTTAGCCAAAATGATGGAGAACTACAAATATTAGGCTGATAAACTACCGTACGATTTGTGGGGGTACAAAACTTCTATGAGAATAGCAACAAGAGCCACGCCTTATTCTTTGGTCTTCTACCAGTGGAAATTGAGATACAGTCTATGCGAGTATTAGCAGATGTAGAATTACCTGGGCAAGAATGGGCCTCGCAGAGATTTGAACAGTTAGCACTGCTGGATGAGAAGAGAATGAAGTCCCTATATCACATGCATATATACCAGAAGAGGTTGGCTCGAGCATTCAATAAGAAGGTACATCCTACCAAGATCAGAAAGGGTGAACTGGTAGTCAAGTAGTCAAAGCCATCGATGACAGACCCGAGAGGAAAGTTCAGACCTAACTGGGAAGGACCCTATATAGTCCAGAAAGTAATAGGAAATGAGGCAATGAGACTGTTAGATTTGGAAGGGAACGAGTTCACTGAGCCGATCAATGCAGAAAGATTGAAGCAGTACTTTTTCTGAGGAAGAGAAGACCGAGCGATCTCCAGGAGGACTGGCGAAAGACCTAACCTAATGGAATAGGAAATTCATTCATCATGCATGCATACACGTAACGTACTTGCATTCATTTTTATGTTTGTTCTATTTTATATTTACAGGTTTCAAAAAAAAAGAAGGAGAAAACGGCAAATATAAGCCAACCAGAATCAGCAACACATCAGTATCAGTTTCGGGAATGGATCCCAGGGTCGAGGCCCATATCAGTATCAGTTTCGGGAATGAATCCTATGGTTAAGGCCTACATCAGTGTCGATTTCGGGAATGAATCCCAGGGGGCGAAGCCCACATCAGTGTCAGTTTTGGAAATGAATTCCAAGGGGCGAAGCCCGCATTATTAGTAGTTGAGAGGAAGAATTCCAGTGGAGTGAAAAAAAGAGAGAGAGAGAAGTCCTTGATAGTTAGGCATATGTCCGGTGATGACATTGTTTGCTGTGAAGTGAAACCTTAGAAACGATAAGTGCAAGATTTGCTCTCATCTCGGCTAGACTCATGAGCACTTGATTACGGGATCTTAGCAGTAGAAGCCTGAGGAGTCGGTGAGATGACTAGTTGAAGAGATGGTGGATTAGTGAATGACTGTTTGCTTAGATGTCCATCCTGATTTACTTGTGTTACGATACATGATATGATTAGAAATGAATAAAAAGTCTCTGAAGAGGAAAAATAAACCACATATAATCGATAAGCGTGAAGCTACCCATGGGCGAGTATTGAGACCACCATGAGGAGAAATGCTACCTTAAAAGGTAGGTGTGTTGAAAAAAAATGAAGAGATGAAGGAAAAGAAGAAGAAAACCATATCATGTTGAGTACGAAGAAGTAGTTGCAGAGTATGATCCAGACATCTAGGTTGGTTAGACCTACTGATCCCATTCTTGGATACGAAATCATCGAGTTAGCTTACTTAAGGATTAAGCTGCGAAAGAACCTTGGCACACACACACTTGGAGCCTAGTTCAGATCACTCATTCAGACGATTGGATTTGAGTGTATCAAGTACTTTGAAGGTTCTCTGGTTTCAACACGAAGCATCATTTGAGGACGGAAATATGTTTAGCTATCGGGATTATCTCGTGAGAAGTAGTATAGTATGTTGGTATGTACCATCACATCAGGAGATCTACCTTGACCTAATGAAAACAGCAAAGAATAGAAAAATAAACCGAGACTAGGGGTGACCAGTCTACTCTTTTCTCATACAGCATGGTTCGGGAATCACATCAGTAATGCCTCGGGAATGAGGTTTAATATGACGGGATTGGTGGTTTGGGAATGAACTATCACATCAGTATCAGTTTTGGGATGCGTCCTAGGGTCGAGGCCCATATCAGCAATTTTTGGGATGCGTCCCATGGTCGAGGCCCACATCAGTAGTTTTTGGGATGCATCCCAAAGTCGAGGCCTACATCGGTAGTAGTTTTGGGATGCGTCCCAGGGTCGAGGCCCACATCAACAATAGTTTTGGGATGCATCCCAGGGTCGAGGCCCACATCATTAGTTTTTAGGATACATCCCAGGCTCGAGGCCCTCATCAGCAGCAGTTTTGGGATGCATCCCAGGGTCGAGGCCCACATCAGCAGTAGTTTTGGGATGCGTCCCAGGGTCAAGGCCCACACATCAGTAATTTTTAGGATGAGTCCTAGGGTCGAGGCCCACACATCAGTAGTTTTTAGGATGCGTCCCAGGGTCGAGGCCCACATATCAACAGTTTCTGGGATGCGTCCCAGGGTCGAGGCCCATAAATCATCAACATAGTTCAGAAACAAAGCCCACATTCGGTGGTTTGGGAACAAAGCCCACATGTCAAAGTACCTCGCCACCATATCAGCTCAGTTTGGTAGTGATTCCTAGAGATCGTAGTATCTTACAGGGATGAACCTCAAGGGTCGCAGCACCTCACCATCAGATCAATTCAGTTCGAAGAAACAGGTAAGTCAAGTGGCAGCTGGCGAGCCAGATAAGTAAAAATGCATTGCATAAACTTTGATAGGATTGTCATTGTCACACACTGCATAAGTCCCATCAAAGTGAGGGCGACTCTAGGCACTGTATTTTTACATATAAGTCCCTATGATGAGCTCGTACGTAGGCACTACCCTTTAAGTTGTGGAAGTTGCGGGAAACGGATGTCGGAAGGAAAAATTCAAAAATTGATACCTTGTTGGACTTAATTCATTTGCTTAGCTTCTGGTTTACTCGTTGGACCTCTATTTTAAAATTCATCCTCGGCCCAAAACCCCGCAAGCCACACACCAAGCGTACACACCACCAAGCCACACACCAAGCCCACCAAAAGAACCCAAATACACGCCCAAGCCTTCCAAGCCACACGCCCATCCTCTCCAAAATAATAAATCCACACATTAAACACATGTTGAAATCAAATCAAATCACCTTCCCGAATTAAAAGAATTAAATCAAATCACCTTCCCGAATTAAATAATTCAAATCAAATCTCATAAATCACATTCCTAATTAAATTAAATCATATGCCTAAACTAAATCAAATCCCAAAAATTACCTTCCTGAAGTGAATACATTTTTCCTTAAGACACACTAATTAGAGATTTCCCCCATAATTACATATTTCTTTCCCTTCCCGTACAAGGATAACCTCAACCTTCTCCTATAAAAAGAGACGTAAATCAAGCCCTTCACCCCATAGCACATTCACGCAAAAAGAAAAGTAATTTCCCCTGCCATTGCCGTGAACACACTACCCAACAAACAACCCTACATTCCCGCACAAACCCAACCAGAAACTGTCCCCTATTGCCGCAGAAACACAGCCAGAAATAGCCCCTAAATTCACGACCAAACTGTCACATATTACCGCACAAATTATCCAGAAAATCAGTCCTTTTACCACCGCAAATAGTCCACTAAATCCCCCCTGCAACCACAAAAAAACTGCACTAAAAATCTGCCCATTTTCCTCGAAAAACTACACTGAAAATCTGCCCCTTTTCACAGAAAAACTGCACTGAAAATCTGCCACTTTTCACCAAAAAACAACACCCTTTTCACCGAGAATTCTGCCCTAAAACACAGCCCCTTTCACTGCAAAACTGCCATGAAAAATTGCACCCTTTCACAAAAAATTCTGCCCCGAAAAAGAGTCCAGTACTACCGCAAAATTACTTATAAATTACTATAAAAAAATAATGACCAGACACAGCAGCAAAACAGAGTTTACAGCAGCCTGAAACAGCGAGGCAATGAAGGAAAATAATAAACCAGTAAATCAAAAAAGTTACGGAGCACCAATCATTTCGACAACCGCGTAACGCACTGCCAAGAGACGACTTAAGAGGTTAGACCTGAGGGCACCCTTTTATCTATTCCCGTTATTCTTCTTATTATATATTTTTATTTCTTCGCATGTGTATCTTTGATTTATGTATGTTATGGCCATTGGATGAATGATTTTGTGTTATCTCACGTGGTATATCGGATGGAAACCCAGAAGTAAATTCCGTAGCTGAATCCGAATGGACAGTAGTGCGGTCTATACTTGGAATACAATGCCACGTACCGCTCGAGAGACACACATATTTCGTTTCATCCAATCTTGTGTTTATCCATTATTCATAAGGAATAGTATGTTATTTTTATTGCATGATATAATTATTTTCTTCATGTTAGGAATTTGAATATCTCTCTTTAATTTTTATGCTTAGATAATTGTTATTTATTTATGTTTCTGCATGTATTAGTTTAATCCGTTCATGAGATTGCATGCTTGTAGCTATTCCTGTTGGAAAGTTATGACCCATAGCGTCACTGTTTGTAAAAGACATTGTGTTTTTTGTACAAAATTTACTATGTAGTAATGAAATTATCTTTTATCGTTTTAAATTTATTTATTTTGATATATAAATGGTAGAAGTCCTTATGATTAGTTCCGGATTGAGATGATATGAGACAGTATCAATCCATAAAGGTTTAGTCATTAAACATCCATAGTCGTAGTATTATCGAGACTGGACATCGATAATGCGGAATAGACTAGTATTGTACTTGTGCGGGTTGTGAGGGCATAACGACATAGTTCTCATATATTTAAGTATTGGATACTTATGCAAGTGTGATAGGAGGTCGTGTTTTATCGATGGTACGGAAAATAGCTTCGCTCTAGATAGACCCTGCGGAATCCCATTGGTAGTATGTATATGTGTCTATGGGAGTCCGCATCAGGGTAGGTGTATTTGGTCTTAACCTGAGACTTGCATCGCTAGTACTTGCGATAATCGATACGCTTTGGTTTTGGTCATCCAGGACTTTAATAGGTTCTGTGTACGCCTCTTCTGGGTTTATTGAGAATCGTAGTGTATTGGATGTGATGTCAAGACGAAAGTATCACTTCAGACATATGAAGATGATGATCACACATAGATTCAGAACTAGTTTTCTATTGTGTTGCAACCATCGGGATAATATGACCAGGTAAGGATTATCCGATTCAAAGAGACTAGTTGTTTGATATCTGATATGTGCTTCATAAGGGGCAAACACTATTCCAGCCCCAGGCCTTGCACGTGAACATCAGATACTGGATCGCTATACGCTATACTACGGTATACTACACCTGATATAGATCATATATTCCATTAAGAATATTTCTGGAGAATTGGGTAGGCATGGCGCTTTACTAGAAGCCAATCTTATCTCATAAATCGGTAAATATGTAGTACAAGGTACGCACTTGTTCAGATAGTCCGATGACCAGATTTACTGCCAACATATCCAGGGATCTCTTGGGTTTCTTCCCGAAGATTCACCGATGACATATGATTCGAACTTAATTAATCTGAGATTAATTACTGAGAGACTTTATCTTGGATAAAGTACTATTTGAAGAGAGAGAAAGATTAATTTGGAATTAATCGATAAAATAATATATTCGATATATTAAATGAAATTAGATTTCGACGCAGATTAAAATTAGATTTTAATTCGGGCAAATGAGTTATTTTAGAATTAATTCGTAATTTAGAATTAATTCATTAGCGACGTGAATAGTAATTATACTAGGCGTAATTATTTAATTAAATTTGATATAATTACGTCGCGACGGAAGTTCGTTAATTCAGAATTAGTGAACCCGAGCCCGAGAGTGTTTGCGGGCCCACTCGTATTTTGAATCGAGTGGGGCTCACATGTCACATCACATGTCACCTTAAGTTACTTTTGGTTGATATGTTTAGGTGGAGTTGGTGGAGACTTCTTTTACACTCCAAAGTTAAGACTTGAATGACTATTATCAAATCAACTTTTGGTATATCATTGTTATTGTTTTTGAAATCATTAAACAAGTCATCCATTCTTTCTCCCTTGGCCGAATACAAGCAAAGGAAATACTCTCCCATTTTTCTTCTCTTGGCCGAAAGTTGAAGGAAGAAATAGAAGAATTTTGTTGCAAAATTTTTCATAGAGCTAGCACTCCTCAAAGGATCATTACAAGGTGTTAGGGAAACCAAATTGAGAGCTTGGAATCCGCACAAAGCTTGGAGCTTGGACACCATTTATTGGAGGACATCTTGGCCGAACCAAGAGGGGATATTTATGTATTTAACGCATCCAAAAGCTAATCAATGTAAGTGTATTTCCGCTACTCTTCTTTGATTATTCATTCATATTTTATGTTTGATTTGATCTTGGGACTAAATCTAGAAACCCAACAATGGTATCTATGAGCCAATTTGAGCATGAAATTAATTAGGGTAAAATTTGGGTAAAATCAATTTGAGCATGATTTGATAAAATTGATTGATTGAGTATACTTGAATGATGATGTATTGAAGTTGTATATAGGTCAATTTCATGAAATGTTGATTGGATCAAATTTTAGCCCACACATAGGCTTGGCCGAATGGTGACTTTACCCTAGGGTTATGGTATTTTTTGTTTCTTAGATCATTGGATGACTTGAAACGATTGAGAAATTTTGATTTAAAATTCAATCTGATTGAAAAACGAAATCGAATAAAATTACCCTATATTTCCGTGACCTTACTAGCATGTAATAACTTGATTTATGATTCAAAAATATTGGACATAAGTTGAACAAATGGATATATAATTAATTGATTAAATTTTATTTTGCAAATATTAATTTAGATAATTAATTGATGTATTACACTTTAATTAATTGAATTATAAAATTGGAGTTTTAAAATTTGATTAATTGGGCTTGATTATGAATTGGACTTGAAATTATTATATTGGGCGTAATGGGCTTGGTTGGGCCAAGTTGGTTTAGGCCAATTGGATTGAATCCAAATTGGGTCTAAATCATTCCATTAAGTCCAAATATAACAAATAGGCTTTAAAAGTTTAATTGGGCCTTATGGGCCGAAATTGGTTTCTTGGCAAATGAGGGTGATTCCTTAATTGGGCTTGGTAATTGGGTTTGACCCGTATTAACTAAAGTCTATGCCTCATGAAATCAATTGAAAGCCCATCGGACTTTAATTAAACGAACATTGGATGTTAGTTGGGCTTTGAGACCCGATAAGATTAGATTTGGAATCTAAGTCGTTAAAGCGCATTAAAAAGTGTAGTTATTTAATTTGGAATTAAATAAAAGAATTAGTATTGAATACGAATTAAATTAGATTTAACGAGTAGTTCGATATAATTCAAGAATTCGTACTTTGAGTACTTATTCTCAAACGAGTTGGACTCGCGCAAAATCAAATCGTTGTTTGAACATTGGATGATCACATAATTCAAAGATTAATTAATTAGATTAGATTGATTGAATTGCATGCTATGAATGAATACATGGATGTGTTGAATGAATAGCGTATCTCGGATGGATATTAGAGGGAAATGGCAATTTTGGAAATTGTTGTAAATTTAGAATTTATTAAATTGGACCTGCGTGTCCAGCCTTATCTCTCATTATTTCTTTGTATTCTCTTCTAACCTAATTCCCCTCAATGTAATGAGGTTTATATTATTGTATTATGTAATTGGGTAGAATTAGAATAGTGCTAGCCGAGGAGAGGAAATGAAGTGATTTGTTCTAGAAACAATCTGTTAAATATCCATCTGCATATCATTATTGATTTACTTTTCACGCGTTATTATGCTTTTAGAATGCATGGTTAAGGTGTATGATGAGACCTTAACAAAGATAATTAATTGGTTGCCAATTACGTGAAAAATCCTCAAAACATATTAAACGTTTTTCCTTCTGTTGAGTGATTCTTACTCAAGATCCAAAGTTGGCATTGGTTTGTTGGCCAAAGTCAAGACCTTTGTCAATTGCGGATGTGTGTGAATCATGAAGGCTTTGTTCCACATCGGTGTCTTGTCCAAGTTGTGATTTATTGGCCAAAGTCAAGATCACTTCTTGTCCATCGACATTGATTACGACGCTTTGGGTCCCGCTTAACTGGAATGATTAAGCTTGTTGTGCCAAAGCCAAGGCTTAGTTGATTCAGAGGAAAAAGGTTAGGCAAATATGTTGGATATATTGTCATATATATTGTATATATGTTTCGGACTTTGATGTCCACTTACCGGATCTAGGAATTGGATAAGATCTAATTGATCTTCGAGATCTACCTAGTTAAATATCATACAGCTTGTTGGCCAAAGTCAAGGTTGTGTGTTATTTAACGGGATCATAGCCCACTAGGAAACTGGGTTTCCCAAGTACTCGACAGAGGGTTAGAGGCTCGTAAAAAATAGTGGGAGGCTAGTATTGAATTTACAATTTCGTTCAGATACTTAGCTTTACGCGCTTTCAAATTATTTCGTCAAAATTATTTTATTAGTTGGACTAATACAATGTTATTTTTCTTGTAACAGTTAGACTGTACCCATATATCGTTGATTAGATAGTTGGACTATCGTAATCAAGATGACGGGAAAAGTCAGTGTCCGAGACATTATAATGGGCGAAAATGTCTTTAAAGGCACAAACTTTTCCGATTGGGAAATGAATCTGAGGATAGTCCTTGGATCCGAGAGGCTGTTATATACTATAGAGACACCTCTTGGGCCTAAGCCAAGACTTGATTAGTTACTTGAGCTGGAGCTTTAGAAGACTCACAGCGATGATAACTCTACTGCTCAGTCTATTATGCTTGCTGCTATGACTCAGCATTTCCATCGACAGAACAGTGACTTGGATCCCTATAACATGTTGGTGAGGTTGCACGATCTTCACCGATCTAACCGTAGATCGGAAAGATATGAGTTACAGAAAAAGCTCTTCCGTGCATGCATGTTAGAAGGCATGTCTGTTGAGTCCTATGTGGCACAAATGATAGCTGACATTGATGAGCCGACTCAGATGGGGATAGTCTTTGAGGCTGAGACTTCCATAGATTTGATCTTGCAGTTTCTCCCCAACACTTGTAGAGGGTTTATCATCAACTATAACCTGATGAACCAAGATGATACCCTTGGAGAGTTGATGTCTATTCTGAAGGAAGCTGAGAAGGAGTTTCTCAAGGGCAATAAGAACGAGGCGCACTTTGCTTCAACATCTCAGTCTCACAAGGCTTGGCCTAAGGTGACTGGTGGTGTTAAGAAGAAGAAGCATAAGAGAAAGGGCAAGGCCAAATCGTCAAAGGCGTCTGGGAAGCCTAAGGACAAATCTCAAGATGAATGCCTCCAGTGCTACAAGCGGGGTCACTGGAAGCGTGACTGCCGCGAGTACAAGGCGCTCCAGAAGGAGATTAAAGCGGGCAAGGCACCGGCTTCAGGTATGTTTGTTATTGAAATAAACATGACTACTTCTAGTTTTAAAAATTGGATTTTTGATTCTGGTTGTGGTACTCATATATGTACTGATGTGCATGATCTGCGGATTAGCAAGAGACTGGCCTCTGGGGAGATTGATCTGCTCGTCGGAAATGGGGCACTAGTCGCCGTTTTGGCCGTTGGCACTTTTGTTTTAGAACTGCCCTCGGGGTATGTACTTGAACTAATAGACTGTTATTATATACCTAGTTTGACTAGGAATATTATTTCTGTATCTATGTTAACCCAATGTGGGTATACTTTTGTATTGAAAAACACCGGTTATTTTATATAAAAATAATGTAGAAATTTGCACTGCTGTTGCAAATAATGGTCTTTATATTTTGAATATAAATCAATCTCAAACATATAATATAACAAACAAAAGGCTTAAAATGAGTAACAAAGATGAAAATTATATGTGGCATTGTCGTCTGGGACACATAAATAAGACTCGCATATCCACACTTTCGAAGAGTGGGTACTTGGATGGATTTGATCCAAATTCATATGACGTCTGCGAATCTTACTTATTAGGCAAAATGCCTAAATCACCTTTTAACGGTAAATGTGAACGCGCCACCGAACTGTTAGCCCTCATTCATAGTGACGTATGTGGGCCCATGTCTAGCCAGGCTAGAGGTGGATATGAATACTTCGTAACCTTCACGGATGATGCATCTCGTTATGGTTATGTGTATCTTATGAGACACAAGTCAGAAACTTTTGAGAAATTCAAAGAGTTTCGACACGAAGTTGAAAAGCAGACTGGCAAGAGTATAAAGACATTACGGTCAGACCGTGGTGGCGAATACTTGAGCAATGAGTTTCTAGATTACTTAAAAGAATATGATATTCTTTCACAGTGGAATCCTCCTGGAACACCGCAATTAAACGGTGTGTCCGAACGGAGAAACCGAACTTTATTGGACATGGTAAGATCTATGATAAGTCACACAGAGCTACCTATTTCCTTCTGGGGATATGCATTAAACAGTGCAATTCTTATTTTGAATAAGGTTCCGTCAAAGTCTGTTCAACAGACTCGATTCCACTTTATGACAAGAAGCAATGAAGTCCGAAATGGATTCCATGTACACCAACCAAGTTTGGACACTGGTTCATGCACCAGGTGTAAAGCCTATTGGATGCAAATGGGTCTTCAAGAAGAAGACCGACATGGATGGCAACGTACAAACATACAAAGTTAGGCTTGTAGCGAAAGGGTATCGTCAATGACATGGTGTCAATTACGACGAAACTTTTTCACCCTTTGCCATGATTAAATCCATTCGGATAATGCTTGCTATTGCTTCATATTTCGATTACGATATATGGCAGATGGACGTTAAAATCGCTTTCCTTAACGGAAACCTTTTAGAGGATGTTTACATGCAACAGCCTGACGGTTTTATCGTGCCTAGACTTGCAAACAAGGTTTGTAAGTTAAATCGGTCCATTTATAGAGTGAAGCAAGCATCGAGGTCATGGAGCCAACGTTTTGACGAGATCATAAAAGAATATGATTTCATTCAAAATGAGGATGATCCTTGTGTATATAAGAAGGTTAGTGAGAGAGCACTGACTTTTATTGTACTTTATGTTGATGATGTATTGCTTATTGGCAAAGATATTCACATGTTATCAACGGTGAAAGCTTGGCTTTCATTGAAATTCTCCGTGAAAGATCTGGGAGAAGCAGCCTTTATTCTAGGAATAAATATCTACAGGGATAGATCTAGAAAACTGCTTGGATTCTCCCAGAGTACGTACATTGACAAAGTGTTGAAGAGATTCAACATGGATCAGTCCAAGAGGGGACTGTTGCTTGTGTCACATGGTGTCTATCTATCTAAGGACATGTGTCCTAAAACTCCAAATGAGAGAGACAAAATGAGTCAGATACCGTTCGCCTCGGCATTCGGATCGATCATGTATGCCATGATATATACGCGACCTGATGTCTCCTATGCTTTGAGCATGTGTAGTCGCTATCAGGCCAATCCAGGTGAAGGTAACTGGATAGCAGTTAAGAATATCCTTAAGTATCTTAGACGACCTAAGGATGCTTTCTTAATCTATGGAGATGGAGAACTTGAGGTAACTAGGTATACCGATGCAAGTTTCCAAACCGACAAAGACGACTGCAAGTCGCAATTCGGGTACATATTTTGTTTGAATAACGGAGCAGTAAGCTGGAAATCTTCCAAGCAAGAGACTGTTGACGATTCAACGACAGAAGCGGAGTATATTTCTACAGCTGAAGCAACAAAAGAGGCAGTTTGGATCCAAAAATTCCTAATTGGATTAGGAGTACTTCCGTTAGCACCTGAGCCCGTTCCATTGTATTATGACAATAACGGGGCTATAACACAGGCTAAGGAATCGCGGTCTCATAAACGATCCAAGCATGTTCTTCGATGTTTCCATCTGATACGTGAGATCATACATCGTGGCGATGTGAAGGTCGAGAAGGTCGCATCAGATGACAATATTGCAGATCCGCTGACGAAAGCTATTCCTCAGTAAACTTTTGAGCGACATGTACATAGTTCATGTATTAGATGCTTGAGTGACTGGCTATAGGCCAAGTGGGAGATTGTTGGACAGTTATGACCCATAGCGTCACTGTTTGTAAAAGTCATTGTGTTTTTTATACAAAATTAACTATGTAGTAATTAAATTACCTTTTACCGTTTTATATTTATTTATTTTGATATATAAATGGTAGAAGTCCTTATGATTAGTTCCAGATTGAGATGATATGAGACAGTATCAATCCATAAAGGTTTAATCATTAACATCCCTAGTCGTAGTATTATCAAGACTGGACATCGATAATGCGGAATAGACTAATATTACACTTGTGCGCGTTGTGAGGGCATGACGGCATAGTTCTCATATATTATATATTGGATACTTTTGCAAGTGTGATAGGAGGTCGTGTTTTACCGATGGTACGAAAATATTTTCGCTCTGGATAGACCCCGCGAAATCCCATTGGTAGTATGTATATGTGTCTATGGGAGTCCGTATCAGGGTATGCGTATTTGGTCTTAACCTGAGACTTGCATCGCTAGTACTTGCGACAATCGATACGCTTTGGTTTTGGTCGTCCAGGACTTTAATAGGTTCTGTGTACGCCTCTTTTGGGTTTATTGAGAATCGTAGTGTATTGGATGTGATGTCAAGACAAAAGTATCACTTCAGACATATAGAGATGATGATCACGCAAGGATTCAGAACTAGTTCTCTATTGTGTTGCAAGCATCGGAATAATATGACCAGGTCAGGATTATCCGATTCAAAGAGACTAGTTGCTTGATATCCTATATATGCTTCGTATGGGGCAGACACTATTCCAGCCCCAGGCTATGCACGTGAACATCAGATACTGGATCGCTATACGCTATACTACGGTATACTATGCCTGATATAGATCGTATATTCCATTAAGAATATTTCTGGAGAATTGGGTAGGCATGGCACTTTGTTAGAAGCCAATCTTATCTCGTAAATCGGTAAAAATATAGGACGAGGTACGTACGTGTTCGGATAGTCCGACGACCAAATTTACTACCAACATATCCAGGTATCTCTTGGGTCGCTTCCCGAAGATTCACCGATGACGTATGATTCGAACTTAATTAATCTGGGATTAATTACGGAGAGACTTTATCTTGGATAAAGTACTATTTGAAGAGAGAGAAAGATTAATTTGGAATTAATCGATAAAATAATATTCTATATATTAAACGAAATTAGTTTTCGACGTGGAAATAAAATTAGATTTTAATTCGGGCAAACGAGTTAATTTAGAATTAATTCGTTAGCGATGTGAATAGTAATTATGCTAGGCGTAATTATTTAATTAACTTCGACTTAATTACGTCGCGACGAAAGTTCATTAATTCCAAATTAGCGAACCCGAGCCCGAGAGTGTTTACGGGCCCACTCATATTTGAATCGATTGGGGCCCATATGTCACCTCACATATCACATCACATGTCACCTTAAGTTACTTTTGGTTCATGTGTTTAGGTGGAGTTGGTGGAGACTTCTTTTACACTCCAAATTTAAGACTTGAATGACTATTACCAAATCAATTTTTGGTATATCATTATTATTGTTTTTGAAATCATTAAACAAGTCTTCCATTCTCTCTCCCTTGGCCGAATACAAGCAAAGGAAATACTCTCCCATTTTTCTTCTCTTGGCCGAAAGTTGAAGGAAGAAATAGAAGAATTTTGTTGCAAAATTTTTCATAGAGCTAGCACTCCTCAAAGGATCATTACAAGGTGTTAAGGAAACCAACTTGAGAGCTTGGAATCCACGCAAAGCTTGGAGCTTGGACACCATTTCTTGGAGGACATCTTGGCTGAACCAAGATGGGATATTTGTGCATTTGATGCATCCAAAAGCCGATCAATGTAAGTGTGTTTCCGCCACTCTTCTTTGATTATTCATTCACATTTTATGCTTGATTTCATCTTGGGACTAAATCTAGAAACCCAACAATTCCGACTTACTTTCATGCATGCAAACTTAGATATATGTTTTACTTTTATGTATGCAAACTTAGATGTAGGTTGTCCTTGCGCATGAATGTTGTGTAGACTCGGTTAGATTATCGCACAAATCCTTTCATTACAAGTGGCATAAGTAAGGGACCATTCCAAACCCAACGGTTTGAGGTATTCCCTTGCGAGGGGTGAGTGCAGCCTTAATTAATTTTCCCAGTTCACTCTGGGTGGCGACTCCATTATTCTTCGGTTTAGTTCCCCCGTGGGCTATTCCGTACTCTCGACTAGGCCGTGAGCCTAGAACAGCGTCGCCGATTTCTGTGTCCTACACAAGGATCCCATTATCATCATTTCATAACTCCGACTATGGCCGGTCGTTATAAAATATGATAATTAGGTAGGTTTCCAACCAATTTATGATATAAATCACAATTCCTTGATCATTAGATTGGGTAATCAAACATGTCATAGCTTATGCTAGTTCTTGTGGAGACCCAATCTTTGCCACTAAGTTATAAGACATGCCGAAAGGTCGCTGCGTCTTATGACTCAGAAAAGTCAAACAATTGTCAATAGTACGATTTAGGGATAAATTGGTATTGGTCAGTCTGGTAAAGCCTAGTCCTGCCAATACAATTTAAGCCCTTTGGGTCTATACTTTACAATGGGAGGCAAATTTTAGACTTAAATTATTATTGAGGATTTAGCAAGTTTAAGTGAATAACTGTCAAATGGATTCCTCAATTGAAAATTCCCCAGAGGGAGGGTGGATCGAACTCTCTTAAATACCCTTATCTCTTATGCTCTTATTGCCTTGGTGACAGGAATAAACAATAGATCCTCCAAATTTGTCCAACACTTTAAATATGCTTTAAGGTAAGCTTTGAGTAAATGATTATCTAGATGTCTTCACATCTTTTCCTTTTCGCTATAAAAAGGTAGTGATTGAAGAAAGACACCAAATCATTATCTAACTTTATTAACGTCTTGGTCCCAATCCACTTGTATCTTTTATAATGTCTTTTATTATAAACAAGTGATTTATATTTATTAGCCTTAAAGGTAATAAATCTCTAAGTTCATCATGGAATAATTACTTAGCTAAGGGATAAACAATACACTATCTATTTCCTTAAAAAGTCTCTAGATGCTTGCACCGTAAAATAATCATGCCAATTCTAATCATACATAGAATCATCAAGCATATGAGTTTTAATATGTTGGAATTATTTTAGGCAATAAATAACTTTGATTAATATTTAATTATGATATTGAATTTTATTTTATTCAAATAAATTTACTATTCACTTTTCTTTTACAGATGCGTGAATTTTAAATATAATTTCACAATTCAAATCTTAACCAAATCATGCAAAACTTGTGCCTAAAATTACGTTCAGGGTGTTAGCTTTCCAACGAGCTTTTACACACCCAATTTCGAGTTAAAATGAGAGAGGAATAATTAAAACAAAAACGGCGCGCTGATACCACTGTTGGGAAGTGGCCGCGAGTGCGCAATGGAAAATTAAAAATTATGATGCCGCTATCCCTTTGCCCAAGACCCATTTGTTTTGATTGTTCTACAAGACTAGGCATGTTAAACATGTTAACTATCATAATAACTCTAATTAAAATAAAGAAAGAAAAAGACTTACTTGAACCAAAGACTTCTCCAGTCCACCCTCAAATCTACAAGTTTTTCTCGAACTCAGCAAGCTCTTCCACGTTCTAAAGAGCCACCTAAGTGTGTGGCCTCCAAAGGTGCACGCACCAAAGTAAAAACTCAACGGCAAGATTACGCCTTGAGTACACGAGTATTTTGCCCTTGGTGCTAGCCTAGGAAAATACCTCAAAACTTTTAACTTGAGATTCCTCTAGTCAATTAGACTTAAGGATCCTCTAAATCAGTGGCTTACTCTTAAACTTTAGAGCTGCTCACTTATATAAACCCAGATATGAAAGGTTTTTGGTGTAAAATTTGTAAAGATTTCTTTGGGTTTATATAGGTGCTCTAAAGACAAAAAAATTAATTAGAATCCGATGTGGGATAAATGCTAATTTAATCTTAGGCATTGGATCTTAATTTAGTGGTTTAATGAGATTACAAAATCCTAACAAGAGTTTGGGCCGAATTGAAATTCAAAACAAATAACAAATAAAAAAATTTACTATTTACCTTACTATTCACATTTTTATTTTATTTATTTATTTATTCCAATTCCCAAAGTGCCATTTTCATCATTCACCAAACCCTAAGCCACTAAAGAACCTCTTAAATGATATGTTCAATAATTAAACACATTGAACCATTTATGAACAATTCCTACAACAATCATATATGCTGTTAAATTTGTATTGTGCACAATTAACCATTGATTTCGACTTTGTTGTGTGTGACATTTTGGGTTCCCCTCAAGTTGGAGATGAAATGAATCATGATAATCTAATCGAATATAATTATCCTCCGATTAGATGGTCGTTCGATTTCAATGACCAAGATTGACATCTAGCAACATGCTAAGGCCTCCAAATGAGAAGGAAAGATATATACCCATTATGTATGCCATTTACATATGATAGGTCCCTCGCCTCACTTTATTCCCATCGTTTGACGTAGGTTTTGGAAATTTCTACCCATATAGTCAAAGGTATGATGTTGATAGTGTCACTAATCGTGCTAACCCAAGATATCACATGATTCTTCCACTGCGGCCACAGTCTCAAGCACTGATCATATATATAAACCCGCGAACTGGAATACTACTCTTATAAGAAAATATTATCCGAGAGAGTGGCGATTCTCTATTGTAGCTTTAGAAACTTCATGTGTTTCAACAAATAACCCAATTATACCCTTATGACCGGATCTTTTGAAAAGGGGAAGAAGAATGTCAAAGTTATTTGATCCATATTGTAAAGACCTCAAGTCTAAGGACTAGTCATACAATCGATACATGAAAGTTCTTACAGACACATGGGATAAACACTCTATGTGAAAACTTTCGGTGGTCAGTTCAGTGGACACGAGCAACTCATGCATCCATGTGATACACCAAGCAGACGGATCTATACTAGTAGCCTATGAGATCGGCTACCCCACTTAAAGGCAAATCATATCATCATGTTAGTCTCTACACTTTGTGAACGCCAATATTATTCACAAAACTATGACTAGGAACATTTAAGAGTAATGATTCTCATAAGGTGTGGAAGCCATCATCTTATTACTCTAAGGGCTTTATTACAGTATTTGATGATTCATATAAGTTATGTAAGACACGTATAATAAAGATTGTCATTTTATTAATTAATGAAAATATTACAAAAACATGTACATATAGCCCATCCACAAGTTGGGTATAGGGCATATCCCTAACAATCACAGGCTAATAAAGCTACAAAGTTTAAGAAGGTGGCACAAACACTAAATCAAACAACATTCTTTTGGCCATCTCAACGTTGAAAGAGTCTCTTCAAAAGCAACGCACATGAGATTATCTTCAATCGGACATCTAAGGCTTGGGTACTTAAGAGAGCCTCGCTCCACCCTCCCCCTGGGGAATCTACTACGGGAAATCCATTCGACAGTTAGTCATACACCATAACTTGTTGGCACGTACCGAAGGGTATAAAAAATATGCACTCACTTGGTCGCTTGAACCCTTGAGTGGGGAGTCCTAGTTGTGGGTAATCCTTCGTCAACGAGAGTCTTTGTCTACACTCCGATAAATCCACACATGAACCATAGTTATGTATTGTCCTTTTATATTTGTGTTTGGGAACATTGTCGTTTGGATCCATTTGGACCTTTTGTCATGAGGTATGGGTTTGTTGGGCTATTTAAACTGGGACAAGAATGTATCTTATGATGATTGGGCCAAAAACCTCTAAAACTCTAATGGGCCATTATATGTTTGTGTTTGGGAATATTGTCATTTAGATATGGTTGGACTTCTTGCCATGAGATGTGAACTTGTTGGGCTATTTAAATTGGGACGAGTTCACTCATATGATAGTTAGCCCAAAAGCTTCGGAAATGCTGATGGGCCATCCTGTGTGTGGGCCTTACATCATTTGGAGTCATTTAGCCACGTTATTGCAAAGTGTAAACCTGTTGGGCCTTTTCAACTGGGACAAGTTTGCACCACGCAATAGCGTGATTGAATACTTTAAAATGATAATGGGCCATCTAGTATGAAATTTTTAAGAGCTTATATATTCCATGCATCGTACGCATCTCATACACTTTATGCATACAAGCATCATGTTAACCCCTTGTGTTCTAAAAGCCATCAAAGATTCCAGTTGGGTTAGGAAAGCAGAGAGACTTGTCAGAAGACCATCAACCAACGTGAGCGAGTCAGCCAACGAGGGATCCCGCCTGGATCAATGGAGACCAAAGTAACATGAATTATTGAGATATTGCAAGTTCTGACTAATGTTGTGGCCAGTTTGACCGCACTCCGTATAACCGATAAAAGAGAGATGAACAATCAGAATGGAAAGACCATCGGGGAACCTTCGGAGACCAAACTTCTTCTTTCTGAGATCGCCTCTATCAGAAACAGACGATTCTCCAATCTTGGTAGACCTTTGTCAAAGATGTTTAAGAAACTGAAGATGCAAGGACTTCTAAAACCTTTGGAACCTAGGCCATTTCCGAACCCTGTGCCAACGTACATCAACCTAAACCAGTATTGTTATTTCCATCAAGAAATAGGCCATGAAACCAACAACTGTACCCGCCTTAGGCACGAGTTGCAAAACCTCATTGATGCCCACAAAATACCCGACCCGAAAAAAGAACAACCTAGCACACACAGGAAACCTCCACCCACCAACATGATCAGCTCTGGCCTACCCGACAGCCTTGTCTTCCAAACCCACAACCACCAAACTTCTCGCATGGGGATATGGGACAACATTGCTAAAAGTGAAATAAGCAGCGGGAGGATCTTTTGGAAAACTTCTCAGACAGTGACGAGACGGAGGTTTTGTAAAAGGGAGAAGTGAATGGGAAGAGGAACTACTATACCTAGAGAAATTGATGGTCGAAGGAAATAAGAAAATAGGGGAATATAAAGTTTCAATTTATGGAGATTGTTGTTTAGAACACGAGGAATCCTCGGAAGAAGCAAGCAGAAAAGATAAGATAGCCATTCAGAAATTGGGAAATGGGGACAGTTAGACTGTCAGACTTTGAAGGGAATGAGTTCACTGAGCTGATCGACGTGGAAAGATTGAAACGGTACTTTGCTTGAGGAAGAAAAGACCGAGCAGTCACCAAGGGAATTGGTAGAAGATCGAACCTAATGGGATAAGAAACTCATTCATGCATGCATGCATACACGTAACGTATCTTGCATTCCTTTTTGTCTTTGTTTTGTTTTGCATTCACAAGTTTTGAAGAAGAAAAGAGAAAACGGCAAAGACAAGCCATTCAGAAACAGCGAAAGCACAATATCAGATTCGGGTAATAATCCTAGGGCTGAGGCCCATATTGGTGTCAGATTCGGGTAGTAATCTGAGGGTTGAGACCCACGTTGGTGCTAGTTTTGGGGAGAAGTCCCAAGGTTGTGGCCCATAAGAGTTGAGTTTCGGGAATGGATCTCAAGGGACGAAGCCCACATTATTAGAAGATGACGGAAGAATTCTATGGAATGAGTGAAAAAGAAAAAAAATAAAAAAAAATAAAAAAAAAAAGTGAGAGAGAAGTCTTTGATAGTTAGACATATGTCCGGTGATGACATTGTTTGCTGTAGGGAGAAGCTTTAGAAATGATAAGTGCGAGACGTGATCTCGTCCGGTATTCTAAATGGATTGATCTCAGCTGGACTCGCGAGCACTTGATTACGGGATCTCAACAGTGGAAACCTGAGTGGTTGGCAAGATGACTAGCCGAAGGGATGATGGATGGGTGAATGACCATTTTCCTGGATGTCCACCCTGGTTTACTTATGCTACGATATATGATATGGTTGGGAACAAAGAAAGTCTCTGAAAAGAAAAGATAAATAGATCACCTATAACCGATAAGCGTGAAGCTACCCATGGGCGAGTATTAGGACCACCATGAGGAGAAATGCTACCTTAAAGGGTATGTGTGTCAAAAAAAAAAGAAATGAAAGAATAAAAAGAAGAGATGAAAGGAAAAAAAGAAGAAGACCATATCATGTTGAGTATGATGAAGTAATCACAGAGTGTGGTCGAGACATCTAGATTGGTTAGACCTACCGATCCGATTCTCCGAAACGAAATTATCGAGTTGGCTCACTTAAGGAATAAGCTGCGAAAGAGCCTTGGCACACACACACTAGGAGTCTAGTTCAGATCACCTTTCTAGACGATCGGAGTTGAGTATATCGAGTACTTTGAAGGTTCTCAGGTTTCGACGCGAAGGCATTCGTTGAGGACGAAAATATGTCTAGCTATCAGGATTATCTCATGAGAGGCAGTATAATATGTTGAAATGAAACATCACATCACTAGTATCAGTCTTGCCGGGTATGGCACTCTGGGGGCGAAACCCACATAGTTCAGTATCAGTTCTGCCGGGTATGGCACTCTAGGGGGGAAGCCCACATTAGTTCAGAATCAGTCTGGCCGAGTATGGCACTCTGAGGGCGAGGCCCACTTTAATTCAGTATCAATTTTGCCGAGAATAGATCAAGATTTGAGAATGGACAAGCCGAGAATAGCACTCCGAGAATGGAAACACAGTTTATGAATGAACAAGTCTGGCAGTCTTGCCAGGTATGACACTCCGGGTACGGAGACATCACTTTCAGTTTTACCGGGTATGGTACTCCAGGTATGGAGACACATCAGCATTAGTATCAGTTTGGGGCCGAGGCCCACATTAGTATCAGTATCAACTTAGGGGCGAGGCCCACATTATCAGCATCAGTTTGGGGTCGAGGCCCAAATCAGTATCAGCTTGGGGGTGAGGCCCACAACATCAAGATCATATTTGGGGATGAGTCCCAGGGTCGTGACCTATATCATCAGCAGTTTTGGGGATGAGTCCCAGGGTCGACCCCCATGTCAGTATCAGTTTCGGGGATGAGTCCCAGGGTTGAGGCCCACTTCATCATGTCAGCAGTTTTGGGGATGCGTCCCAGGGTTGAGGCCCAATTCATCATATCAGCAGTTTTGGGGATAAGTCCTAGGGTCTAGGCCCATGTCAGTATCAGTTTCGGGGATGAGTCCCAGGGTTGAGGCCTATATTAGTATCAGTTTTTGGGAATGAGTCCCAGGGTCGAGGCCCACGGTAGTATCGGTTATCAGGATGCGTCCCAAGGTTGAGGCCCACTTCATCATATCAGCAGTTTGGAGATGCGTCCCAGGGTTGAGGCCCACTTCATCATATCAGCAGTTTTGGGGATGCGTCCCAGGGTTGTGACCCACATTGGCAACATTATCAGGATGCGTCCGAGGGCCGTGAGCCCCAATTGTCTGTTGCAGTTATCGCGATGCGTCCTAGGACCGTTGGCCCCCCTGCACCTTTGGTTTTCGGGATGCGTCCCAGGGTCGAGGCCCATTTTGTCAGTGGTATTGGGATGTGTCCTAAGGTCGAGGCCCCCGTTGTCAGTTGTAGTTATTGGGATGCGTCCCAGGATCGAGCCACTGCAGTTCTAGTTTGGAGATGCGTCCCAGGGTCAAGGCCCACACATCAGTTGCAGTTATTGGGATGCGTCTTGTAGGACACAGACTTGGGTTCGCATACTGTTCTAGGCTCGCGGCCTAGTGGGAGTACGGAGTAGCCCGCGGGGGACCAAACCGGAGAATAATGGAGTCGCCACCCGATGTGAATCAGGAAAAAGATTTAAGGCCGCACTCACCCCTCGCAAGGGAAGACCTCAAACCATTGGGTTAGGAATGGTCCATTACTTATGCCACTTGTGATGATATAATTTGTGCAATAAATCAACCGAGTCTACTCAATAATCATGCTCAAGGATATTTAGATCTAACATGCATTCACTAAATAAATCCTATTCTAAGTTCGCCTGCTTGAAAGTAAGTCTTTAAACGGAAAACGCAATTCCACACAATGAGCATATTAAACCATAGAATCAACATAGGTAAATCATTATTCAAACATAACGTAAACTAATAACATGCATAAAGAATAACATGGATATGCTAAAAAAAATAAATAACAAACTAAATTAAATCATGCTTAAAATAATAAATAAACGACCTATAAACTACAACATGCTCAAATACAAATTTGGATGAGACGAGATATGTGTATCTTAAGTGGTACGTGGCGTTGTATCCCGAGTACAGACCGTACTACCGTCCATTCGGAATCGGCTACGGAATTTACGTCCGGGTTTCCATCCGATATACCACAAAAGGGGAACACATATCCCACACATCCAACAATCATGTCATACCTCAAACGACTCTCATGCAATAATATTTTAAAATAAATGAAATAAAACAAAAGAAGATAAGTAAAAAGGTGCCCTCAGGTCTAACCTCTTTTGTCGTCTCAAGAAAGGGCGTTACACGTCCGTTGGAAGGGTGATTGATCCGGTACTTTTTCGATTTGTCTACTCAACGTCTTTCCTCATTGTTTTGATGCTTGGGCTGCTGTTTTAGGTCCGTTTCGCTACTGTTTCGCTGCTACGTTTCAGGTCACTGTTTTGGTCGTTTGGTGGACTGTTTTTGGTGATTTTTGAGGCTAATTGGCTTGCGGTTTTAAGGGCTTTTAGGGGGAACTTTGTGCAGTTTTTTAGTGAAGTTTTAGGGTGGTTTTGGGTATGTTTTATGGGTTAAAATCGCAGCAAAAATGATCAGGTCATGGGCTGTTTGTGCGGCAATTTTAGTGTAGTGTAGTGAGTGTTTTAGGCTCGGTTTGGGCATGAATTGAGGGTTGTGTTTGGGGGATGTTTTGCATGACTTAGGGACTGTAAAAAGGGCTGTTTTGGCGTGGTTTGAGGGATGTGAAGGAGCTGGATGCGGCAATGGAAGGGCTGTGAAGGGTGGCTTTGGCGTGAGGGGTGTAGAGTGGAGGTGGTTCACGACAAAGACTTAGGGCTTTGAGGACTTGCGGCAAAGGGAGAGCTTGGAGGTCTCTTGGGCGTGCAAGAGAGGGCTTGGAGGAGTGTCTTAGGCGTGATTTGAGAGATATGTGTGCTAGCATTGTGAATGGTGGTGATGGGTCCTTTTTATAGGCAAATGAGATGAGGCTTTCCTAATCCGATTAGGATAGAATCTCCATTGATGGTGACATTTATTCTAATTGGTATCTCATAAGGAATAGATCTCCTAATTTAGGATGGTGATTGGATTTGATTTGGTAAGGGATTTGATTTGATTTTTCTCAATTAGGGAGGGATTTTACAAGATTTAAGCATGTGTTAAATGTGCATATACCTAATTAGGAGAGAAATGGGCGTGAATGAGGCTTCATGGAAGTGGGCTTTGGTCCTTTGGTAGGCTTGGGTGTTTTGGTTTGGTTTATGGGTAAGTAAGTGGTTTATTGGCCGAGGATAAGCTTTGAAACAGAGGTCCAACAAGCAACCGAAGCTAAACAACAGGATTAAATCCAACAATAATTCCAGTTTTCCAACTTTACCCTTCCAACGTCCGTTTGCCGTGACTTTCACAACTAAATAGATAGTGCCTCTATACGAGACTCATCATTGGGCTGATATGCAAAAATACAATGCCTACAGTCGCCCCCACTTTGATGGGACTTGTGCAGTGTGTGACAATGACAATTCCTATCAACGTATGTGCAATGTATTTTTACTTACCTAGTTCGCCAGCTGCCACATGATCCGCCTGCTGTGTTGAGTTGATAGTGCTAAACCCCGTACCTAGGGCATCGCCGTTGCGTCTCCGTACCTAGAGTGCGACAGTGGTGTTGTTGTTGTCTGAGTGCTAACCCCATACCTAGGGTGTCGCGGTGACGTCTCCGTACATAGAGAGCCATAAATGTCTGAATGCTAACCTCGTACCTAGGGTGTCGTACTGACGTCTCCGTACCTAGAGAGTCACAAATGTCTGGACGCTAAACCCATACCTAGGGTGTCATAGTGACGCCTCCGTACTTAGAGTGCCACAAATGTTTGAATACTAACCCCGTACCTAGGGTGTCGCGGTGACGTCTCTGTACCTAGAGATCCACAAATGTCTGAGTGCTAACCCCGTACCTAGGGTGTCATAGTGACACCTCTGTACCTAGAGTGCCACAAATCTCTGAGTACTAACCCTGTACCTAGGGTGTCACGGTGACGTCTCCGTACCTAGAGAGCCATAAATGTCTGAGTGCTAACCCCGTACCTAGGGTGTCGCAGTGACACCTCCGTACCTAGAGTGCCACAAATGTCTGAGTGGTAACCCCGTACCTAGGGTGTCACAGTGACGCCTCCGTACCTAGAGTTCCATAAATGTCTGAGTGCTAACCCCGTACCTAGGGTGTCGTAGTGACACCTCCGTACCTAGAGTGCCACAAATGTATGAGTGCTAACCCGTACCTAGGGTGTCACAGTGATGCCTCCGTACCTAGAGTGTCATAAATGTCTGAGTGCTAACCCCGTACCTAGGGTGTCGCAGTGACGCCTCCGTACCTAGCGAGCCATAAATGTCTGAGTGCTAACCCCGTACCTAGGGTGTCACGGTGATATCTCCATACCCGGAGTGCCGTACCTGGAAAAACTGATCTGATGTCTCCGTACCCAGAGTGTCGTACCTAGCTGAACTGATCTGATATCTCCATACCCAGAGTGCCATACCTGGCAGAACTGATCTGATGTCTCCACACCTGGAGTACCGTACCTGGCTGAACTGATGTGGGCCTCACCCCCAGAATGCCATACCCGGCAGAAACTGATGTTGAACTAATATGGGCCTCGCCCCCAGAATGCCATACCCTGCAGAAACTGATACTGAACAGACATGGGCTTCACCCCCAGAATGCCATACCCGATAGAAACTGATACTGAATTGACGTGGGCCTCGCCCCCAGAATGCCATACCTGGCAGAAACTGTTATTGAACTCTCTTTCAACACACTGTAGTGCCTCTCTTCGAGATAATCTTGATAGCTAAACATATTTTTGTTCTCAACGGATGCTTCGCGTCAAAGCCAAAGAATCTTCAAAGTACTCGACATACTCAAACCCAATCTTCTGAATGGGTGATCTGAACTAGACTCCTAGTGTGTGTGTGTGCTAAGGCTCTTTCGCAGCTAATTCCTTAAGTCAGCCAACTCGATAATTTTGCTTCGGAGCATCGGACCAGTGGGTCTAATCAATCTGGATGTCTAGGTCACATTTTGTGATTACCGTAGCATACTCAACATGATATGGTCTTCTTTTATTCTTCTGTCTCTTTCTCTTCATTTAGAACTTTTTCTTTTTCCTTTCTTTTTTTCTTTTTTTCTCTTCTTTTTTTTGACACACCTACCCTTTAAGTTAGCATTTCTCCTCATGGTGGTCCTAATACTCGCCCATGGGTAGCTTCACGCTTATCGGTTATAGGAGGTCTATTTTTTCTTTTCATTGCAGAGATTTTTTTCTTTCTTTATTTTCCAACCATATCATGTATCGTAGCAAAGCAAATCCGTGTGGACATCCAGTTAAACGGTCATTCACTGATCCACCATCTCTTCAAATAGTCATCTCATCAACTGCCCAGGCTTCTACTGTTGAGATACCTTTATCAAGTGCTTTATGAGTCTATCAGAGATCAATCCA
>SKCR01005057.1:0-305587 GCA_019454045.1 Zanthoxylum bungeanum
CACGGGATCAAATTACTCACTCATAAATTATGACGAGCACAGATATTCTCGCTGAACCATACAAGTTGAGATCTTCGCATACGTATAATCCTTTCGTCATAGGTATCCGGATAAATACCAGAAACATAGATATAATCGTCAAATCTCATAAGGTATTATTCCGTCGACGTATAGATTCACAATTTCTCAATAACACTTAGAACTCATCTCCGAGTGTACCATGGCCATGGATTTGATAAATCGCAATCTCATTAAGTGGATACATAAATCATGTACGCAAGACTGACGAATTCTCTCTGGACACATCACCAGATATCATAAGCATTAGTCCACACCCAACGAACAGGCAGAGGTCCAACCTAAAAAGGTCATAGACGTGACTATCATCAAAGTGTGGAGGATAACTCATATATCCACCTTGGTATCTCAAGTCAAAGGACCACTATGCTACTCAACTCGAGAAAATTTTTATTGACGCAAGCGTACCATGTATTAGGAATCTTCTGTGATTCGTTCAATACTCATCCGTTATGAACACCTACATATCTATACGAGTCTCCCTAGACTCGTGGCTCACTGAGATAAATCACTGGAATCTAATATTCTGATATACGACATGTGCCAGTCTCTCGGGTTTACTTTCTGACCAAGAATGTAAACCTTGACCAGGAACTGTTTAAGAATGATACTGTTACAATATTTTTCAATGTCAATTGCGACGCCTTAACAATTACGTTATAACTTAATCATTCTCAGGTTTAATACGCCTTTACCATTTCTAATATAAAATATTGACGAAACTGTAAATTTTATTCATCATAAAATATTGTTCATACACGTATTTATAAGGAAATACATGAGAAATCGACAAGCCAAATACCAACTCCAATAATTTCTCCCACTTACTCTAGTGCCATATCGATAGTATCTCATACCCATCGCCTCTGTATGATTATCAAATAACTTAAGAGGAATGGCCTTGGTAAGCGGATCCGCTACATTGTCCTCACTCCTTATCTTGCATACGATAATATATTCATGACATTATTTTCATTGTTTCTATCTTTAGTCATGAATGTTTAGTTTCTATTGCTCGGGAGAGAGAGATTTTGAATATGATCTAGAGAATATAACTTAGGAGATTTGTAGAGTTTGGGATAATCTATAATTCCTTTGAAGTTGTTAATAAAGAATCACAGAACATAATGAATTGTTAATTACTAGATTTTTATAGGGATATCGAAGTCAGTGATTAATAATCTTTTCATTATTGCTCGGGAGTGAGAGTGGAATATTTTAGAATTCTTGACTTATAAACAATGCAATAGAATAATAATTGAATAGGATGACAAATACATAGAGGGTAATTAGGTGAAATCAGACTCTAGAATCTCTCATATCTTGGTTCCTTCTCATTAAATATTTTAATATCTTGTTTATTTATCTTTTAATTTTAAATTAGATTATTTTAAATTACTTTCTAAATAAAGTTAGGATTATCAATTGTAGGATTTATTGTGAGTTTGATTACAATCCATGTGGGTTCGATATTCTTTCACTCATCTTTATTAAAATTTGACACCTTACACTTACGGTACGATATAAAATATGGCAACATGTGGAATAACCAAATAAGTTATCCGTTATTCTGTTATGTTAGTTTCTGAGGTGTCCAAGTGAATAACGTGAGCTACACGTGACCTTTCATATAGAGCTATAAAGGGGCAGTAGAGGCTGATGAACTCAGTAACTTTGAGTACAGATTTTAAAGAGCTGAGTGAGGGTTAGAGGTTGATCTTTGACTCTGTAAAAAGCTTGATCTTTGTTCTGTATTCAAGATCCATTGATATTGATTAATAAGAAGCATTGTGATCTGTTTTGCCTGTGAATGTAGGTTAAGGCCGAACCACATAAACTTATGTTCTTGGTGCTTTTCTGTGATCTTAACTGTATAATTGTTTTTTTTTTCATTGTTTGTGAAAACTGAATCGATCTTGATTCAGTCTTGGTGAAGTTTGCCATTGCCAACACACATAAATAAAGAAGAATAAATTCAATTGAACTCAGTCGAATTTCAGCTTTAGTTGAGCAAGTCGATAGGCAGTTTGTGAGCAAATTTTGTGCAAGTTTTTAATGAGTTTTTTAAAGAGATTATTATAATCTCTCATTCTATCCTGATTACTTTGTGTTCTTGTTTTTTTTTTTTTTCCTTTGAGTGTGAATTATCTCCTATTGAATAAATTCAGACGTGTTCGATATTTTGGGTTGTTCAGAGTAAAATTTCTCTTTTTAATCTGACAACAAAATATTTTAGTCTCATATATATAACTTGTATAGAGTATTTATTTATTTATTTTTTTTCGAAAGAGCATAGAGTTTATTTTTACCTAATGATTTAAGTATCATGTAGTCCTCCAAAACTCAGATGAATTAAATCAAGAAAGAACACAAGCAAATTCACCATTTTAATCCATAATTTCAATATTTATGTCACTATTTGTTGACATAAATCTTCAAAAAAAATAAAATAAAAAATAAAAGAAACTGAGGTCATTCCCGTCATTCCGCAAAACAGCCTAACGAGTAACGACCCACCTCCATGTAACCTTTTTAACCAATTCTCCTCTTCCACGTGTCACACCCTTTCCCGCCAAAACCAACAAACTCCCCTCTTAGCAAAACAAAAACAGAAACCACAGCATCTTTAAAATCATCAATGGCGATCGCCAAATTCATCCTCCTCCTCTCTCTCGTCTCACTCTCCTCCTCCAACTCCACCCTCCTCCGCTCCGCCTACATCCTCTGAAACTCCGGCTACCTCTCAATGTCCCTCATTCTCCAACTGGCCTCCAAAACCCTAACCCACACCCACCACTCTCCGTCTATCACAATCTTCTCCCCCTCCGATTCCTCCTTCGCCTCCTCCGGCCAATCCTCTCTTTCCCTCCTTAAATTCCACTTCTCCTCCCTCTCTTTCCCTCTTCAATCCCTCAAACTTTCCCTCTTCAATCCCTCAAAAAACTCCCCTGCAACTCCAAAATCCCCACTCTCGACCTTAATCACTCCCTCATCATCAGCTCCTCCCCCCCAGACTGTAATGTCTCCCTTAACGGCGTCAATCTCACTCACACGCCCATTTACCATGATGGGTTGTTGATAATCCACGGAGTTGACGATTTTTTTAACTCGGGATATCACGTATCATCATATTCTTTTAAGACTGATCGTGATACGATATCCCGATGTGGGTCTTCGTTTAATGAGCGAATTAATGCGTTTGAGGAAGCTAATGGGG
This sequence comes from Zanthoxylum bungeanum, assembly GCA_019454045.1. Lineage (NCBI taxonomy): Eukaryota > Viridiplantae > Streptophyta > Magnoliopsida > Sapindales > Rutaceae > Zanthoxylum > Zanthoxylum bungeanum. The sequence continues at coordinate 3,296 of SKCR01005057.1, forward strand.
TCCTGAGATCTAAAGGTTACTCATTTATGGGTTCGTTTCTTGAGTTGCAGTTGTTAGGGTTTAGTGACAATATTGGGATTGATGAATTGACTGTGTTTGCTCCTTTTGATGATGTGATGATGGATCATGTTGGGAATGTGAGTGACTACTCGTCTTTGCTTTTGAGGCATATTTTTCCTTGCAAGATTTCGTGGAGCAATTTGGTAGGTTTTGATAATGGGTTTGTGTTGAGGACTTTCTTGAGTGGATTTAATATCAATGTCCTCAGACCTGATGATGATAGTGATGTTTTGATGCTTAATGGAATTGTGATTATTTCTCCGGATTTGTATTACAGTGACTGGCTTGTTGTTCATGGTATTCGTGAGGTTCTTGTGGCGCCAGAGAGTCCGAAAGAGGTAGCAGGATCTTCTTCTGAGATGGGCAATCACGGTGAGGAGATTGCTCCTGATCATTGTGAATTTTGAGGCTATATGAACATCTCTTGATAGCCTTTTGATACTTTTTTTTATTAGGGGGATTTTTCTGAGTCAGCATTTCTAGTGTTAATGTTACTTATTTGGTGTTTGAGGTCTTTGGAATTCTCTAGATTGGTTTTTACAATATGATACAGCTGATGTAAACGTTTGTGAGAAACAGAGAAGCCTGCATTTTAGTTAAATCAAATAAATGTTCATCCTTCTCATTTTTGTTCTCTCCATATATAAGAGTGTTTAGTGTTGCCTGATTCTTGCATTAAAAGCATAAATGAGTTGATCATGATTCATGACTACAGATTGAGATCATGGTTAGGAATCTGGGTATGATTCTTTTACTCTGCCTGCTCCAATGTCAATGAGCTCTCTGAGTTTAAGATGCATCTTCAAATTGATACATATTAATGCTTATATGTTGTTTGTTTGGAGAAAACCAAGATTTCAGTACTTTCAGCTTGTGTATGTTAAATGCAGATCATATCTGGTAATAGGATTACAGGTTTTGTTTTGAGGCATTGAAATACATTATGGCAAACCAAAATATCAAGTTTCTGCATCTTATTCCTGGAACAGAGTTGCTGCATTTTCTGTTCATATATGAAGTTTCCTTTTCAAGAATTAGATGGCTTTTGAATATTGAGGGGCTATACGATTCAACTGATAAGCAAATATTATGTCAGCAATCAAAAGCAAAGATCAATCAACAATTAATTTTCATTATCTATACATATGTAACAAAGTACTTTAGTTATGGCTAATAGCCTCCAAGGCAAAAATGGAGCTTCGCCCCATCTTGGTTTCGTCCCCTTAATACAATACTCAGAGATGGACCTATTCTTTGTATTATAATATCTACTGCTATGAGGCCTAGACTTCATTTGAAGTGTATGGTGCCGCTATATGATGGTTGCTTCTATTAACACTACTACTCTGCCTCCTGATGCATTTTATTGACAAGGGTAGCTTTACAAACACTTCCTCCCTTTGGAGGCGGTTTGCAAAGAGTATCCAGAGGAGGAGACAGAGCAAAACTCCTACAGAGATCAAACCCAATCCTGCATTTACAATTCTCAGATAATGCTCCAACGGAGGGCAGTAATTTGAGGTGATATTTTGGAACGTGTCGCAGACAAAATTGCAATCTTGGAGACTTAGTAATGGTGGGGTGTAATGCTGAAGAGCATAAATCTCCTTCACTGCCGACGCCAACTCCTTGTAAAAGTATGGGGTCACCCTTCCCACAGAGTTGCACCGCCCAGATGCTGATAACCCAGATGTCGATAACTTACAAGTGTAGTTCTGCCAGATCTGATGACAATCATGGATAGATCGATTTAATAAAAAATGTTTTGCAGAAGTGAAATCAAATTATATTTCTATTCAGTGCATGATCCAAGTAAGGTATCAATTTCAACAAATAGTATCAGTTCATATTTTCTAACTACATAAGAAGTTCTTAGTTATGTGTCTAAAGGGCATTTACTTGTCACGCATTGCTGTGGTTATTGAAGACAAACTTTAAATGCAAAGAATATATAGCTTATAAGGTCATTACATTATGAACAACTCTTCTCTATTGTTATAACCTAATAATATGAATTCATACAAAAATTGTGATTCAAATCCTAAACTACTCTCCAATCATAATTAAAAAAGAATATGATATGTGCATGCAAAAGATCGCAGTGTCAGTTAATGTCCTATGAAAACAAAAACAAAAATGTAATGCTATATAAAACGAATATACTTGAACACTTACTGTGATTCTTCATACTAAAAAAAACCCAAAAAAACCCTCACTCTTTTCCTTAAATACATTAATTTCATTTTCATTTTCGATGAACTCTACTCAAATTAGCTTCTTCTTGCAATGCCAAGATGGTAATGAATGAAAAGTCTAATATTTTGTTCATATTTATAATGAGAGTTTACTTGATCACCAAGTTTAATATGTAATTATTTAGTGAATGCAATGAAACCAAACATACAATGAATGGGGGATATGCTACTTCCCAAAATATTTAATTTTGTGAATGCATTGAAACTAACAATGCTAAACACAACAACATACAATGAATGGGGGATATGCTACATTAATTTTGTAGTGAATGCATTGAAACCAACAATGCTAAACATATCAAAATACAATGAATGGGGATATGCTACTTCCCAAAATATTTAATTTTGTCCCCTATCATATGCATGCCACGTGGCAGCACCATATAAAAGTGGGAACAAAACATCAAAGCATGCCACGTGGCAGCACCATTTGTATAGACCCTATAGTCTTATGATAACCTCAAAGCATGCTTGAAAAGCAACCAAAACATCCATAAGCTTCGTATACATATTTTATGAATTCTAACATACATAATTATGTGAAGTTTCAAATAAATTAGTTAGCTGGTACAAAACATATATTATCGGTTTCTCAAACGAAACAATATTCTTCTACAATATTTTGAATGGGCACATTATGCTAACGAAATTAATATTCTTTGAGTGGAGTTTTTAACATTTTACATTGAATAATCTTGCAGAGTCTAGCTAAACTTTGATTTGACAGATTTAAAATGAAAAATTCAAAGAAAAAAAGCATTCTAAACAAAAAGATTAAATAAAAATACCTCAGAAGCATTTGCTATTGACACTTCATAAGATCCACACTGCCGATCTAGTAGCTGAGAGTCATATGAGTAACATAAGGGAGGCATCACGGGTCCAGACTGATTGTAGTAATAAATGTAATCCTCAGATGGATTTGCATTGGCAATGTTGTAAATGAATTGGTTGACAAGATTTACAATGTCAGTGATGACTTGTTTACTTTGGACCAGTGTTTGGTTTGTGGTTCTTTGGTCAACACAAGGAAGGATGTTGCTAAGAGCAGTCTCTGCATGAGGGTGATCTACCCATTCGTCCATGGCCATACAGGTGTCCGAGATTGCACTATAATGCAAAAGATATCATATTCTGTTAGGTATTGGGATTTATTGGGCACACTACTAGATCCTAAAGATGAAAGAACCTTTCTTACTAAAATAAAAACTATTTCCTGTTGCCACAAAAATGAAATAATTTTCAAATGCTCAAATAGATGTGGATAGCCTTCAACAAAAATTTAGCATGTATAAAGTTAATAGCATGGGATGAATTACATGGCATTGTTGGTAATGGGGAGGACAAACAAACAAGCAACTAACTTAGCATGGAATTAGACAGAAAGATATTTGTATTAAGCCGTATCTTAGGCTTTGAGGATTTTGTTAAAAATCCAGAGTAGAAGGTGTCGAGCATTGCATATAAATGAAATTCAGAAAGACAATACTTCATAATATACTAGTAATTCATTTCATAAAACAAATGCCGTACAAAACCATGGTAGAAATGTATCAATGACAGTCAATACTTACTTGTTAAGAATTACAAATACTCCACATAGAATGAATGTAATTGCCACTAGTAACCATCCACTCACAATGAATCTGCAATAATATGCTTGCAACATCAGATATATATAAAAATAATAATAATAATAATCTAGCAAATGAAGAACTAATATTGGTTGAATTTGAATATCATTATCCTAAGTGGAACAAATCAACCAAATGCAAAATGGAAAAAACTTACATATGAATTGCATGCTGGTGCCCAAGGATAGACAGGACTGCAAAAATAAATAAATAAATGAGTTTCAATCAGGCATGGTCAAGTCAATGAGAAAATTACATATATGAGATCAATCAAGTAAAACTTTTAAACAATACATACAAAGACCAATGATTGTCAGTAGGAGCATCAAAGCAGCGACAGCGATCAATGCAGATCGCCTGCAACAACAAATTGATCCATTAAAATCTTTAGTACTAATACAGATTCTAAGAAATAAATATACAAGGTTTAGAAATGCATACACAACATTGAAGACTTTTTTTATTTTAGCAGAATTTTCACTTGTCTTCTCTGCCAGAGTATCGGCTGCAGTACTAAGATCCCAATTTAACTTATCTATATCATCCATGGCATCTGAAGGAAGGAAAACCTGGGCCACATTAATAGTCTTTGCAAGGGACAGATACTCTGTGACATTTCTCAGGGTTTGCACGGTGTAATCTGATTGGTTCACAACATATTTCAGAGTGTGCATAACTTCACCATGAAATTCATCCTGTCCGACAGAAAGAAGAATACATCCGATCCTGCAAGTTAAAAAAGGTGAAATATTAGTAGGCAAGATGAAAGAAGATATCACAACAGAAAAGAAACGATTGAAGAGGAAAATCAGGCATGATGAATTTTTGCTCAGATGATGAAGAAAAGTTGTCTATTGCTCAAGCCAAAACTAAGATTCTTCAGAGATGATGGTTTGAAAATATCAAAAGATCTCTTAAAGTATGCAATGTACTAAAATAAAATCTCACTCAGAATTTGTAGACAGTTCCAAGCGGAATGTTTCAATAATCAAGAAGGGTGTTCAAGGGGCTGGTCGAGGTTAAAAGAGCAAGGACATAAAGAAAGTATAATTGATCTGCTTTCTGGAACAGTTAATGTGTATCTTGACTTCATATTTTCCAACTGGTTATAACAGGGAAAATTCACATCTTTCTAAACAACTGGAACATGAAAGAACTGCATTTACAAGGCTTATGATGCAAGCAGTTAAAAGATTGGCGTTGAGATGATTACGCTGCAGCACAGGTGAACAGAATAAGCAAGATTAAACAAAATCTTTGTGAGTGGACCGAGCTTTTGCCTTTAATGTTTATTCTCCATCCACAGCAATGATGTACCACAAGAACCAAGCCAAACGAAATAAACCAGATGATAGCCAGAATGAAAGCGGCAGCACCTGTGAATCCAACAGACTGCATGCACAATGTTTGAAAGATTAGGTATGTTACATATTAAATATATTGTACTTTCTGGATCTGTATAAAGTGGTCACTAAGTAAAAAAAATGTCTAGTACAAACAAGGAAACACTGAAACCACACTCTTTAACATGTTAATACTTTTTCCATGATCTAATTGGAGTTGTGGAACCAAACTGTCCCCGATTGTTTAAAGGAATTAAAATATTATCACACATTGGAATTCAGCTGGCTATTCAACCAAATGAAGTTAAGCGGCATTCCAGCAGAGTAACTAATAGATGGCATTACAAATACAGTCACAACTTATTGTATTTTAACTTAAAATCTGAGAACCTTAGGTGCGTATAAACTCATGGTCATGCAACCAAATGAACAGAAATGTCAAATTTTAGCTTAATATTTGATATTTTCTAACAGGTCACATATTTAACAGATCAATCAAATCTCTACAGCAATATAAGATACAAAATGCAGGACTCACAGCCCAGTAATGCTTATTTGTGATATCCCAACCACCATGATAACGCCTAAAGTGATTAAGAATGTCAGGCCTCTTAGTCCTGTTTCCTGCCAACAATAAAGGCTCATGTATATCTGGCCCAGGCGCTGCTGCATCCTCATTGATCCCATTTTTCAAGGGTCCCAAATTATGCCCTCCTGCACATACAACAACATAATACAATAAAATAATTGGCAATAAAATGAACTAGAATACAATTATACTGTAACACGCTTAACTAATCCCACCAAACAAAGATGAGGTTTTCAATCTCTTTATTGTGATCAAGCATAGAATTTTGGCCGCAGTAGGCATTTCGACATCATTATCAAAACAACAAACTGAATTTGTTTATAAACAAATTTTGTATGTCCCTTATATAAATTACAAAACAAGAAACAAAAACCAGTGATCAAGAGTTCCAAAAACAACTGATCAGCCGAGTTCAATTCAACTAAAATTCACATTTCTTGACACGCAAAAGCAAAAGGAAAAAAATACAGAAATCCTCACATTCATAAAATCATTTTCCACCCATTTACCCAGTTTTCTCAGCAACCAAACAAAACCAAGATTACAAAATCCTACATTAGTAAAATCAAACAAAAACCCAGAGACCAAATATCAATATTATATAGTGTGAACAAGTTGATTACGAACCTAAAATTAACTTAAGAGCATCTCTGCCAGACCTATCTGGAGAAAAAGCTGAAATCGAGCTCAATGAAAACAAAACAAGAACAAGAACAAAAAATGAACACTTCCCTGTAGAAAACATCATTTTCATTCGCCACAAGTCTCTGCAAAAAGCAAAAAAGAAAAAAAAAAAATTCTCACTGCGGAGACCCCAAATGAATACGGTCCATTATCAAGATTGGGTCTTTACTTGGTAACCAAATCAGGAGAGCCAAAATAAAACAAGTAAATCATATATCATTTATTGGGATTTTGTCAAAATGGAAAGATGGAGAGTCACATGAGGAGGAGCTGTAACAAAAATGGCGGGTGTGTTTTAGTGAGTGAATTAAGGCTATAAAAAAAAAAAGCTTAAGCAAAAGCACATGCTAAAGCGTTTGCTCTGCTTCTGCTTCTGCTTCTTTTTTTGTTATTTTGTCTCTTACTGCTTTTGCTTTTTCTCTTTTTTCTTACTTCTGCTGTTACGTCTAAACTGCGCTAGCTGAGTAGATGAGTTGAATAATAAGAGCACTGAAAAAGAAAAATATAGATCAGGAAAGGATGAATGGTAAAAATAGAATCAAAATAGCGTTATTTTGATTTTTATTTTTTTAAAAAAAATAATATCAAAACGATGTCATTTTTGCCGTTGGTTTTTTCGGAATGATAACAGTATTCGCCATTCGGATCATGTGTTTTCTTTATTTCTCAAGTAAGAAAATGATTATTTTGTCTGTATCAAATAGGTCCCATAAATTAAAATGACTGAAATTTGATTTAGTTCCCAGTTTTTCAAAATGAGCACTCTTAATTTCGTGATGGCTCCAAGATCGATGCATGAACAATGGGATGGATTGACCAGCATTTTCTGTTCACAGAGGAGTGATTTGTGCATCAAACGATGGTGGCACGTGAACTATATTAGTCGGTGGTCGTCGTCGGAGATGCCATCGACGGCAGCCAAAAACTCTAATTTTCTCAAATTTCCAAATCCTAATCCTAATAAATCTTAACTTTTCAAACCTAACCCTACACCTTAACCATAGTTGATATCAATTTACCAAACTCTAAGCCTATATCTAAATCAACCCAAATTCACAAACACTAATAAAAAAAAAAATTTGAATAAAAATTAAATTCGCCTAGTACCGTCTTGGAGTTAGGACTCTCCCACTCTACTCCTAACGCCTAGTTTTTTTTTTTTTTTTTAAAAAAAAGAATGATGGATGTTTAAATATATTTTTCACTCTTATCTTTTCTGAAGCGTATCTCTTCAAATCTATTTCAGCCATTTCAATTGTAACTTTAGCTTTTACATGCTTACCAGATATCATGGATGTCAAGTTGGTTGAGTGTAGACAACTGGTACTTTCATCAAGTCTATTTTGTGCTATTAAGGCGAGTAATGATTTTCTATTCCATGGTCATAGGGATCAGGAAATGTTAATATTGAAACAGTCCATAAATTTGGAAAAAGTGGGGTGACCAACATTTCCAGGTAAGTTAGTTCAACTCTTCTATCGGTGTTTTGATGTGATTGCTATTCAATATATCTGATATTGTATCACCAGTTTATTGCATTTAATATGTCTTGCATCAAGAGAAATATTATGTGCTTTCTGTAGGAATGTCGTTGTAAGCACTATATGGATGTGTGCCCTATGTTGTGATTCTCTAATCATTCTAGAGTATATTTGAGGAAAAACCGAAACCTTCTATTACTTACAAGAATACAATTACAAGTGTTAAAACCTACAAAAAAACCTAACACAACACTCTCTCTTTTACACTTTGAGATTATTCTAAACTCACTAAAAAGCCTTGTATTTATAGTACAAGTTTTGGCACAAAATTTTCCACCAATCACTATCTGATTTTCTGCCACCTTTTGCTCCTAATTTTGTGGCCACCAAACAACCGAAAGTTTGCATGGTTGTTTCTGCTTGATGCTTGCTGGATCTTTGTTGTGTTCATTACAATTCTCCCCCTCTAGCTGCATCTGAAACAATCATCCTCTGAAAGCTATCTCAGCTATGTCTCTGCACAACTCTAGCTTATCTCGAGTAACCACTTTGTTAACATGTCAGCTGGATTCTCATCTGTATGGATCTTCACTAGTCCCAGCAGTTGTTGATCTATCACCTCGCGTATCCAATGATAGCGAATATCGATGTGCTTCATCCGGGAATGATACATTGAGTTTTGCTCAAGTCCATAGCACTCTGACTGTCACAATATATCTTCTTCTATATCTGAATCTGAATAGCCTTCCAAGATCCATCAACTCCCTCGTAGCACAGACAAAACTTCGATGTACCCTTGAGGTACCTGAGAATTCATTTGACTGCCTCTCAGTGTTGCTTACCAGGGTTAGAGAGAAAACGGCTCACTACACCCATTGTGTGTGCAGTATCTGGCCTGGTACATACCATTGCATACATTAGGCTTCCAACAGCTGAAGAATATGGTATCGATGACATCTTCTCTATCTCTTTCTTGGATGAGGGGCACGAACTCTTGCTTAGTTTGAAATGGTGCGCTAGCGGAACACTGACTGGTTTGGCTTTCTGTATATCGAACCTCCTGATTATCCGTTCAATATAACTCTCCTATGAAAGCCACAACTTCTTGTTCTGTCTGTCATGAACAATCTTCATTCCCAAAATCTATTGAGCTGGTCTTAAGTCTTTCATGTCAAAAAACTTAGAGAGTTCCTTCTTCAGATGGCTGATCTTCGCTGTTTCTTGTCCAACAATCAACATGACGTCCACATATAGTAGAAGAGCAACGAAATTTCCATCTGGAAACCTCTGAATGTATACACATTGATCTGATGCAGTTCTTTCCACCATGAATTAGTCAAACTTCTTGTACCACTGCCTTGGTGCTTGCTTGAGCTTGTACAAGCTCTTTTTCAGATTGCAAACAAGGTTTTCTTTTCCTGAAACTTTGAATCCTTCTGGCTGCTCCATGTAGATTTCTTCATTCAGATCACCATGAAGAAATAATGTTTTGACATCCATTTGTTCAAGCTCTAAGTTCAAACTGGCTACCAATCCTAGGATAACTCAGATTGAAGCTATCTTTATCACTGGTGAAAAAATCTCATCAAAGTCAATTCTCTTTTTCTGTAGGAATCCTTTGACTACTAGCCGAGCTTTGTGTTTCACCACATTTCCGCTGCCATCTTTCTTGAGCTTGAACACCCATTTTTTCTTCAGTACCTTCATTCCATGTGGGAGCTTGACTTTCTCATAAGTATTATTTTTTTTACATAGACTTAATTTCATCCTACATTACGTGCAGCCATTTGTCTTTATCTCTATGAGATACAGCTTCGTTGAAGGTTTCTGGCTGCCCCTCGTCAGTAAGCAGAATATATTCTGATCCTGAGTATATGGCTGATGGAATCCGACCTCGTACAGATCTTCGTACTTAAGGTTCACTGATTTCTGGCTGTCTGTTGTCATCCTGATCTGTGGATGATCTTGTAGCCTCTGATGGAGCAGGTTGCAGCTCCCTCTGCTCAACACCATCTTCCTCATCTGGTTCTGCTTCTGGCATGTCTTGCACCCCATCATCATTTGTGGCCACTCGTGTTGGTGCTGGGATTGTGTCTGGATTTGCATCGGCTTTCTTGGCACTGAAATTAGAAGACATCTTGGGCTTTTCAATGTCTTCTATTGTCTGGTCTTCGAGAAACACTACATCCCAGCTTCTGATGACCTTCCTTTCTTTCGGGTCCCATAGCCTGTATCCAAATTCCTCGTATTCATAGCCTATGAAGATGCATGGAGTAGTCTTTGCATCGAGCTTATACCTGAGCTCCTTGTATACGTGTGCAAAGGCTAAACAACCAAATGTTCTGAGGTGAGTATATGAGGGATTCTTACCAGACCACACTTTCTCCGGAATCTCAAAGTTCAACTATATATATGGTGATCTGTTGATCAGGTAGCATGAGGCACAAACAACTTCTCCCTAGAATGGCTTTGACAGCTTAGCCATGCTGATCATGCTTCTGACTTTCTCCATAATGGTGCGGTTCATCCTTTTAGCGACATCATTGTGTTGTGGGGTGCGTGGAACAATCCTCTCATGTCAAATGACATGACTTCCGCAGTAGACATCGAACTCCCTGGAAATGTATTCGCCTTCATTGTCTGTGCGAAGGCACTTTAGTTTCTTCCATGTTTCACGCTCGACCATGGCATGGAACAGTTTAAAATAGTCCAGGACTTAATCGTTTGATTTCAGAAAATACACCTATACCTTCCGAGAAGCATCATCAATTAAAGTCAGAAAGTATTTATTACCACCTAGTGAGTTGACCTCCAAGAGACCACAAACATCAGAGTACACCAGACTGAGTAACTATGATCTCATTGTTGAAGAGGAATTGAAAGAGACTCTATGTTGCTTACCCAAAAAAATAGTGATTGCAATTATCCAGATCAGCATTTTTGGAGACAGAGATTAGATCCTTCTTTGTCAATGTAGACAATCTCATTTCACTCATGTGACCGAGTCTCTGGTGCCATAGATTCTGAGAAGCCTCCGGTTCAGCTATATTGAGGCTTTCTGCACATATCTTCATATGAGTCTTGTGTAAAGTTCCACAAATATTTCCTCGGGCGATGACCATGGCACATTTATCATTCTCCAAGTGCCATTGCTAAAATGACTAGCATAACCTTGTTTGTCAAGGGCTACCCCCGAGAGTAAATTGAGCCGAAGTTCTGGAACATGTCTTACCTCCTTCAAGGTTATTATATACCATGCATTTGTCCGCAACTGAATTTCACCAATTCCCACTATCTGAAAAGAATTGGTATTTCTCATCTTCACTACTCCAAAGTCTCATGCTTTGTATGTTGTGAAGAAGTCTCTGTGAGGGGTGATGTGGTGAGATGCTGCAGTATCTACTACCCATTCAACATCTTGTGTTACGGTGTGAGGGCATGTTTCTTACTAGTCGAAGCATATAGCTACATCTAATGTGGTAATTACTAGTGTCTCCACATCATTTTCTTCGACTGGTTGTTGCCTTGTCCCTGCTCTCGTTGCAGTTTCTGATAATTCTTCTTTAAGTGGCCTTCTATGTCACAGTGGAAGCACTTGTATGTGGGCTTTCTCCCGTTCGTTGATTTGCCTCTGCTTTTGCTTCTGCCTTTCCCTCTCCCTTGATTTTTCTCCTGTTGTCTTCTTCAATGCTCCAAGACAAGGGCTTCTGTTTGATCTAATCCCACATTTTTTTCTTCTGGCTTCTTCATTAGACAGGACGTCTTTAACCATAGGCATGGTAAGTTTTCCTTCAGGAGCTAAGTTACTGAGAGTAACCACCAGTGTCTTTCAGCTATCAGGAAGATAACTGGCTTGAAAAATAAAACACACAAGAGTTGGAACCTTCACAAAATCTCAGAGAGAATTCTATGGAGGAATCTGAAGAAAATGAGTATTGAGCTCCTCTATTTATAGTATAGGGCTTTATATATTTTTTTATATTTTCATATTTTTCCTTTTTTTGAATTTGGCTCACTTTTTTTAGTTTTTTTTTGTTTTAAAACTTCAAACGGTGGATTGTGACCTTTGAACAAATTTATTTATTTATTTATTTATTTTTTCAAATTAACAATACACATTGACTTTTTCATCAATTTAGACCTTGAAAACCGCATAACTAGAAACTCTTATAAATAAACAAAAAAATGGAAAATGACAATCTACAACTGTCAAACTTCCACCAAACATACTTGCATGTTTGGTGGAGAAAATGATGGAGCAAATGGTGGAGAAAATGGTGGAGAAATTGGTGGAGAAAGATTGCAAAATTTCTATAAATAGAGGTATTTTGCACCTCATTTTCAACAACTTCCTTCACACGATTTTCTCTGAAATTTTATGAAGGGATCCAACTCTTGTGTGTTTTATTTTATTTAAAGCTTTCTTGTATTTTCTTTTTCTTTCAGTAATAAAATTATGTGTGTTTTTATTCAAATTATGAGTAGCTAATTTCTTTTTGCTGGGGAAAAGGGTGAAGCTTTTAAAATGAAAATATAGATTAACCTCACTTATATTATAATATATAAATTATAATTATTGATTAATACTTAGTTTAAATTTAGATTAATTATTGACAAACTTTGATAATGTCTATATGGCTGGTTTTATTTATTTGGCATAATTGAGTACCTAACTGGACTTGTTATAGACAAAAGTTATCACTGCATTTATGGCTGGTTTTATATGTTTGGCATAATTAATTCCTAAAATAAATTAATTTGGTAATAATGACAATTTATATATTATAAAAAGTGATATTTCTATAGTTAAAATATTAAAAGTAGATCCTCTAACCCCCAACATTTTATTTTATTATTGCAGTTTAAATTAAAATTTCCAATCACTTCAAACAATCCAGCCTTTTTATTTTTCACTCAAATTATTATTTTATTTTACTAAAGTTATTACCTGTGGATCGACTCTGGTCTTACCAGGTTATTTTATAGTTCGACACTCTTATACTTGGGAGTAAAAAACCAATTTTTTAGCGTGTCAAATTTTTGGCGCCATTGCCTGGGAATAAATTTAGTAAATAGAATAATCATTGTAATTAATTTTTTTCCTTCTTTTATTTTATTTTATTTTTGTATTTCTTTTTTTTTTTGTGGTTATATTTTCTGCATTTAATTTTTTTTCCACTTGTTTTTATTTTATTTTTGTAAGTATTGTGTTTGCATTTTTTTAGCATATAGTGTGCATTTAAATTGCATGAAATACTGGTCTCGATCATCTAGCGGTAGATTAAATAGAGACTCTTCATCACCTTCATCGTCTGTCAAAATGGCCGATAACCAAAATGAAAATCCATCTGCCCGAGTTGAAAACCCAGTTGATCATTAAGAAAATGAGTCTCCACATGGCGATCTTAATCATCCTATGACACTCAGATAATTCATGAATCCCTCTAGGACAGGATCACCATCTTACATTGTTTTTCCCCCAGATGCAGCACCTTTCAATTTTAAGCCAGGTGTCATCCAATTTTTACCCACATTCCACGGTCTAGAATCAGAAAATATTTATCAGCACTTAAGAGAATTTGAAAATGTATGTAACACTTGTATAGACAAAAATTACAACATGAATATAATTCGATTAAAGGCTTTTTCTTTTTCTTTAAAGGATAAAGCTAAAATTTGGCTGCAGAACCTTAGGTCAGGATCCATCAGAACATGGGATGATTTGCAAGAACAGTTTCTAAAAAAAAAATTTCTCCTCACAGGACAAACTCCTTTAAGAGGAGAATCACGACCTTCACACAAGAGTCCGGGGAAACACTTTATCAATGTTGGGAGGGGTTTAAAGAGATGTTGAATGTTTGTCCACATCATGGGTTTGAAACATTGAGGTTGGTTGCCTACTTCTACGAGGGGTTAACACCCCAAGGTAGACAAGTAGTAGAAATGATGTGTAATTATGAGTTTAGAGACAAAAATCCCGAAGATGCACTAGATTACCTAGAAAACATATCAGAGAATGCACAACAATGGGATACAGTTGGCACTTATGAGTCGTCTATAAAATCACAGCCATCTGGTAGAGGTATGTTTAACCTTATGGAAGACCATGACTTTGCTAAGTATGCATCTCTAGCTAAAAAAATTGAGGCATTAGAAATGAGGAATAATGATCATGTCAAGTCAGTTGAAGAAGTCACATGTCAAATCTGTAATTCAAATGAACATGTCACACAAGTTTGCCCAACCTTGCTAGCTCTGCAAGAATGTCTTCATGACCAAGTCAATTCCATAAACACTTTCAATAGACCAAATCCAAACCCATACTCCCAAACCTACAATTCTGGTTGGAGAAACCATCCAAACTTCAATTGGAGGAATGATAACCAAGCACAACCATCACAACAACCTCCCCAGGTACACCAGAATTTTTGAAATTCCCATAATTATGCACCATATGTCCTACCACCTAGGAAAACCCTTGAGGATACCTTGCATGCATTCCTTAAGAAATATGAAGCCATCAATAACCAAAATGTGCAAACATTAATTGATCTGAAAGATACTTTCTCCAAAATCACATATGCTTTAACCATTAATGAGAAATGAAAGTTTCCTGCACAACCACAGCCAAATCCCAAGAGTCATCAAAACCCTCACGAGGGTAGTTCTGGAAGTCAATATATAGACCATGTCGAATCGGTTATTACTCTTCGTAGTGGTAAGGTTATCAATAGACCTATTCTTGAACATCGCAAAGCTGAAAATAAATCAGATTTAGAGGGTAAGGAAGGGATTTATGAACCATTACACATCGTTTATGATAACAATTTTTCTCATGCACCTCCATTTTCCCAGGCATAAAAACAAAGAAATCGAACAATTCCCCAAAGATATATGAATATTCAAACAGGTAAAGGTCAATATTCATTTGTTAGATGTCATCCAACAGATATCATTTTATACCAAATTTCAGAAAGACTTGTGCACCATTAAAAGAAAACATCAGGTAAGAAAGAAAGCTTTTATTGCTGAACAGGTAAGTTTCATTCTCTCAACCAATAATGCATTAAAATACAAGGACCCTGGCTGTCTAACTATTTCTTGTATTATTGGAAATCAAAAAATTGAACATTTTTTGCTTGATCTTGGAGCCAGTGTCAATTTACTTCAATTTTCGGTTTAACAACAACTTAATATTGGTGAGTTAAAACCAACCTCAACTACTCTTTTACTTGTCGATAGATCAGTCAAGGTACCGAAAGAAATTATGGAAGATGTTTTATTACAAGTCGATAAATTCATATATCCTGTGGATTTTATTGTCTTGGAAACAGAACCTATAGCAGACAGTTATAAGCCAAATCCTATAATATTTGGTTGCCCATTTTTAGCAACAGCTAAAGCTTTAATTAATTGCAGGAATGGAATCATGAATTTGTCTTTTGGCAATATGACGTTGGAGCTAAATATTTTTAATATGTGCAAACAACCATACGATGAAGACAGTGAAGACGAGAGCATGGAACTAATTGAACCAATTATGGAGGAATATATTCAGGGGAGTTTATCTGATCCTACGAAAATTTATACAGCTAATTTTCTTGAATCAAGTACACAATTAGATTCAAATATTCATAATGATTTTTTACTTCATTCTACACAGGTACTGGAAGATGATAGAGAGAATCAAAATTTTGAGGAACTGGGAACTCTGGAAGAAGAAAAATATGAGGAAACATCCAATTTGGAATTAAAGACTTTGCCAGAAGGATTGAAGAATGCATTTCTTGGAGATGAACAAACTTATCCTGTGGAAATTTCTTACTCTCTCACAATCGATCAAGAATGAAAAATACCTCCAGACTGGAGCCATCAAGGCATGGAAGAAACTCTCTCCAAACTCCACAATCATTTCCATTCTTTCCCTCAAAATGCTTTGATGAAAATTTACAAAGCATGCACCGAAAGAATGAGGCTTCTGATGATCCTTGGTATTCCTAGTGATATTCATTGAGTAATTGAAGCAAGGGTTCACTTGTCAGGTGAGTCATCTAACTCTTTCATTTCTTACATGCCTGGTTTGGAGAAAATCACCTATGCTAAGAAACGAATAGCTAAACAGTTAGATGTTTGTTTTAAATGTGCACGTTGGACGTGCAACACTCGTTGTTGCTCTTTAGGAATGGTGTCTAACAACCGCAAAGAAAAAATTCAATTTATTAGAGATGGATTGAGTAAGGAATCTTTAAATGATATATCACTGACTCTTGAGACGCATCCTAGTGGACATGTTCATCGAGTAATTTGCAATTTGCATACACAATTAAAAAAAAGAAAGACAACAATACAGTCTCGGGAATCTGACTTTAAAAGACCATGTTTGCCAATTTGTAATAAAATTGGATGGGAAGTCTATCCCCGACCCATAGAGGGCGTTAAAGCCGTTACTGGACGTAAAACCAGAGGAAGATGTGAGCCACAATCACAACTACCAGTATATGTTATTTTTATTGCTTTGATTTCCTTTACTTTAAATTACTGTTTGGATTTGCTTTAATTTACTGTTTTGATTTCCTTTACTTTTGCCGACAGTATGTAAACTTTTTTACTTTCACGATCTATTTTACTGTTCATTTGATAATTTTCATTTTGCAGGTAATAGTGCATTTATTACTCACCTTTTTTCAGGATCTATAAATTCAGCTCGTCATTTCTCTCTTCAATATATCTATATCAGAGAGATAGTAAAAAAATGGAGAAAACTTCAAGACAACGAGTTACTAATATCTGTGTCTTTTGTGGAACTAGCTCTGGAACTAAACCATAATTTGTTGAGGCTGCAAAAGAATTGGGTAGAGTTATGGCGGAAAGAAACATGCACTTTGTATATGGCGGTGACAATATTGGATTGATGGGATGTGTTTCAAAGGCTGTGCAAGAAGGTGGCAGTCAAGTTTTGAGGATCATTCCAAAACCTTTGGCAGACGAAAACCTCATCAGAAAATCAAATAGAGAAGAATGCATTGTCTCAGGTATGTCTGAAAGACTTACTGAAATGATCAATCATGTTGATGCTTTTATTGCTTTACCAGGTGGGCTTGGCATGTTGGAATAAATATTCACAGTTGCGTCATGGACGAACTTGAAAATTCACCAAAAACTCATTAGACTACTTAATGTTGACAGATTTTTTGATTTTCTTTTTGTATTTCCTGAAGATGCCAAAAGAAATGGGTTTATTTCAAAATCAGTAAAAGATATCTTTCTAACTGCAAGAAAAGTTGATGCTTTAATTGACCAACTCTTAGCTTATGAACCAAAAATCGACCCCATTCTTTCCAAGTTGAACTGGTCTGGTAACGATCATGGCAGGAAGCGTAGAGTGGACTTGAATCTTAATCTGTAATTTTTTTAAATAGTCGTAGATTCAATTGCCAATTCCACACTAACCAGGTGATGTCTTCTAAACTCAACTTCTTCTTTTTCAGACATTAGGGACAATGTCTCAAATTGGTTTGGGAGATGGGATAGTTTACCAGATAGTTTTTATTTTTATGTTTCATTGTTGTGTTTTTCTTTTAAAAAAATAATTTTTTATGTTTTTTTTTTAAAAGTTTTCTCTTATTTTGTTTTTCTTTGTTGTTATTTTGTGTGTAAAAAAAAGTGTTTTGTGTTATTTTTCTTTTGCGTTTTTCAAAAAAAAACTACACACAAACTAACAATAAATTTTTGACTAACCAAGTGGAATTTTTGTTCGGAGATGGCAGTGTAAGGAGTTTTCGCTCCTGAGACGTATCTCAAAATAATTCGTAACAAGTTATTTTTGTTCATTTCTTTTTGAATCATTTAAATTTGTGAATTCTCCATAATATTGATTAAATTTCATCTTCATATCCTCATCTGACAGGTATTATCAACATACACGGTAACATATAAACATGGGTTGTAAGTGAAAATTTTGTAATATTCAGTTCTCTAGATTGTTGGATGTAGCACTTAAAGACAGTGGAATTAGTGTTTTTATTGAAAAACAATAATCATACTTTTACTTAGTAACCGGAAATCTTGCCTCAGCTAGCAGTGATTGCTCGCGTAAAACGGTAGAGCTTGAGTTTGTAAGAAAAAAAAAAGAAAAAGAAAAAAATGTGTGAATAAGTTCGATTTCGTAGCCTCTCTAACTAAAACAATTAAGTCCGTAGGGGTGTTTCAACACTTAGTGCCTTAAGGAAATCAAACACTTTTTTTCTTTTTAATATCTGAGATCCGAGCAATTAAGTCCGTAGAGGTGCCTTAACACCTAGTGCCCTATAGCCAACTGGTTTGGGAGTCACTGGCCCAAAGCTCGTTACGATGATTGAAGATGCAACATTATTTAGAAGAAAAATATTTTTTAAAAAAAAAATCTATTTTTGTATTTATAAATAAACTTTCATTGCCAATGGGTGTGAACTCTAATATAATTTTAAGACAAAAATATTACTCTCTTTTCAACGAGACATGTGAATATTGTGGGCACAATGAATTGATTAATACCTTGTTTATGTGTGTATGGAAGAAGGGTAAAAAGTACAGGAGAAATTATTTATTTTATCATTTAGAAAGAAAGAAAATAATTATTAATTTGTTTAAGGATTTGTCTTTTTAAAGTTTTGTTCGCTTAAATTACTAGGGACTAGTAATAAGCTGGTTGAGTGGGATGTGATGAACACTAAAAAGTGCACATTTATTAAAAGAAAAATTAATCATTTTACATTTATAGTTTCCTTAATCCCCTTAATTAAGCACATTTGTTAAATAATAATTATATTTATATTTATTGTGATTTTTATATTTGATGTAGGTGAAATAATACTTTGGATACATATCTAGAAAAATAGACTTGATATTTGGATTTTGGAGGCCAGAATTTAATAGGGCGTTCTAATAGTGTACAACTTCGGAAATTCCAACCCTGTGAAATTTTCATATTTTGGACATAATGTTTTACTCCGATATTGGATTGAAGTGATTCTAGTTCCAGATGAAAGAAGACTCAAAGATCTACAACTTTATTGTTCACAAGAGTTTCAAATTCTGAAGTTATCAAGACCGAAATTGATGAAAAATCCAAAGTATATTATATGTAATTATTAAAGTCATTATCAAAAAATAAACAAAAAAATAGAAAATGGCAATATACAATTGTCAAACTTTCACCAAACATGCTTGGTGGAGAAAATGATGGAGGAAATGGTGGAGAAAATGATGGAGGAAATGGTGGAGAAAATGATGGAGGAATTGGTGGAGATAGCTTGCAAAATTTCTATAAATAGAGGTGCTCTGCACCTCATTTTCCTCAGCTTCCTTCACACGATTCTCTCTGAAATTTTGTGAAGGGATCCAGCTCTTGTGTGTTTTAGTTTCTTTAAATTTTTCTTGTATTTTCTTTTTCTTTCAGTAATAAAATTATGTGTGTTTTTATTCAAATTATGAGTAGCTAATTTCTTTTTGCTGAGGAAAATGGTGAAGCTTTTAAAATGAAAATATAGATTAATCTCACTTATATAATATATAAATTATAATATAATGATTAATACTTAATTTCTGGATTAATTATTGACAAACTTTGATACCGCTTATATGGCTGGTTTTATTTATTTGGCATAATTGAGTACCTAACATGACTTGTTATAGACAAAAATTATCACTGTTTTTATGACTGATTTTATATGTTTTGGTATAATTAATTCCTTAAATAAATTAATTTGGTAATAATGACAATTTATATATTATAAGAAGTGAGATTTCTATATTTAAAATATTAAAAGTAGATCACCTAACCCCAATATTTTATTTTATTATTGCAGTTTAAATTAAAATTTCCAATCACTTCAAACAATTCAGCCTTTTTATTTTCACTCAAATTATTATTTTATTTTACTAAAGTTATTCCATGTGGATCGACTCCGGTCTTACCGGGTTATTTTATTACTTCGACACTCTAATACTTGGGAGTAAATAACCACTTTTTGAGCATGTCAAGTTTTTTTAATTCTAATTTAGGTGCTTCCTCACGTTTTTCTTTTTCAAGTATTACTAATTCCTCAAAATTTTAATTTTCTCCATCTTCTTCCAATACCTGTGTAGAATCAACTAAAAAATCATTAGGAATATCTGAATATAATTGCATACTTGATTCAAGAAAATTAGATGTATAAATTTTCATAGGATCAGATAAACTCCCCTGAATGTATTGCTCCAAAATTGGTTCAATTAGTTACATGCTCTCATTTTCACTGTCATCATCCTATGGTTGTTTTCATATGTTAAAAACATTAAACTCCAACATCATATTGCCAAGGATTGATGCATGATTCCATTCCTGTAATTAATTAAAGCATTAGCTCTTGCTAAAATGGACTACCAAGTATTATAAGAATTGGCTAATAACTGTCTGCTACAGGTTGTGTTTCCAAAATAATAAAATCTACAGGATATATAAATTTATCAACTTGTAATAACATGTCTTTCATAATTCCTTCGTACCTTGACTAATCTATCGAGAAGTAAAAGAGTAGTTGAATTTGATTTTAACTCGCTAATATTAAGTTGTCAGTAAATCGAAAATGGAAGCAAATTGACACTGGCTCCCAGATCAAGCAATACATGTTCAATTTTAAAGATTTTCAATAATACAAGAAATAATAAGACAATCAGAGTCTTTGTATTTCAATGTATTATCGGTTGAGAGAATGAAACTTGTTCAAATAGAAAAGTTTTTTTTCTTACTTGATGTTTTCTTTTAACAGTACACAAGTCTTTCATAAATTTGGCATAAGATGGTATCTGTTTAATGTCATCTAACAAATGAATATTGACCTTCACCGTCGACCCGCTTTCAAATTTGATATTATTTGATATTTTTTTTCTTTAACCATGAAATTTAAGATATTTAATAATCATATGACAATATGCAATGTATAAATAAAAATCAAGTATTTTTCTCTTCAATTATTATGTGAAAACACAAAAGTTTCTTTAAAAAATTTCTAATCCAAACCGCTGACCCGAACCATCACAGTTTTTGTTATCAAATTTTTGATTTCGGTTTCTAATTTCCTATACCGCCAACCCGCGCGGTTTGAAGTGTAAAACGAAAAAATCGACCCGAACCGCACCGCGGATGCCCCTAATGGAATTGACTTGGTCATGGAGACATTCTTGTAGGGCTGGCAAGGTTGGGCAAACTTGTGTGACATGTTCATTTGAATTATAGATATGACATGTGACTTCTTGAATTGACTTGACACGATCATTCTTCCTCATTTCTAACGCCTCAATCATTTTTGCTAGATATGCATATTTAGCATAAAGGTCATGGTCTTCCCTAAATTTAAACATGCCTCTACTAGATAAATGTGGTTTTACACACGATGCATAAGTGCTAACTGTGTCTCAATGTTGTGCATTCTCTACTATGTGTTCTAGGTAATCTAGTGCATCTTCGAGACTTTTGTCCCTAAACTCACCATTACACATAATTTCCACTACTTGTCTACTTTGGGGTGTTAAACCCTCATAGAAGTAAGAAACCAACCTCTATGTTTAAAAATCGTGATGTGGACAAATATTTAACATCTCTCTAAACCTCTCCCAATATTGGTAAAGTGTTTCCCTCGACTTTTATGTGAAATTTTTATTCTCCTTTTAAAGGAGTTTATCATGTGGGGGGAAATAAATTTTTTAGAAATTGCTCTTGCAAATCATCTCATGTTCTGATGGATCCTGACCTAGGGTTCTGCAGCTAAATTTTAGCTTATCCTTTAAAGAAAATGGAAAATGATTGAGTCGAATTATATTCATGTTGTAATTTTAGTCTGTGTAAGTATTACATACCTCTTCGAATTCCCTTAAATGCTGATAAGGATTTTTTGATTGTAGACCGTGGAATGTGGGTAAAAGTTGGATGACACCTGATTTAAAATTGAAACATGATGTATGTGGGGGAAAGAAATGTAAGATGGTGATCATGTCCTAGTGGAAAACATGAATTCTCTGAGTGTCCTAAGATGATTAAGATCGCCATGTTGAGACTCACGTTCTACCTGATCAACTAGATTTTCATCTCAGTTAGTTGAGTTTTCATTTTGGTTCTCGGCCATTTTAACTGACGGTGAAGGTGATGAAAACTCTCTATTTAATCTGTCGCTAGATGATCGAGACAAATGTCTTATGTAACCTAAATGTAGACTATATGCTAAAATTTAAATATACAAAAGCAATACTTAAAAAAGAAAAAAGAAAATAAACAAGTGAAAAAGAAAATAGTAATAATAATAATAATAATAATAATAATAATAATAATATAATAATAATAATAATAATATAATAATAATAATAAGATAAAGGGGAAAAAATGTAATGATTAGATCCTAAAAACGTCATTGATTCTTGTCAATTAAGATCTCAATTGAATTTCTCGCTCAACTGTCTTAATTTCTCAAACTAGGTTCTTACAAAAACATTATGGAAGAATCTCTAGATGGGGATGGTTTAAGGAATTCTTTGACAAAATACGAGCTCTATTTTAATTGAATTTTCTGTCTCTCGTAACCTTCAAGAATTAGGTACATAGTTTGTCTACATGTGGGATGTCTGGGTTCAAGATTCATTTAGGATCAATAAGGATATTTTGGATCTACAAAAATACAAAGAAAAAAGTGAGATGTAGAAAATATAAAAAAAAAAAAATAATAATAATAATAAAATAAAACGAAAAGAAAAAATACAAGGAAATTAAATTATTATTATATTTACTAGATTATATTCCCGGCAATGGTGCCAAGAACTTGACACACTCACAAAATGATTCTTTACTCACAAGTATAAGAGTGTCGAAGTAATAAAATAACCCGGTAAGTCCGGGGTCAATCCAAATGGAATAGATTTAGTAAAATAAAATAATAATTCCAGTGAAAATAAAAAGATTGAATTATGTAAAGTGATTGACAATTTTAAATTGGACTACAACAATAAAATAAAATGGTGGGGATATGGGATCCACTTTTAATATTTCAAATTTAGAGAAATCTTACTTGTTATAATATATAAATTTTCATTATTACCCAGTTAATTTATTTCAGAAATTAATTATGCCAAAATATATAAAACCAGTCATAAAGGCGGTAACAAAGTTTGTTATAAATTAATCCAGATTTAAATTAAATATTAGTATTTAGATTACAATTAATATACTATAATATAAATAAGATTAATCTATATTCTCGTATTAAGAGCTCCACCCTTTACCCCAGCATGATGAAATTAGTTACTCATGATTTGAATGAAAACTTGCATAATTTTATCACTAAAAAAAAAAAATTATAACAAAGCTTGAAAAATAAAACACACAATAGCTGGAACCCTTCACAAAATCTCAGAGAAAATTATATGGAGGAAGCTGAAGAAAATGGGGTGCTGAGCACCTCTATTTATAGTATAGGGCTCATCACCTCTTCTATATTTATTTTTTATTTTATTTTTTATTTTTTCATTTTTTGACTTTGGCTCACTTTTTTTGTTTTTTGTTTTAAAACTTCAAACAATTGTCACAATCTACCGAAAGGTGGATTGTGACCTCTGAACAAATTTATTTATTTATTTTAAATTACATGCAATACACGTTGGTTTCTTCATCAATTTTGACCTTGAAAACCGCAGAACTAGAAACTCTTGTAAAGAGTAAAGTTATAGATATTTGAATCTTTTCATCTGAAACTGGAATCGTCTCATTCCGATATCGGAGTCAAAATTTATGGCCAAAGTACGAAAATTGCGTAAAATTGGACTTTCCGAAATTGTACACTGTTGGAACGTCTCTTTTGTTGGGATTTTGGGCAAAGGGCGCGGCGGAAGCGCTGTTCGGACGAAATCATAATTTTAAAACTTTTTCAAATTACCGAACAAATTATTCGATATCTAATATGAATAATATATTCATATTTCACCTAAACACATTTATTCGATATCAAATAACGACATAAATAAGGTAGAAACTTCGCGAAACTTTTACGAAAAATGTTTTTCTGTAAAATGACGCAAAATGCGTTTTTGACCAAACCGACCACTCAACACTTATGGGGACTGCACAGGCCAGCCCCAATAGTGTTAGGGCAGTTCATGGGCTACCCGAACAGTGACAAATTCACTGTTTGGACAGCCGTCACCCGGTTGGCTCAAAAGTCACCCGGTAACGCCGTTTTTGACCCTTTTCGCTTATTTCAACTCCGAAACAATTTCCGGAAATTGTTCCAACACCCAAAACACATCCAATACATTTATATGACATCAATTTCATCAACATAAACCCAAATTTTCCAAAACTGATCCAGAAACCAAAAATGCCAATTTTTCATGCTTTAAATCCAATTTTTTAAGATTAATCCAATTAATCAAAACACCAATCAAAGTCACCACACATGAACCACCCAAGAACAATTCTAGGCATTACAAGAGTGGTCATAACACTCTAGAATGGCAACATATCATCAAATGATCAAATTGGATAAGTATTACAATAATATTACCCAAAACTACTTCACACATGCTAAACACTTCCAATTCATCCTCCAAACCAAAAACACCCAAATTCTAAAGTAAAGAAGAAACCCCTAGAATCCATCTAGATAATCAAGAACAAGAAACATGCTTTCCAAGCTTAAGGGGATTGAAGATTACCTTTAATCTTTAATTTTCCTAAAGCTTTTCTTGATTTTTCCTTCTTTTCTTCCTTGAATGTTCAAACAATTTGTGAGTGTATTTTGGAAGAAGGGTGATCGGCTATGGCTTCCATTGAAAGCCAAAAGAAAAATTTTTTACTTTAAAAAATAATGGTGACCGACTCTAGAGGGCCATTTTGGTCATTTTCCACATTTAATCCAATTAAATAAATCAAACTTTATATTAACAAATCATATTTGCACACATAAAGTTTAATTAAATCATGCCATGTGTCACCAATAATAATTAAACATATTTCAT
Source organism: Zanthoxylum bungeanum (assembly GCA_019454045.1). Classification (NCBI taxonomy): domain Eukaryota; kingdom Viridiplantae; phylum Streptophyta; class Magnoliopsida; order Sapindales; family Rutaceae; genus Zanthoxylum; species Zanthoxylum bungeanum. Next base: position 28,361 of record SKCR01005057.1, read on the forward strand.
AACACTTATGAAATATAGATATTATTTAACTATTCAAATATTTAATAATTAAATATCTAAATAATTAATTAATATAATTATTATTATATATGTATTTTTATTTACATTAAATAACAAATACATATATTAATGACATGTGTCAAAATCTCATTTGACAATTAATTAATGTGTATCTAATCAAATTATGTATCAAATACAAATACATAATAATTATTAAATGACCAAAATCCCCTAATGCATGTGTTATCGTTTAAACAATTCGAATTAACTCACTTAATCCGATGAAGTATTATGAATAATATGTATTATTCATAACGCGTTGCCCAAGTGCTCAACGAGTACACTTCATATTGTGAGACTCTCTAAGTTTAGGTTTATCCGTCACGAAATCCAATTTCGTGTCCATAATTTACCCACTCATGAATTATGACGACCATAGATAATCTCGCTAAACTATGCAAGTCGAGGTCATTGCATACGTATAATCCCTCAGTCATATGCTATCCATATTATACCTGGGATATAGATAAGAACGTCAAATCCATTCGATATAATATAGTCGACTTTTCAATTTACGATCTCTAAATAACACTCGGAACTGATTTCTGAAGTTATACCACGGTCATGGATTTACTAGATCGTAAACACGTATAGGATGCATATGCCCTGTACACAGGATTGACAGATTCTTTCTTGATACGCACCGGTTATCATGAGCATCAGTCCACACCCAACGAACAGGCGGAGGTCTGATCTAAATAGATCGGTGACGGGACTGCCATCAAAGTGTGGAGGATAACTCATATATCCTACTGTGGTATCTCAAGTCGAAAGATCACTATGTTTGCTCAACTCGAGAAGATTCCTATTGACATTGGTGTACCATCTATTAGGAAATCTTCAGTTAGTCGTTCAGTGTTTATCAAATAACACCTACATATCTATACGAGTCTCCCGAGACTCATGGTTCATTGGGATAAACCATCGGACCAAGTCACGATATATGACATGTACTGGTCTCAGCGAATTTTACTAACCGACCCGTGTTAGTAAATCTTAACCAGAAACTTTATTTAATGATATAGATCTTATAGTGCGTTTCCCAATCTCAAATACAAACTACGATGTAACTGCGCACTACGTCATAAATCATCGGGTCTTTGTCTAATATATACGTATTACTAAATCAGATTTAGTTTCAATCTAATCATAATCAGATATCTAATCATAATTAGATCGAATATGTGTTTAAAAGACAAGAGGTGCTACCATTAAATAAGTAATATTATCGAAAATGGAATTGCTCGTATTTATGAATCGAACATAAATACGATCTGGATTGGCACTCCGAGCACCAACCCTAACACCTTTAAGTTTCTGGCCTCCAAAATCCAACTATCATGTCCATTTTTCTAGTTATGCATTCAAAGTATTATTTCACCTACATAAGAAATAAAAATCACAATAAAAATATATAAAACATAAATTTAATTAATATTTCACAAATGTGCTAAATTAAGGGGATTAATGAAACCATAAGTGTAAAATGATTATTTTCCTTTTAATAAATGTATAATTTTTAGTGTTCAGCAGGTACTTCGTAAAGATGCTTGCAGCCATGAATCTAGCCCCTTACCAATTGAATTTGAACGAATGAAGAGTGTTGGTTGGGCTGTACGTAATATGGAGTCGGGTCAGCCTAGGCGAGCCAACTGTCTAGGAACTGAAGTAGCTTTATCGTCTCAATGCTAACCCGAAAGAGTACAAGAGTTTGTTTTGTTGGGGTTTTGGGCAAAGGGCGCGACGGAAGCGCTGTTCGAGCGAAATCGTAATTTTAAAACTTTTTAAATTACCGAATAAATTATTCAATATCTAATATGAATAATTTATTCATATTTCACCTAAACGTATTTATTCGATATCAAATAACGATATAAATAGTTAAGAAATATCACGAAACTTTTACGAAAACGTTTTTCCGCAAAATGGCATAAAACACGTTTTTGATCGAAACGACTACCCAATACACATGAGGGCTGCCCAGATCAGCCCCAATAGTATTAGGGCAGTTCATGGGCTGCCTGAACAGTGACAAATTCAATGTTTGGGCAGCCGTCACCCGGTTGGCTCAAAAGTCACCCGGTAACGCCGTTTTCGCTTATTTCAACTCCGAAATAATTTCCGGCAATTGTTCCAACACCCAAAACACATCCAATACATTTATATGACATCAATTTTATCAACATATACCCAGATTTTCCAGATCTGATCCAAAAACTAAAAATGTCAATTTTTCATGCTTTAATCCAACTTTTACAACATTAATCAAATCAATCTTAACACCAATCAAAGTCACCACAAATGAACCACCCAAGAACAATTCGAGGCATTACAAGAGTGGTCATAACAATCTAGAATGGCAACATATCATCAAATGATCAAATTGAATAAATATTACAATAATTTCATCCAATTCTACTTCACAAATGCTTAACACTTCCAAATCCATCTTCCAACACCAAAAGCCCTAATTTTAACAAGTAAAGAAAACCCTAGAACTACTCTAGGAACACAAGAACAAGAAACTAAATTTCTAAACTCAAGAATATTAAATATTACCTTTTAATCTCCAATTTTCCTAAGTTTTTTCTTGTTTTTCCTTCACTTTCCATCTTGAATCATCAAGATTTGAGAGCTTTTTGATGAGTTAATTCGGCCATGGAGAAAGAAGATTGAATAAGAAACAAAATTTTCTAATTTTAAAGAAGGGTTGCCGACTTACCTAAGGGTATTTTGGTCAATATTGCATTTTAATTCAATTAAATAAATATTAAACTTTATGTTAGCAAATCATATTTGCACACCTAAAGTTTAATTAAATCATGCCACATGTAACCAATTATAATTAAACATTTATCATAACTATTATGAAAAAAGTTTATCATTTAATTATTTAATTATTTAGCATTTAAATATCTAAATAATTAATTGATATAATTGTTATTATATATGTATTTTTATTTACATTAAATAACAAATACATATATTAATGGCATGTGTCAAAGTCTCATTTGACAATTAATTAATGTGTATCTAATCAAATTATGTATAAAATACAAATACACAATAATTACGATTGACCAAAATCCCATAAAGCATGTGTTTTCGTTTAAACGTTTAAACGATTCGAATTAACTCATTTAATCCGGTGAAGTATTATGAATAATATGTGTTATTCATAACACGTTGCCCAAGTGCTCAACGAGTACACTTCATATTATGGGACTCTCTAAGTTTAGGTTGACCCGTCAGGAAATCCAATTTCGTGTCCATAATTCACCCATTCATGAATTATGAAGACCACAGATAATCTCGCTAAACTATGCAAGTCGAGGTCATTGCATATGTATAATCCCTCTGTCAAAGGCTATCTATATTATACCTGGGATATAGATAAGAACGTCAAATCCTTTCGGTATAATATAGTCGACTTTCAAATTTACGATCTCTAAATAACACTCGGAACTGATTTCCGAAGTTATACCACGGCCATGGATTTACTAGATCGCAAACACGTGTAGGATACCTATGCCTTGTACACATGACTGACGGATTCTATCTTGATACACACAGGATATCATAAGCATCAGTGCATACCCAACGAACAGGCTGAGGTTTGATCTAAATAGAGCGGTGACGTGACTGCCATCAAAGTATGGAGGATAACTCATATATCCACAGTGGTATCACAAGTCGAAGGACCACTATGCTCGCTCAACTCGAGAAGATTCCTATTGACATTGGTGTACCATCTATTAGGAAATCTTCAGTGAGTCATTCAGTGTTTATCAAATAAACACCTACATGTCTATACGAGTCTCCCGAGACTCATGGTTCATTGGGATAAACCATCGGACCAAGTCACGATATACGATATGTACTGGTCTCAGCGGATTTTACTAACTGACCCGTGTTAGTAAATCTTGACCATGAACTTTATTTAAGGATATACAACTTATAGTGACGCTTCCCAATGTCAATTACAAACTATGTTGTAACTGCGCACTACGTTGTAAATCCTAGGGTCTTTGTCTAATATACACGTATCACTAAATCAGATTTAGTTTCAATCTAATCAAAATTAGATATCTAATCGCAATTAGATCGAATATGTGTATAAAAGACAAGAGGTGTTACCATTAAATAAGTAATATTATGGAAAAAGGAAATGTTCGTATTTATGAATCGGACATAAATACGATCCGGATTGGCACTCTGAGCACCAACCCTAACATGTATTACTTATCTGCCTACTCCAATGAAAAAATCATGATCACCAAGCTCCCAACAACCAATAACAACTTTAAATATAAATATTTTTAGGTCGCGGGACTCTGAAGGCAATAGCAGTTTTACGATGGCGAATAAACTTTTATCTAGAACACCTTTTGGGTAAGAGATAACAACCTGACCCTTTCGAATTCTTAACTTAGAAACTTTTAAGATAAAACTTACTAACATATCCATCACCCTTGTAACTTACTAGGGGTACCCGCTCAAGGTACGTCAACAAACGAGGGTGAGGATAAAAGTGGAAACCTAGTACACAAGTCATTATTTAGACCTGGTAAAATATCATCTTTGGCTGAGGCGGGTCTTATATCGGGCACCGCTCCTCCAGCTGGTAAATGGCCTAGTAGTCACTAACTAACTTTTCTCGTGCTTTATTTACTATTTTTGCTGCCTTCTATTACTTTTTGCCTAACCTGATCTTCTTGTCTTGCATTCTAACTTGTAATTTCTCTCTTGTGCAGCAATGGCTGAAAAATGATCAACCCATTTTCATCACTAGTTCCAAGATCATGGGGGCCAAGTACACCCCTACCTTACGTCACTACACCACTAAAACTGCCAGCCTCATGGCAACAAACTACAACACCACCGCCATTGTCCCCGAGGCTACATAAAAGGCGATTCACCACCGGGTCGGTGGTAAATTAATGAATCCCAGCCTAGATGAGCCAACCCCCAAGCAAACAGAAAGATCTCGCGAGAAGGCCTTAAGGGCCCCTAATCGACAAGAGGTCACCTCTCCTGAGACCTGGGGACAACTGCATTCCTAAGAACTTGAGGTCAATGATGGGCCACCTGATCCCGGCTGTAGGCACTGCATTTTTGCATATAAGTCCCTATGATGAGTCTCATTTGGAGGCACTACCTTTTAAGTCACGGAAGTCACGAGAAACAGACATCGGAAGGGGAAATTCAGAATAAGTACGTCATCGGATTCATTTCACAAGTTCATTGTTTTCGTTCGTGCTGCGTTCGTTACTTCGTTCGAACGTCAAACAGATTGCGGGTGTTCGTGCCGCGTTCGAGGAGGCGTTCGAACGGTGTCGGTAATTTTGGTTTTGCTGCTAGCCTCACACTCAAGCCCAATTAACCCACCAAAGCCCATAAAACACATCCAATTAATAAAACACATTTAAAACACATGGGAAATTAAATTAAATCTTAATTAAATTAAACATTGAATTAAATAAAATATTTAAACCATTTACCAATTAAATAAAACATAAAATATAATCATACCTAATTAAGACAAATCAAATATATTAACTTCCTAACTAAACAAAATCACATACTAAATTAAAAAGATGTCATGCCTAATTAAAATCAATCATAACCAATTAAAAACATTATATTCCTAATCTAAACCAAATTTGTCCCCCATCAAATCCCTTGCTTTCCTTGTCCAACACCAAATCAAATCCTCCCTTTAATGCCAAATCTCTTCCTTGTGAGACAAGGTGAAGCCCTAGCCATTCTCTATATAAACAACACTTCTCCAAGGCATTCCCCTCACCTGGTGCACGCCCATTAAAAAAAAGAAGAAAAGAATTTCCAACCCCTTTCCCCTAGCTCATTCACACAAGAAACACCCAAGCTCATACACACAACTCACACGAAAATCACAACACCCACAAGAAACACCCAAAGATTATTGACACAACTCTCCATCACTCCCAATAATCGAAGATCACAAACCAAAGAACCCTCATTGCCTTGACCAAAACACATCCCGAACAGCCCCTTTACCTCATCAAAACAGCCCCCGAACCACACCATAACACCACCGAAAATCACACCCAAAACAGTAGCCAAAACATCCCAAGAACAGTAACTAAAATACAGCAGCAGAACAGTAGCAAAACGGCATCGGATCGGAGTCAAAAGCAGCAGCAAAAGACGGAGAACGACGACCCCAAATGGTGAGACAACGAACGAGAGCAGTGAACCAGTGAACCGGAAGAGTTGCGGAGCATCCACCCTTCCGACGATCGTGTGCCGTACATCCGAGAGGTGATTTAAAAGGTTAGACCTGAGGGTACTTTTCACACTCATCTTTATTTGATTTTTGTTATTTATCTTGATCGTATTTTAATTATTTGTTGAATCTTGTTTGTGTATGATGTGTGTTGTGGGTATTGGATGAATGGAAAAGTGTCGTCTCTTGTGGTATATAGGATGGAAACCCGGACATAAATTTCATAGCCGATTCCGAATGGACGGTAGTATGATCTGTACTCGGGATACAACTCCACGTACCACTTGAGTAAACGGCACACTCTTTTGTTTTATGTTGCTTCAGTTTATTTATTTTTTGTTATTTGAATTCTGCAGGTTACTTTTGTATGTGTGATACAACCGAGCGCATGGGCTTAGTAAGTCGGATTAAAGGTCCCCTATTTGGAGGGGTTAAAATCCTTTACCACGATGTTTTGCCGCGCCGGTTGATGTGTGTTCGGTTGAATACAAGATATGTTCAATCGGATATACTAAGTTTGATATGATTGTCTTTATTTTTATATGCATTAAGATAAGCGCATGGGCTTAGTAAGTGTGATGAAAGGTCCTCTAATTGAAGAGGTTAAAATCCTTTGCCACGATGCTTCGCCGCGCCTCGTATTTCGCTATTTACTTTTTTATGTATGTATTTCATCACATTTTGTGCATCAGGTCAGTTCCCGTTCGAAAGCGTTATCAAACGCTATACGAACGCGACCCTTCTGTTTTCCGTTCGAACACGTTTTACAAACGCTACTCGAACGCGCATGCATTTTGTTTCATCAGGTCTGGATCCGTTCGGACGCGTTATTGAACGCTATACGAATGCAAATCTTCTGTTTCCCGTTCGAACGCATTTACAAACGCTACGCGAACGCACACACACTTTCTTAGTCTTAGCATGCATCAGGTCTTGTTCCGTTCGAACGCGTTCTCGAACGCTACGCGAACGCATACGCACTTTCTTAGTCTTATCATGCATCAGGTCTGGTTCCGTTCGAACGCGTTCTCAAATGCTATACGAACGCGAACCTTCTGTTTACCGTTCGAACGCGTTTACGAACGCTACACGAACGCGCACACACTGAACTGAGTCTGTCTCATCATATTCATGCATAATTGCCTCTTGGTTGATCTTTCTTGTATTATATAGCCAATCATATTATTTGTATTCCTACATTTATCCATTCTATGTGTTCTTGGGATGATATTCAAGCATGATTAGGCTGTTAGCATGTTATTTGGTTAATATGTTCATGAGATAGTATTCAAGCATGATTAGGTTGTTCTTAGTTTTCCATATCATATGATTGAGAAATGTTCATGAGATTGCCATGAGATGTTGCATGTTGGGATGAACTTGTTGATGTATGCATGTGAATTTAGAAGCATGATACTCTTGGAAATAAGTGTTACTTAAACTTGATTAAATTATTACATAAATCCTTTCATTACAAGTGACATAAGTAAGGGACCATTCCGAACCCAATGGTTTGAGGTCTTCCCTTGCGAGGGGTGAGTGCGGCCTTAAATCTTTGTCCCGGTTCACACCGGGTGGTGACTCCATCATTCTCCGGTTTAGTCCCTCGTGGCTACTCCGTACTCCCGACCGGGCCGCGAGCTAGGGACAGCATGCGTCGCCCAGATCCTGTGTCCCCACACCGGCCATCAAACATCTAGCCAAGGGTGACTTTCAAGGATGATGTCTTCTTTGAAAATATTTCTCCCGGGGAGGTCATCACCCAAGTCAGCGGATTCCTCCAAAAAGTAAAATATCAACTGCCATATCTCTCTCGTATATCGGTTGTTATTATATACTGACCCGGTCATTTCTTTATAATAGTTCATAAAATATTAAAACATGTAACAAGCGTCGAGACGGAAATATATTCTTTATCACTTATGATCAAAACTAAACTATCCAAAATATTCTTTTTTATCAAAAATGCTTTCATATAATAAAATCAAATATCGAAATTTCAAAACATAAATCACAATATCAGAGAACAGAGATGTTAGAAAACACAAACATTGATAAAACATAAGATAGAAGTAATCATTCACATTTTAGATACTTCACAAAATACACATTTATCCATCATCATTCAACAAGAAGCCTACAGGTCGGGCACATCATAATATACAAGTCAAAGTTATCAGGCATTATCGAACGACTCGTATATCGAAACACATTGAAATCATATCACATACACATTAATGACATACTTTTAACTTGGTATATATATACATATATATCCACAATATATGATTATGCACCGTTAAACCAAACCACCAAAAGTAGTGGCTATGACCAACCCAAACCCATGGTGGTTTAGTCAACTTAAGCTATACATAATTATATATATATATATATATATATATATATACACACACACATATATATCTCATATGAAACAATCAAACAACCAATTAACTATACTTCAAGCATTCATCGCATGACATACTTATCTAGTTTCCCAAACACTATTGATCCTAGTCAAATCTGCCAAAACAAATTACAAAAAGCAGTTAGGGTCGTAGTTTTGTGGAATTCCCGACTAATTTTAACAAACTTCCGAACCTTCCCGGAACACCCAAAATAAGTCTGATTTCAACAATGTCAGTTCATTATTCTCAAAATATTTAACTTTACAAATCTAACACATCAGATTCACTTTCTAGTCTAAAACCCGAAAATCCTCTGAAAAGTCTGAAAATATTACGAACAGATCCGAAACATTTCCAATCTTTCCGGTATCTCCCAAAACCATTTAAATACCCATAATACATCATAATACAATGTCTTAAAACAACATGTTAGCTCAAATCCTTAAATCACACATTTTCAGAAAATATTTCGAAAAAACTTCTGAAAAAACTATGGAATGATCCCGAACCCTCCGAACTTATCTAAATTCATCTAAAAATCATTATATCATCATAATTAACTCATATATATCATTACGTCAATCAAACCACAGACATGTGTGAAATCCTTTTTTACCGGAACTCGCTAATCCTACCAAATCGACCCAATCCATTCCGATTTCATTTGGATTCTACCAATTACATAAATTCGATACATTCTAACTTATCCAATTCAATAAAAGTCAATATATTACTCTACGACACTACTCAAACCATCCGAATACAGAATGAGAGACTTGAAAATATATAATTTTTATCGGGAGGTCTTATCGAAATTTCAGGGGTACCGGTAGATTTCCTACGCTCCCACAAATGTAAGGGAATCGATGGAATTTGAATCAGAGCTACTGTTCAAATGGATGATACTGTTCACCATCTTTTTTTCCCTCATTTTGCGTGCAACCAAGCATGAATCAAAGAAACCAGTACCACCATCTTGTAGTACTTTCCGAGGGCTTCGATGTGGCGGGTGGCTCGACATGTGAAACAAAGCGACGACTTGAGATCGAAGCTTGGAAATGCGCATGTTCTTCCTCTTTTTTCTATCGTTGCCATCGATCTAGGGGCTGCCGCCAGCCACCATAAGACAGAGGGTGGTCGACGCTCCCTCTAGGCCGTTACGATAGTCGTGTGCCGGTCGTCAGCCTATCAACACAACTGACGTCGAATTGAATGAGAGGTGGTCGAGTGAAGGCTTTTGAGAGTTCTGACCACTGATGCAATTTTCAAAATCTCTTAGTATTTATAATAAATTTTGAAAAATTATAAAATAGCCCAGCGAAATTGCAGTTTAGTCATTTTCTTGGGCTAGAACTGAAATCAATAAAATTGAGAACTTTCTGCTCAAAATTTCGAAAAGTGTTAAACACGAAAGTTGTTCGACTTCAAAATAAATTTCGCACAGATCAAAAAGCAGCTCAATCCGAATTCATTTTCTATTTCTATACCTGAAATATCGAAACTTACTCATGATAAAATATTCAAAAATATGCATAACCGACCCTTTCGAATTACGCAATTTCTAAAGCTTTGAAACATCACTTCAAGATATTCCAACATATTTTTCAATGCTTAACTCTTATTCTCCAACATCGTCTCGTTTCGAGACCTAAATTTCAATGCGGGAACCTTCCAAAACTATTCCGAAAAATTTGGGATATTACAATTGCATCACATGACACCTAATCTCTACAATTAATTTTTTTATTACCTATTATAATAAGAATATATATTATAATATTCTATTTAAAAAAATATATGGCACATAATCTCTACAATTAATGTTTTTACTATTAAATTAGAAAATTAAAATAAAAAATTCTTACAATAAAAAATCTATTACAATATAAGAAAATAATCTCCTATTAAAATAAAAAACTTAAATAGTAGCCACCACAAAACCTATCTTTTTTTTTGGATTTCAGGTATATTATTATTTGTTATTTTATTTTAAATTATTTCAATAATTTTTTTATTATTTCATGAATTTTTATTATTTACTATGTTTCAGGATACAGACTTTAACTATTAACTATTACACAGTGAATTAAAATTATTATTTGAGAACTGAGAGACAAACGAATGAGACATACATATTACGGGTAAGTAAAATAATTATCTCATTTATATTATAAAACCAATAAGATCGGGAATATTTTTAAGATAAATACCTAAAATATATGTTCAATCCGCATAAAATACGGGTCATATTTTAGTAATAATAAAATACAAAAAAGCTGACAATCTAAAGCATCTACATTTATAGCCATCCTCGTTAAATGGTTATTTATGATTTTGCATTTAATGGGGGTGTATTTAATTCGGATTTTAAATAAGTCTTGTGGTATTCAATTAAGATTTTTAAATAATCTAAAAAGTCTTGTGGTATTACATCAAAACTATTAGGATTTTTTAAAGATGGTGTCTAAATCTAGTGGTATTCAATCAAGACTTTAAACGAGTAATAAAAAATCTTATGGTATTGAAAAACTTTCTTATTTTGAATGATTTTTTTATATGTGTCATTGTGTGAGACTTTTTAGTGGAAAGTATAAATATCAAACCTTATAAAAAAATCTTACCCTAACCCATCAGACTTTTGACGTGAGATTTTTTTGGCTGTTAGAGAAGAGAAAATGAATAGACATGTTAGCTCTTCGTGAACAATGTACTTGTTTATTAGTAATTTCTTCTTTTTTTTCAACCAGCGCAGTGCAATTTCTTTTTTCAAGATTGCAATTTGTTGAACCCTAATTGTTGGATTAATGAATGTCGATTTCTGTTGGGTTCTTATTGCAGACCTATGTAAGAAGCATTAACAGAGCTCGAAAATTTTACACCAACACAATTACTGTTTTGCAGGTTCGTATATATTTTTTATATACATATAATTTAAATGGGGGATTTAGAACAAGGAAATAACAAAGGAAATGACAAAGAGAAAGAGAACTAAGAATCTTAGACCATTGATGATACCAATGAGCTAGGATGATTTATTAGTATTTTGATCATGTTAGGTTTTGTTGAACTATTTTTTTATTTGTGCTATTTTGCTTCTACTTTGATTGAACTATTATTATTGTAATTTGGTTAAACTATTTTGGTACTTTGGTCGAACTATTTGGGTCATAATTTTCTTAAACTATTATTATTGTAATTTTCAAAAAAAAAAAAACAACAACTTGTGTTAAATAGATGTAACATCCCCGATCTGGGGACGCCACCGGCAGGGAATAGGCCGTCCCATTCCTCTGAGCCTCTGACTATGGAAAACATTAATATTCTATCTGGAACATAAACTCACGCATGGGACCATCACCCGAAAACAATAACATAAAATGCAACTTGATAATTATGGCTTATGTACTCAATAATGATTCTGTTTACAACTTTATTCATGGACACTTTGTCTTTTACATGTACAGGCTCTGCTATACATAATTCATGATTCATAACTTTACTTGACTCTGATTGAACTGTAACTCTACACTCGATCTGGTGGACTCAAACACTCTAGTGACTGCCATCCGTATTTGTCCTCTCAAGCTCGTCCTCCGGGGTCCTGCAAAATAAAAAACTGGGAGGGGGTTAGATCGTTTGGGCGATCTAAGTGAGTGGACGATCTAAAATGAAATCTGAAATACTGTTGCGAAGATGTTGGGTTTTAAAACCAAAATTCAGATATTACTTAAACAGAAACTCTCTTTTCTGGTCTAAAATTCCGAATTCATTCGGAAAATCTTTCTGAAAACTCTTTTGTAAGACTTATCTTTTCTGGAATCTCTTTCATAAACTGAAAACGATTTCCTTTCTTTCTAGAAAACTTTTCTAAACCTGTTTTTCTGAATGTTTCTTATAAAACTGCTGTTTTCGGAAAACTTTTTCTTCTAAAAACTTTTTTCTGAAAACTGTAATTGACAAACTACTTCTGTAATCTGTATCTGTCTCTGACAAATCTGACGTATGAGGGCGTTACGTATCGCCGTCCCCCCATACGCCTAACTAGAGCCAGGAATGTAAATCCATGACTTTGGGGCGTTACGTATCGACGTCCCCCAAAGCATGCCACTCATGTACTTGAAACTAGTGGTCTTGGGGCGTTATGTATCGCCGTCCCCCAAGCCACTGAACTGGAACTGGGGGTGCGGATATATAGTACCCTCCAAGCTCTGAAACTAGGATCTAGGGGCATCTGTTATCCCTAGTCCTGAACTAGGATATGGGAGCGTTACGTATCGCCATCCCCCTAGTCCTCTACATGTGCACATGTGTTATCCGCCAATTCCATAACTGAATGAAGTTACATAATAAGGTGGGTTTTTCCCCCATGCCTCGAAAAACCATAAAATCTTGCTAAAAAAATTTTTTGTCTCAAACTTAACTTAAATCATAATTTTTTTGTGAAATAACTGTAATAAAAATGATCTAACACCCTACAGCGTAAAAAGTAAGTCTGTTATAAAAATAACAAAATGAAGATCAATTTAAAAGAGTAGTGTCCACTCACAGATTTGAAGTTTCGCTAGCATAGCGTCACTTTGCCGAAACGTTTTGTGGTTCCTACGATGATCTTTAATTGATGACTGGATTAGAAAGTGAGCTGGGGAACATATTCTGAATTAAACTAAGTTTATCGATTTAAGTACTTGTTATCGCTTCCAAATGTAACGTAAGTATATGATGGTGTATTGTATGTATACGAGCTGATACGAGACCCTTAGGGTGGCCTCTAACACGCTATGGTGGATCTGGAATGAATTAAAATCAATTTGGGAAAGTTTTGGTATTCGCGTTGCGATGCAGATACTTGCGCGTCACGACGCGCTCAATCCAGAAATGAATGTCAAATTTTCCATTACGCGTCGCGACGCAGACCCTTTGGGCGTCGCGACGCGCACCTGATTTTCCATGTTTCTAACTTACTTTTCATTACCTAATTTACTCAATACTTCACAAACACTTGAACACTCTTCCAAACTTCAAAACTCATCTAATATCTCCACTCAAGCATAAATCATAATTATTAATTACTAAACTTAATATCCTCAACATAACCATATACAAATAAATCTCATTACAAGTTTATACTCTCAAAATATTTCTTCAAAATGCATGCTATCCACTAACCCAAAATTAATTATGCTATTCTCATTATTAGGGTAACATAAGATTCGAAATTAGGGCTTCCCTTTCTTGCCCAAAAGTGAAATTAGAAGGATTAAAAGAGAATAGAGAGCTTACTTGTCAAGTGATATGCTTGAAAGCACTATCAATTACTCCAAAAGTGGCATGAGAAGAAAAAAAAAAGAACAAATAGGGAAAGCTTCCCACATCTCCCTCATGTTTTTAGCTTCTAAGGAGGATGAATGAATAGTGATCTATTTATATAGCAAAGGCTGATTTTTGTGTTGCTAATGAATTGTCCACATCTTGCCACATCACCCAATTTATAGTTAATTCTCGAAATTACTGTAGTAGTTGCGGAAATTGCAATTTTTGACCCATTTCTGATCTAAATTTGGAAAACGTTTCAACGCGGAAGTTGTAGCTCTCGGTCTAAGATTTCCGACGATATCTTATTCATAAAAATCGAAGATATTATGAAAAAGTTATGACCTGATTACTAAAGGATGTTTAAGGTGGGACGTAAACTAAGTTCTGCTTCGAAATTTCAAGAAATCTTCTGAATGTCCTGATTGCCATTTTATGAGCACGTACTTGCTCGAACATGATTTATATCAAGTATTATACCTCTGAACTATAATAGTCGCCAGGCTCTAGTAATGTACAAGTCATCGGGGTCACCAGATGTTACAAATTCTCCCCCCTTAAATAGGATTTGTCCTCGAATCCCTTTTTTAACAAAATGGAATCCAGAAGTCTGTCGGGATCTGAAATTCTCGATACTGAACAACTTATCACAAGTCCCATAATTCACATGCTGGTTCTGAAGTCACCAACTTTTAACTGTCTGTATATTCAAACTCTTATTCTTATCCTAATATATGTTTCATGTATGATACCTCTTGAATTCTTGATTGAGTGGCAATCCCTTGTTCTTGCTTCATAAGAGTTCTGTTAAATACTCATTACTACTGTCAATCTACAAATATTATTATGCCTTATAGAAATCTCATTCTTCGATTTCTAGCTATAACCAACTTTACTTGTCTCCATCTGGTTCTTCCTAACAGGTACTTCCGAACTTCTCACAACTACTAGCGTTCTCTATGGTTAAGTCTTTCATGAGTACTGATTCCATTCAGGTTCATGTATAAAAAGAATAATCTCTTGAATATTTCCTTAACGCTCCTTACATATCACAAACAAGCATTCCTCTCCATAATGTAACTATTCAACTTTTCATTTTCTCACTAAGCTTCAACTACTTATGGGTTATGTTCTTCTAAGTTCTTACTTCTCTGGTTATTAATAAAGCTTAGTACTTTATAGTGCAGGATTAGATTCTTCATGTGCTTTTGCTTACTAGTGTTATCTACTAAATGGATCTATACTAAGAAGGTCAATTCTAGGTAACTTCTTTGGTTACTGTCTTAGAGGCACAATCCTTAAGCTGAACTTAGCTTCATGTACACTATAGCTTAAACCATATTCCTTGTTTTGACGTCAGCACTGGTGATTCGATCTTTGTTATAGTTCATATTCTGTCTGTGCTCTTACTTTCATTGTCGCTATAACTTTGGCTACGATGTCTTTAATTTTTTTCTCCATACATGGTCATGCCCTGAGATCTGTCTGTTCTATTATTTCTATATTCTTACTTTATCAAGTATTATTGATCATGGATATGCCAATATACACAACTTATAGATTTCACTTTTGTTTGATAACCGTTTACGTAAATTAAACCTTGATAACTTACACACTGAACCAATACAACATTGCACATTTACAAAACCCCATATACCCGTGGTTAATGCCATCCCACTCTGTGGTGGCTAGGTCAACTTTAACTATGGCTAATTACTTTCGCATGAATTACATGAGTTAGAATGCAATAGAACTCTTAGTTTTACTCCAATACTGAAAAGTCTTTGCTGTTACGCTCTTCTGTCATTTCTTACTCAATATTCTTTGCTATCATCGCTACACCTTAACAATTCTACATCCAAACCCTTGACCTTCTTGTCTTCTCTCCTGATATTATCCTATACCTGGAAGTTTTGTGATCTATGTCTCTGTCGCCTCACTAGAAGGATATAATCTCTTGTATGTTCCTATTCCTGTCTAACTTTATCCTTTTATTTCTCTGCTACTTGACTTCTCTTTTAAATTTCCTACTTAGGGCTTTTCTTTTCTCCATTCTACTCTTGTATTGTATTCACAGACTTTATATTTCGATCTTCTTTCACTACACATACACTTGTTTCTAGGAGTATCCCGAGGCGAATATTGAGGTTCATCTTATTGCTATTATCTGATGAAGGCTGGGAGGGTGGGGATTATCCTGAAGTTTTCTAGTTGTGGTATTATCGCTAATTACCTGTGTTGCGATTGCATGTGCTGCTAATCCACGAACTTAGAATTCTCTTATCTACATATCTAGTCTTAGCTCTCAGACTTAGGTACTTCTACTAAAACCACATGAATTATCTCTTCTAGTTTTCCTCATAGTTTTATCTCTGGCAATTAATCATACTACCTCTTACTAAAAATCTCCATAAGGATCATATTCTCTCAAACTCCTATCGTACTCCCATTGTTATTCTGCTTTTCTAAATTTTGCTCTGTTACTTGACTTCCCTACTTATCTTGTTTTCTTGGAGTATCTTACTTCTGTGATGCTATACGTTGCTTATTTTAATTCCCTACTCTTTTGGAACCTTCACTTTATTGGGGTTTATATGTTCTTTTGTTCAACTATCTAATTATTTCATGATTCGTCCACCCTACCCCATGCCTTCTACTTACTTATTAAAATCCTTGTTAAATTCCAAGTCGAGGGGTATACACATACTCCCTACTCCCGATTGAGTGACCAGACGCTTACTGAAGTTGGGTTACTGGAAGGAAGAATTATCATTCATACTACTGAAAGTTGTATGTACTATTCCATGTCTTACGGTTTCCTAATCTTGATTAATCATACATTACTATTTCAACGATATATTATCTATATCACTATATGTACCGAGTCTAATAGGGGTTCATGCTCCTGGCTATTTCCTAGATCTCTGTTTTCTGTTCTAATTACGGGTTGTAACTTTACCATCTGATCTTTCTGTCTGTACTGGTACATTTTGAACTCAAACGGACTATTACTGGTACTTGTCTGATCTATGGGTTTCTCACCAGCTCTGTGTTCTTTTTCTTCTAAGTTTGGGTTAAGTCTTTTCTTTTCTATCCCTTAAAAATTCTTAGTTTTTCACCTGGGTGTTCTATCATTCAGTACTTTCTATGTCCTACTCTGGATAAATTCTTATTGAACTTTTTTACTGTTGTCTTTTCCTAATACCGGTATAAGGTGGGGAAGAAGTCTATATCTCAATGGGTGTTGGCATCCTTGTTCTAATACTTGTGTCCTGATAGAATCCATCACTTATATAAAGTAGGTATGAAGGAGGTTTTATCAGAATACTTTTGTAACCGCTATTATCGAGGGGTTAAAATCTGTGTAGTTTAATGATGTATCGCTATCGGATTTCTTAGGGTAAGGTAATGCAATCATTTCTGCTCACATTTTTCTTTTACTTACTTGTATTCCTGGGTTTGAAAACCTGTACCCTCTTTTTAACATCTTTAATTCCTCGGGATTTCATGTCT
This sequence comes from Zanthoxylum bungeanum, assembly GCA_019454045.1. Classification (NCBI taxonomy): domain Eukaryota; kingdom Viridiplantae; phylum Streptophyta; class Magnoliopsida; order Sapindales; family Rutaceae; genus Zanthoxylum; species Zanthoxylum bungeanum. The sequence continues at coordinate 45,920 of SKCR01005057.1, forward strand.
AACTCTGATTTATCCCTCTTTCTTATGTTTCTTACTATTCTTTTGCTAGTCGGAGGACTTGTCATTTATACAAAGTATTTCATGCTTATTGATTTATCTAAATGGAATTTCTCAAGGAATGGAAGATTCTTGTGAAAAGGAGGAAACTTTATATTGGTCTAATTATTATTCTTACTCTTACTCAGACTTGTTGTATTCATTCTTACTATTACAATTCTAGTATCCTCTTTATCATCTGCTTTTGTATCATTCCCACTTACTGTCTCTTGGTTTCTTGAGTATCTATGTATCTTTTCTTACTTTTCTTATATCTTTCTTTTCCCACTCCTTTTCGTAACTGTTCCTGGGACTCTACTATCTGTTTTCCCAACTTGTCTTGAACTTCGGCTATTAGGCCAGAATTACTACCAAGAATCCTTAATTAGAAAAAAAATTTTGATGTCTTTTTACTATGAAGAGAATTCGAATAACTTAGGGGTTCTTACTAACATGTCTATAGAGCTTGAGGTGTACTCGAGGATCGGATACTGGAGAGGTAGTGCTTCGCATATGAGTATCTCAGACATACTGCGTATACCAGACCCCAGCACTCTGCCCACTACAGTCACTGACTCCATAGACCATGCTCTGATACCATCTTTGTAACATCTCCGATCTGGGGACGCCACCGGCAGGGAATATGCCGTCTCATTCCCCTGAGCCTCTGACTATGGACAACATTAATACTCTATCTGGAACATAAACTCATGCATGAGACCATCGCCCGAAAACAATAACATAAAATGCAACTTGATAATTATGGCTTATGTACTCAATAATGATTCTGTTTACAACTTTATTCATGGACACTTTGTCTTTTACATTTACAGGCTCTGCTATACATAATGCATGATTCATAACTTTACTTGACTCTGATTGAACTGTAACTCTACACTCGATCCGGTGGACTCAAACACCCCAGTGACTGGCATCAGTATCTATCCTCTCAAGCTCGTCCTCCGGATTCCTGTAAAATAAAACAATGGGAGGGGGTTAGATCGTTTGGGCGATCTAAGTGAGTGGATGATATAAAATGAAATCTGAAATACTGTTGCGAAGATGTTTGGTTTTAAAACCAAAGTCTAGATATAGCTTAAATAGAAACTCTCTTTTCTGGTCTAAAAACTCTGAATTCATCTATGAAAATCTTTCTGAAAACTCTTTTGTAAGACTTATCTTTTCTGGAATCTCTTTCATAAACTGAAAACGATTTCCTTTCTTTCTAAAAAACTTTTCTAAACCTGTTTTTCTGAATGTTTCTTATAAAACTGTTGTTTTCAGAAAACTTTCTTTTCTAAAATCTTTTTCTAAAAACTGTAACAGAAAAACTACTTCTGTAATCTGTATCTGTCTCTGAAAAATCTGACGTATGGGGGCGTTACGTATCGCCGTCCCCCAAAGCATGCCACTCATGTACCTGAAACTAGTGGTCTTGGGGCGTTACGTATCGTCGTCCCCCAAGCCACTAAACTAGAACAGGGGGTGCGGATCTATGCTACTCTCCAAGCTCTGAAACTAGGATCTATGGGCATCTGTCGTCCCTAATCCTGAACTAGGATCTGGGGGCGTTACGTATTGCCGTCCCCCCAGTCCTCTACATGTGCACATGTGTTATCCGTCAATTCCATAACTGAATGAAGTTACATACTGAGGTGGGTTTTTCCTCATGCCTCGAAAAACCATAAAATCATGCTTTAAAAATATTTATATCTTAAACTTAACTTAAATCATAAACTTTTATGAAATAACTGTAATAAAAATGATCTAATGCCCTACAGCGTAAAAAGTAAGTCTGTTACAAATATAACAAAATGAAGATCAATTTAAAAGAGTAGTTGATGAGTGGTAATTATATCACTATTTCTCACTCATTTGACCTAATATTTTGTATAGTTTCTTGAGTTTTGTGAATATTTTGATGTGTTTTGTGTTATTTTGTAGATAAATAAAGTTTCAAGACTTTCTGGAGGTGATTTGAGGCCAAAATAGTGAAAACAGGCGAAAAGGGCATTTAAGTCATTCGTGCGTCACGACGCGCAAGCCTTTGGCGTCGCGACGCCTAACGTACGCCGAACAGTGCTAACGTTGCACCGGGTCCACAAGTCAGAATTTGAGAAAAGTTTAACTTTGCTAACGTGCAATGTGCCACGTGTCATCATCATACGGTGCCGACAGTCGCCATCGTCATGTGTCACTCCACGTGTCAGCCACATCATCGTCCACATCACCGGTTGACCGAGTCAAAATGCCACGTCATCGCCACATCATCATCAACCAATCACTATTTCCCACTCATTTAACTTAATATTTTGTATAGTTTCTTGAGTTTTGTGAATATTTTGATGTGTTTTGTGTTATTTTGTAGATAAATAAAGTTTCAGGATATTCTGGAGGTGATTTGGAGCAAAACTATGAAATTTGGTGAAATTTGGTGAAAATGGTATTTTGGTAATTTTGGGCGTCCTGATACAAAGGGTATTTTGGTAATTTTGGGCGTCCCGACACCGAAATAAAATTTCAGGGCATTCTGGAGGTGATTTGGAGCAAAACTGTGAAATTTGGCAAAAGGGTATTTTGGTAATTTTGGGCGTCCCGAGCAAAAAGGGTATTTTGGTAATTTTGGGCGTCTGCCACGTGTCAAAGATTCAACGAGCCGTCTTTTTTAGCACACCATGTCACGTGTCGAAAATTCAGCGATTCAAAAAAAAATAATAATAAAAAAAATAAAAATCAGAAAAATAATAAAAAAATAAAAAATCAAAAAATAATAATAAAAAAATTAGATTTTTTTCCCTATAAATAGATTTCGAATTTTTAGTTTCAAATGTACCTCTTCCTCTGAAATCCTTATAAATAAAAGAGAGTTCTTCTTATTTGCTTCTTTTATTCAGTTTTATTTACGCTTTGTAGTAGTAATTCTATTTTTCCATGAGGGAGTAACCTCACCATGCTGAGGTAATAAGGTAATTCTTTTACTTTTACTATTTAGATTAATCTCCCTTAAAATATAATATATAAACTATTTAAAATCTGAATTAATAAAAGATACCGCCATTCTAGGTCGGTTGGTTTAAGTTTATATTTCTGTTCCGCCTTATGGCTGGTATATTTGAATTTACTTAATCAGGATACCGCTATTCCGGACGGTTGGTTTAAAATATCACAAGATTATATATTATATTATTGGGAGATATCTAAATAGTGAATAGTAGAAGTTAATTCCTTTTACCTTAGCATTTCTTTTTATTACTTTTCAGCAATTTCATTTTATGTCTTTTAAGTTTATATTAACTTTAGTTATGAGTTGTAACTAAGTTAAATATCTAGGGTTGTGATAAAATCTAATAACACGGATTTAAAAAGGGTTAGATTATAGTTTGGGTAATTAAAGAATTATTTGTTGAGTCATAACCTTAATGTCTTTTTATTAACTGATCACTAATAAAATTGATTAGATAAAACTTAAAATGAACTAGACATAGGGATTTTAAGTTTAAAGACCTTATACTCAACAACCCACGATCTTCTTTAAGGATATATAACCCTTTAATAGATTTCCTTACAGGATAGACATATACCTGTCGGGCGGGGGTAGTCACAATTGGAATTCAATCTTAATGAATCTAGGTAATTTAATTGACATAGACATATGGTTCAATTTGATTATTCTAGGTATTTGTAAATGACCATCGGAAGAGGCTTTTACATAATGTAGTGTTCCAGATTAATAATTCAATATTTTACCTAACTATGATATAATCACTTCATCTTTTAAAAGATATTAGAAAGATTCGCAACCCTAGATCTTTGAGTCTTTTATTTTCCTTAGTATTTTCTTTTGTCTTTTTATTTATTTATTTATTTAGCAAATCTACAAAGCAGATCATTTCAAGCAATCAATCACTTCTCCCTCAATTAGATATTTGTAAATAAATAGATTCAACAATTAATAACAACAGTAGGAATTAAGTCCTCGTGGGATCGATATTTTTATACTACTTGAACGATACGTGCGCTTGTGTTATATGTGTGTGTTTACGCCGGTCAAGTTTTGGCGCCGTTGCCGGGGGGGGACTTTATTTTCTTGAGTTATTAATTGAAGCTATCTAATTTACTTATATCTAATTTTCTTTATTATTATCTGTACTTTTTATTTCTCTCTTTTGTTTTCAGGTGATCGAAAAAACAAATGGAACATTTTGAAACATTACGAGCTTTACTAGAAAAAGATACACCCCAAATCCAGGAGCAACAGTCTAGTTTTCTGAGGCCTGTTGTCGAGCCCAACAACTATCACTGGAAGTCAGAATCAAGCAATACTACATTTGCTCATCAGAATGAAATGGGGAGATGTGTAATATGTGATGGTAACCACCCGAGCGATCAATGTATATACCTTTCAGAGTGGCATAATTATTGGAATCATTCAAGGTACGTAGAATCATCACATTTTCCATCTTATCCACCATCTATCTACGATCTTCATCAAGAACCAGATCCATCAGAGGAAGATCAGTTGAATTACATGCTAAAAGATTGGCTCAAGAAACAAGAAGCTCAATTTGATGTACAAATTCAGAGTCAAGCGGCGTCTATACAGAGGATGACAGATCAAGTTAGACAATTAACAGAGAACCTGAATCACATATCTCACGGAGCAAATTCAAATAATATTGAAGAAGCCTTTGAATATCCTGAGATTCATCATGACATCATAACAGAGGACGAGGCTGAACAGTATCAAGAATCAGAGGTATCAGTTCAGGAGCCTGCACCAACAAAGTCTCAATTTGATTTTTATTATTCTGACTCTGACGAGGATGAAGAAGCTGAGTTTCTTGTAATAACTGCACCAACAAGGAATGATGAAACTTTCCATCTTCAGAATGCAGATCTTGGAGAATTCTTTGCACTAATGTTTGAAGATGATCTACCTAAGCCAATCAGTTCACTCAGATCAGAGGATGAAGACCTAAAATCTGACATTTCTTTACATTCTCACATTGATATTTCAGGAGCATGTATCTCACAGATGACAGATGAAGCACTGAATGCTGAGATCCTAAAATTCATCTGTGAAGAAAAGGTGGAGCAAGAAGCCGAGCAAATAGAGGAGCAATTGTCAGACAAAATTAAAGATACAGTGAATTCAGGCGAAACATCACTGTTTTGGGGAGTACAGTACATTTAGAAATTTACTCAGAAACTTGACATAATGGAAATTCCAATCCAAGTCAAGCATCATACAAGACCTCCTAAATTTCTTTCTTTCTTTTCAGGAATCATTGGAGCAACAAAAGTTAAAAAGGTGGCACAAGCACTGAATGAGACAAATTCTTTTTACCACCTTACCGTTGGAAGAGACCCTTCAAAAGCAACGCACATGGGAATGTCTTTAATAGGACATCCAAAACGACGCTGAAACCGCCTTGACAAATAGATTTCAGTCACGTCTGGCTGAAGACGAAAAATTTAGCGCTAGTAGTGAGGCAACCCATGCAATTTATTATAGATCTTAACCTTTAATTTTCCTGTAGATTTTCAGCTAATCAGGTATGATCTTCTAAACTCTTCTTTTACTGTTTAAGACATTGAAAAATAAAATAAAAATTCAAAAACAAATGGCATATTTAAAGCTAGGTGATGGTTTGGTGTCTTCCTTCACTCACTACCTTTTTATAAGGAAAAGCTGTGGAGGCACCTAGATAATCATTCACTTGTAGCGTGTTGTGACAGACTAGTTTGGAGGACTCGTTGTTTATTCCTGACAACAAGCGATAAGAGCCTAAGGGGCTAGGGTACTTAAGTGAGCCTCGCTCCACCTTCCCTCTGGGGAATCTACAACGGGAAGTCCATTCGACAGTAGTCACACACCATAAATTCGTTGGCACGTACCATAAGGTATAAAAAAGGTGCGTTCACTTGGTCGCTTGAACCCTTGTGTGGGGAGTCTTAGTTGTGAACAATCCTTCGTCAGCAAGAGCCTTTGAAAAAAAAAAAAAAAAAAAAAAAAACACACACACACACACACACATGTAAATTATAGTTATATGACCAGTAGAAATGTTTTGTTGTTATGTTGACTGACTAAAAAGATGAAATTGGTAAGAAATAGCTGTGTAAGGAATTTCCACTCCTGAGACGTATTTCAAACCTAATTCAAAACAAGTTAATTTTGTTTATTCACTTTTGAATTATTTAATCTGTAAATTCTCCATTAAACTGACTAAAATGGATCTTCATATACTTAGTTGGCAGATATTATCAACATACATGGTAACATACGGACATAGGATAAAATTGAAAAGATTGTAATATTCAGTGCTATAGTTTAATTGGAGAAGCATCTCAAAAAAAAAGTGATGGAATATAATAAAAAAAAAAATGTCTGAGATCCGAGTTATTAAGTCTGTAAGGGTATTTTAATACCTAGTGCCCTAAAACCAACTGGTTTGGGAGTCACTGGCCCAACACTCGCTACATGGATCAAAAAGATGATAGAAAAAAAATACATATATCTGAAGTCTGAGTAATTAAGTCCTTAGGGGTGTCTTAACACCTGATGCCCTAAAGCCAACTGGTTTGGGAGCCACCGACCTAAAGCTCGCTACATAGATGGAAGATATTGTATATAATAAAAAATAGAGAAAAGAAAAAAATCAAAGAAAAAATCAGAAAAATCAAAAAAAATTATTCCATTACTACAAAAGGTGTGAAATCTGATAAAACTTTAGGACAAAAATATTACTCTCTTATCAACTGCACTTATGACTGTTTGGGCGAAATGAGTTGTTTAATATTATGTTGGCTGTGTATATGAAGAAATGGTAAAAATAATCGGAGAATTTACTTATTCAGTAATTTAGATTGAAAACAAACAACTAGTAACTTGGAGTAGAAGTTTCACATGATAGTCACTAACTCCTTTATTCTCTTTTCTCTTGTCTTTTTGTTTGTGTGCATTAGTTTCACTACCTTTTTACTTTATAAAATGTTTGTGGGTATCATTGCTGTAAACCCTCACGAGACTACAACTCGTCCACTAGGGACACCTAGGGGTTTAAAGACTTGTTGCATATGCTAAATGCAATCGTGATCCCTACGAAAGTGGCTTAGTTAATTTTATTATGTTATTTTATTTTGCTCGAGGACTAGCAAAATGTTAGGTTTGGGGGTGTGATGAGTGATAAATGATCACATATTTCCCACTCATTTAACTTAATATTTTGTATAGTTTCTTGAGTTTTGTGAATATTTTGATGTGTTTTGTGTTATTTTGTAGATAAATAAAGTTTCAGGATATTCTGGAGGTGATTTGGAGCAAAACTATGAAATTTGGTGAAATTTGCAAAAATGGTATTTTGGTAATTTTGGGCGTCCTGATACAAAGGGTATTTTGGTAATTTTGGGCGTCCCGACACCGAAATAAAATTTCAGGGCATTCTGGAGGTGATTTGGAGCAAAACTGTGAAATTTGCAAAAGGGTTTGGTAATTTTGGGCGTCCCGACCAAAAAGGGTATTTTGGTAATTTTGGGCGTCTGCCACGTGTCAAAGATTCAACGAGCCGTTCTTTTTAGCACACCATGTCACGTGTCGAAAATTCAGCGATTCAAAAAAAATAATAATAAAAAAATAAAAATCAGAAAAATAATAAAAAAATAAAAAATCAAAAAATAATAATAAAAAAATTAGATTTTTTTTCCTATAATAGATTTCGAATTTTTAGTTTCAAATGTACCTCTTCCTCTGAAATCCTTATAAATAAAAGAGAGTTCTTCTTATTTGCTTCTTTTATTCAGTTTTATTACGCTTTGTAGTAGTAATTCTATTTTTCCATGAGGGAGTAACCCTCCATGCTGAGGTAATAAGGTAATTTTTTACTTTTACTATTTAGATTAATCTCCTTAAAATATAATATATAAACTATTTAAAATCTGAATAATAAAAGATACCGCCATTCTAGGTCGGTTGGTTTAAGTTTATATTTCTGTTCCGCCTTATGGCTGGTATATTTGAATTTACTTAATCAGGATACCGCTATTCCGGACGGTTGGTTTAAAATATCACAAGATTATATATTATATTATTGGGAGATATCTAAATAGTGAATAGTAGAAGTTAATTCCTTTTACCTTAGCATTTCTTTTTATTACTTTTCAGCAATTTCATTTTATGTCTTTTAAGTTTATATTAACTTTAGTTATGAGTTGTAACTAAGTTAAATATCTAGGGTTGTGATAAAATCTAATAACACGGATTTAAAAAGGGTTAGATTATAGTTTGGGTAATTAAAGAATTATTTGTTGAGTCATAACTTAATGTTTTTATTAACTGATCACTAATAAAATTGATTAGATAAAACTTAAAATGAACTAGACATAGGGATTTTAAGTTTAAAGACCTTATACTCAACAACCCACGATCTTCTTTAAGGATATATAACCCTTTAATAGATTTCCTTACAGGATAGACATATACCTGTCGGCGGGGGTAGTCACAATTGGAATTCAATCTTAATGAATCTAGGTAATTTAATTGACATAGACATATGGTTCAATTTGATTATCTAGGTATTTGTAAATGACCATCGGAAGAGTCTTTTACATAATGTTAGTGTTCCAGATTAATAATTCAATATTTTACCTAACTATGATATAATCACTTCATCTTTTAAAAGATATTAGAAAGATTCGCAACCCTAGATCTTTGAGTCTTTTATTTTCCTTAGTATTTTCTTTTGTCTTTTTATTTATTTATTTATTTAGCAAATCTACAAAGCAGATCATTTCAAGCAATCAATCACTTCCCCTCAATTAGATATTTGTAAATAAATAGATTCAACAATTTAATAACACAGTAGGAATTAAGTCCTCGTGGGATCGATATTTTTATACTACTTGAACGATACGTGCGCTTGCGTATATGGTGTGTTTACGCCGGTCAGCCACGTGTCGTAATTCATGGTGCCGACAGTCTCTTCGCCAGTCAGTACACCACGTCAGCGCCACGTCAGCATCTATTATTGGCTCACTTATCTGAAATCGACACGTGGCGATTAAGAATCTTAGCCGACCAATCAGAAGCTGCCACGTGTCGCAATAATTGAGATCTCAGCCGCCTCGCCACGTGTCGCCTTATCTCCTATCCAGAATCGCCAAATGTCAAGCCCTCAGCATGCCACGCCATAAAGTGCTGGCGTAGCGACGCCAAAGTTTTGGCGTCGCGACGCTGGAGGCCTATCGGGGTCTATAAATTGAGCTCGAGATTTCATTTTAGATGTACCATTCTCTCTAATTCTCTGATGTAAATAGGGAGTTTTCTATCTAGTTTCTTTTAATTTTTAGTTTTGTAATTAATTTTAATTACGTTCTGTAATAATAGTAATTTACTTTCTTTACTTTTACAGTTTTTACTATTCACCATGAGGAGGTAACTTCCCCTGCTAGGGTGAAAGGTAATTCTTTTACTATTGCTATTAGATTAATCTCCCTTTAAATATAATATATTCACTATTTAAAATTTGACTTAAAAAGGATACCGCCAGATTGGTCGGTTGGTAATTCATTTTAATCTGGTTTAAACCTGACTAATCAAGGATACCGCCAGATTGGTCGGTGGTGGTAATTAAATTTTCTTACCGCCTATATGGCAGGTTTATTTTGGTTCCGCCTTTATGGCTGGTTGACTTAATTTGACTTAATCAGGTTACCGCCTATATGGCTGGTTGGTAAAAAAATCACAAGTTTATATATTATATTAAGGGAGATATCTAAATTAGTAGTAGTAAAAGTTGATCATTTTACCTTAGCATTTTATTTTATTGCAATTTACTTTACCGTAATTACTTTTCAGCATTTTTACTTTATGTCTTTTATTTTCAAGTTTTTACTAGCCCTAGTTATGTGTGAACTAAATTAGTTATCTGGTGTGTGATGACTTTTAATATCACCGGTTTATAAGGGGTTATTTTATAGTTTGGGTAATTTAAAGGTTTACATATTAAGTCTTAAGCCTAATGCGTCTTGTTAATTGGCCACTAATAAGATTGATTGGTAAATCTAAAATGAACTAGACATAGGGATTTTAGGTTTCAGCCTTAGACTTAATAGCCCACGATCTTCCTTGAGGATAGATACCCTTTAATAGATTTCCTTACAGGATAGACATATACATGTCGGGCGGGGGTAGCCATAATTGGAACTTAAACTTAATGAATCCAGATAATTTGGTTGACATAGACATATGGTTCAATTGGGTTAAACTGGGTATTTGCGTCTGACCATCGACAGAGGCTTTCGCATAATTTAGTGTTCCAGGTTAGTAAACCGATTTATTACACAAACATAAAATAACCACTTCATCTTTAAAATGATATTGTAAGAAATCACAACCCTAGATAGTTTTTAATATTGAATTTTCTTAAACCTACTTTCGAACAATTTTATTTACTTGTTTTTAAATTTAGAATCGTCACCATTTCAAATCAATCAAACAACCTGTTAGATACTAGTAATCATTTGACCTCATAAAATTAATAGCTTAGGTATTAAGTCCCTGTGGGATCGATACTTTTTATACTACTTGAACGATACGTGCGCTTGCGTTATACGCGTGTGTAAGCGCGGTCAAGTTTTTGGCACCGTTGCCGGTGACTTATTTATTTCACTATTAGTTTAAGGTTAGATACCTTTACTTGTATCTAATTTTCTTTTTACTTATTGTTTTTGTTTTCTTGTGTTTCAGGTTCTCAGAAGAAACTTCATGAGACGAACCAGAAGCTTTGAACTCCGACCGCTTGACCCGGAAATTGAAAGAACCATCAGACAGTTGAGAAAGGAAATGGCGAGAAGGCCAAGAAGCTTTAGTCAACATGGAACCTGAACCTTTGGAGGTTGCACCACCAATTCCCATTCGAGACAGAACCATTCCGGTGGTTGACAGACTCATTTCTTGTATTGTACTTCCTCCATTACCAGCAAATGCGGGGTGACATCAAAACATGCATTCAGATGATTCAGCAGTCAGTTCAGTTTGGGGGAATGCAACTGAAGATCCTAATGCCCACATCAGCAACTTCCTGGAAGTTTGCGGCACTTTCAATTACAACCGAGAAGCTGAAGAAGCAATGAGACTGCGTGTTTTCCATACTCCTTGAAGGACAGAGCTAAAGCTTGGCTACATTCACTACCAGCAGGTTCTATCACAACTTGGAACACTTTAGCCACCAAATTTCTTGCAAAGTACTTTCCACCAGCCAGAACTGGAAAACTGAGGAATGACATCACATCCTTTGTACAACAAGACTCAGAAACTCTCTTACGAAGCTTGGGAAAGGTACAAAGATTTGCTCCGGAAATGTCCTCACCATGAGATTCCAAAATGGCTTCAAGTCCAAACATTCTATAATGGACTTTCTGGAATAATGAGAACCACAATCGATGCTGCTACTGGAGGAGCTTTAATGGCAAAGGAGAAGATCAAGCCTGGGACCTAATCGAAGAAATGGCCAACAATAATTCCTTGTGGCCAACAGAAAGGAGCATGATCCAAAGAATTGCAGGAATTTATGAAAGTGGAGCCAATACAGCAGTCAACGCCAAGCTGGATCAGATATGCAAATTCATGGAGACTCTTACCACTGGATCCACAAGTTCACCATATGGAGGAGCACCAGAGTCGAACCAACTTGAAGAGATGGTGAATTTTGTCAACAATTTCAACAAACAGGGGAACAATCCATATTCCAACACCTACAACCCATAGTGGAAGAATCATCCCAATTTTTCATGGAGCAACAATTCAGGGCAACAGAACTATCCACCACCCGGATTCCAGCAACAAAACAAAGGTCATGAGCAGGCAAATGAACCAGGAATAGCAGAAGTGCTGGCTCAGTTAAAAAGGTACGATGCTATGTTTCAGAGCCAATCTGCTTCCATCAAAGCACTGGAGAATCAAATTGGACAAATGGCCAATGCTCAGAGTTACAGACCGCCGGGTACCCTTCCTAGCAACACAGAACCAAATCCAAGGAACATAGGGAAGAATGAGCAGTGTCATGCCATCATGTTAAAAAGCGATACTGAAATCAACAAAGATGTTGGAGCCAAAACAACTGCTGAGGAAGTTCCAAAAAAAAAAAGCAACAGACGGAGGAAAAGAAGCAAGGAAAAAGAAACAGATCACTCCACCTCCACATTTTCCTCAGCGTCTTCAGAAAAACAAACTGGACAAGCAGTTTGCTCGTTTCCTGGAGGTGTTCAAAAAGCTGCACATCAACATTCCATTTGCAAAGCCTTGGAACAAATGCCTAGCTATGTCAAATTCATGAAAGATATTCTTTCACGAAAACGGAGATTGGGAGACTACGAGACAGTAGCATTGACAAAAGAATGCAGTGCCATCATTCAGAGGAAACCCCGAAGTTGAAAGATCCTGGCAGTTTCACCATTCCTTGCATCATATGAGAACATAACTTGGTAAAGCTTTATGTGATTTAGGTGCAAGTGTTAACTTGATGCCTTTTTTTATTTTCAGGAAACTGCAGATGGAGAGAAACAATGCCCACTTCAGTCTCTCTACAACTTGCTGATAGAACGCTCGTATTTCCAAGAGGCGTAGTTGAGGATGTGCTGTGGTCAAGGTTGACAAATTCATTTTCCCAGCAGATTTTATTGTCCTTGATATGAAGGAAGACGCAGACGTGCCAATCATCCTCGGGAGACCATTCTTGGCTACAGGTCGAACCTTATTGATGTACAAAAAGGAGAATTAACCATGAGGGTACAGGACCAGGAAGTAACATTCAATGTTTTCAAGGCCATGAATTTCCCAGATGATGAAAAGAATGAGGAATGTTTCAGACTTGATGTGATACACAGTACCATTCAGAACTCCAATGCAATGCAAAGTTCTATTGACAAACTTAAAACATGTCAATTGCCTGTGGAGCCTGAAGATAAAGCGTCTTTTGCACTGAAAAATCAAATCCTTGCACTACAAGCAACAGAAAGAAAAAAGTTCCACCAGCTCAACGAATTGGAGGAATTTCACAATCAGCCTTTAAGGATGCCAAATTGTACAAAGAAAAGGCCAAGAAGAGACAGGATGAGAAGTTAGTACGCATACAACTGGAACCAGGGCAGAAGGTACTGTTAAAAAAATCAAGGGTGAAATTCTTCCCATGGAAGCCAAAATCACGGTGGTCAGGTCCATTTGTGATCGTCAAGGTTTACCAGATAGAGCCATTGAGATACGTGATCCTGACTCCAACAAAACATTCAAGGTTAAAAACAAGCGTGTCAAGCACTACTGGGGAGAATCATTTGAGCGACAAAAAGAAAGTGTCACACTTTCAGATCCAGCCTAACGTTCGAGAAGTCACGTCTAGCTGACGACTTTAAACTTAGCGCTCGCAGGGAGGCAACCCATGCAATTTGTGTATATATTGTGATTTGGTGTGATTTAATTTTGTGTGTTTAGTTTTTTCAGATTAAGTCCTTTCACGATGGAAGAAGCTCTCGCAAATCTTCACAAGCAATTTCCTTCTCTCCCTCAAAAATCTCTGATCAAAGTTTACAAAGCTCGCTTGGAACGGATGAGACTACTAACGATCAATGGTGTTCCTAATGATATTCGTTGGGAATTGAAGCACGGGTCTGATTGGCAGGTGAGTCTTCTGACTCTTTTATTTCACATCTGCCTGGTTTTGGAAGAAGCACCTATGCAAAAAACGTAGAGCTAAGCAAATGGGTGTTTGTTACAAATGTGCACGCTGGAATTGCAATACTCGTTGTCGTTCTTTAGGAATGGTGTCTGATAATCGCGAAGATAAAATAAATTCATTAGGGATGGCTTGAGTAAGGAGTCTTTAGATGATATATCTTCGACTCTTGAGACGCATCCTAGTGGATATGTTCACATAGCCATTCGCAATTACATACATAATTTCAAAAAGAAAGACAACAGTTAAGTCTTGGGAATCTGACTCAAAAAGACCATGTTTGCCAATTTATAAGAAAATTGGATGGGAAGCTTGTCTCTGACGCATAGACGTCAATCAAGCCGCTACTTTTCTTGTACATATTATATCTCTTTGTCTTTTCCTGATAATTTGTGATTTGTTTTATGTTTTCTTTTATTTTCTTCGACAGGATCCAGACCTTTTTTACTATCACGGTTATTTTACTGTTTAACTAATAATTATCATTTGGAAGGTAATAGTGCTATTATTTTACTCACCCTTTTTCAGGTGGTATTAAATTCAACTCATCATTGCACTTTTGAAGACATCCAGAGTAAACATGGAAGCCACTTAAGAAGACGAGTTGAAAACATCTGTGTGTTTTGCGGTACTAGTGTTGGTACTAAGCCACAATACGTAGAGGCAGCACAGGAATTGGGTCGAGTCTTAGCTGCAAGGAATATGCACTTAGTATATGGCGGAGGCAATCTTGGACTAATGGGGATCGTTTCAAAGGCCGTACAGGAAGGAGGCAGTACGTTTGGGTATCTTGGTAACGTTTTAGGAATCATCCAAAACCCTTGGCAGAGGCAATCTTATTAGATCATCAAACGGAGAGGAACTGATCGTGCCAGGTATGTCTGAACTGACTGGTAGAAATGATTAACCGTGCTGATGCTTTTATTGCTTTGCCAGGTGGCTTGGGCACATTGGAGGAAATTTTTATAGTGCTATCTTGGGCGAACCTGAACATACACCAGAAACCGCTTGGACTGTACAACGTTGAAGGATTTTATGATTTTCTTTGTGTGTTTCTTGATGATGCTCGGAGAAATGGGTTTGTGTCAAAACCTATGAAAGAACTCTTCTTTACTGCCATAACTGCTTCGGATCTAATTGACCAAATCTTAGCCTATGAACCAAAAGTTGACCCTATCCTTTCAAAGATAAATTAGTCCGAGGATGATCGTGGTAAGAGACGTCGGATTAATCTGGATCTTAACCTTTAATTTCCTGTAGAATTTCAGTTAACTAGGTATTATCTTCTAAACTCTTCTTCTACTGTTTAAGACATTGGGGACAAATCTCATTTAGGTTTGGGGGAGGAATTAGTTGATCAGTACCTTGTTTTTAATCTGTGTGTTGTTTTTATTTTTAGTCGAAATTTTTCGAAAAATACAAAAAAATTGAAATTTTTTCAAAAATTACAAAAATATTTTGCGTTTTTGTGTTTTTATTTTGACTAAAAAGGTGAAATTGGTAAGAGATAGCTGAGTAAGGAGTTTCCACTCCTGAGACGTATCTCAAACTATTTCGAAACAAGTTAGTTTTGTTTTTATTCATTTTAAATTATTAATTTGTAAATTCTCCATAAAACTGATTAAATGGATCTTCATATGCTCAGTTAGCAGATATTATCAACATGCATAGTAACATACAGACATGAGCTATAATTGAAAAGTTTGTAATATTCAGTGCTCTAGTTTAATTGGAGGAAGCATCTCAAAAAGTGATGGAGTAAAAAAAAATTAAAAAAAAAAACATCAGATATCCGAGTTATTAAGTCTGTAAGGGTGTTTTAACACCTAGTGCCCTAAAGCCAACTGGTTTGGGAGTCACTGGCCCAAAGCTCGCTACATGGATCAAGGATGTTGCAAAAAAATATATATATCTGAAGTCTGAGTAATTAAGTCCGTAGGGGTGTCTTAACACCTGGTGCCCTAAAGCCAACTGGTTTGGGAGCCACCGACCCAACACTCGCTACATAGACGGAAGGTATTGTATATAAATAAAAAAAAATCAAAAATCAAAGAAAAAAATCAGAAAAATTATTGCCATTGCTACAAAAGGTGTAAAATCTGATAAGACTTTAGGACAAAAATATTACTCTCTTATCAACTGCACTTATGACTGTTGTGGGAAAAATGAGTTGATTAATATTTTGTTGGCTGTGTATATGGAGAATGGTAAAAATAATAGGAGAATTTACTTATTCAGTAATTTAGAAAGAAAGAAAACAACTAGTAACTTGGAGTAGTATAAGTTTCACCTGATTAGTCACTAACTTTTTATTCTCTTTTCACTTGTCTTTTTGCTTTTGTGTGCATTAGTTTTTTACTACCTTTTTACTTTTGTAAAATGTTTGTGGGTATCATTGCTGTAAACCCTCACGAGACTACAACTCATCCACTAGGGACACCTAGGGGTTTAAAGGCTTGTTGCATACGCTAAATGCAACCGTGATCCCTACGAAAGTGGCTTAGTTAAATTTTATTTTAAGATGTTTATGTTATTTTATTCTATGTTTGCTCGAGGACTAGCAAAATGTTAGGTTTGGGGTGTGATGAGTGGTAATTATATCAATATTTCCCACTCATTGACCTAATATTTTGTATAGTTTCTTGAGTTTTGTGAATATTTTGATGTGTTTTGTGTTATTTTGTAGATAAATAAAGTTTCAGGACTTTCTGGAGGTGATTTGGGGCCAAAACAGTGAAAACGGACGAAAATGGTATTTTGGTCATTTCGCGCTAACGTACGCCGAACAGTGCTAACGTGCGCCGGGTCCACAAGTCAGAATTTGAGAAAAGTTTGACTTTGCTAACGTGCGCCGTGCCACGTGTCATCATCCTACGGTGCCGACAGTCGCCATCGCCACGTGTCGCCATGTGTCACTCCACGTGTCAGCCACGTCATTGTCCACATCACCGGTTGACCGAGTCAAAATGCCACGGCATCGCCACGTCATCATCAACCAATCACAGCGTGCCACGTGTCGTAATTCTATGGTGCCGACAGTCCCTTTCGCCACGTGTCGCCACGCCAGCGCCACGTCAGCGCCACGTCAGCATCTATTATTGGCTCACTTATCCGAAATCGACACGTGGCGGATAAGAATCTTAGCCGAGCAATCAGAAGCCGCCACGTGTCGTAATAATTGAGATCTTAGCCGCCTCGCCACGTGTCGCCTTATCTCCTTATCCAGAATCCCCACGTGTCAAGCCCTCAGCATGCCACGCCATAAAGTGCTGGCGTCGCGACGCTAGAGGCCTATCGGGATCTATAAATTGAGCTCGAGATTTCAATTTTAGATGTACCATTCTCTCTTAATTCTCTGATGTAAATAGAGAGTTTTCTATCTAGTTTCTTTTAATTTTTAGTTTTGTAATTAATTTTAATTACATTCTGTAATAATAGTCATTTACTTTATTTACTTTTACAGTTTTTACTATTCACCATGAGGAGGTAACTTCCCCCTACTAGGGTGAAAGGTAATTCTTTTACTATTGCTATTTAGATTAATCTCCCTTTAATATAATATATTCACTATTTAAAATTTGACTTAAAAAGGATACCGCCAGATTGGTCGGTTGGTAATTAAATTTTTCTTACCGCCTATATGGCAGGTTTATTTTGGTTCCGCCTTTATGGCTGGTTGGACTTAATTTGACTTAATCAGGTTACCGCCTATATGGCTGGTTGGTAAAATAATCACAAGTTTATATATTATATTATGGGAGATATATAAATTAGTAGTAGTAAAAGTTGATCCTTTTACCTTAGCATTTTATTTTATTGCAATTTACTTTACCGCAATTACTTTTCAGCATTTTTACTTTATGTCTTTTATTTTCAAGTTTTTACTAGCCCTAGTTATGTGTTGTAACTAAATTAGTTATCTGGGGTTGTGATGACTTTTAATATCACTGGTTTATAAGGGATTATTTTATAATTTGGGTAATTTAAAGGTTTACTTATTAAGTCTTAAGCCTAATGCGTCTTGTTAATTGGCCACTAATAAGATTGATCTGGTAAATCTAAAATGAACTAGACATATGGATTTTAGGTTTCAGCCTTAGACTTAATAGCCCACGATCTTCCTTGAGGATAGATAACCCTTTAATAGATTTCCTTACAGGATAGACATATACTTGTCGGGCGGGGGTAGCCATAATTGGAACTTAAACTTAATGAATCCAGATAATTTGGTTGACATAGACATATGGTTCAATTGGGTTAAACTAGGTATTTGCGTCTGACCATCGACAGAGGCTTTCGCATAATTTAGTGTTCTAGGTTAGTAAACCGATTTATTACACCAACATAAAATAACCACTTCATCTTTAAAATGATATTGGAAGAAATCACAACCCTAGATAGTTTTTAATATTGAATTTTCTTAAACCTACTTTCGAACAATTTTATTTACTTGTTTTTAAATTTAGAATCGTCACCATTTCAAATCAATCAAATTAAACTAAGTTATCATTTGACCTCATAAAATTAATAGCTTAGGTATTAAGTCCTCGTGGGATCGATACTTTTTATACTACTTGAACGATACGCGCGCTTGCGTTATACGCGTGTGTAAGCACCGGTCAGTAGTGTCAACTCACAGATTTGAAGTTTCGCTAGCATAGCGTCACTTTGCCGAAACATTTTGTGGTTCTTGCGATGATCTACAATTGATGACTGGATTAGAAAGTGAGATAGGGAACATATTCTAAATTAAACTAAGTTTATCGATTTAAGTACTTGTTATCGCTTCCAAACGTAATGTACGTATATGATGGTGTATTGTATGTATACAAGCTGATACGAGACCTTGAGGGTGACCTCTAACACGCTAGGGTGGATCTGGAATGAATTAAAATCAATTTGGGAAAGTTTTGGTATTCGCGTTGCGACGCAGATACTTGCGTGTCGCGATGCGCTCAATCCAGAAACGAATGTCAAATTTTCCATTACGCGTCGCGACGCAGACCCTTTGGGCGTCACGACGCGCACCTGATTTTGCAGGTTTCTAACTTATTTTCATTACCTAATTCACTCAATACATCACCAACACTTGAACACTCTTCCAAACTTCAAAACTCATCTAAT
This sequence comes from Zanthoxylum bungeanum, assembly GCA_019454045.1. Taxonomy (NCBI): domain Eukaryota; kingdom Viridiplantae; phylum Streptophyta; class Magnoliopsida; order Sapindales; family Rutaceae; genus Zanthoxylum; species Zanthoxylum bungeanum. The sequence goes on from SKCR01005057.1 coordinate 64,807, forward strand.
ATCTCCACTCAAGCACAAATCATAATCATTAATTACTAAACTTAATATCCTCAACATAACCATATACAAATAAATCTCATTACAAGTTTATACTCTCAAAATACTTCTTCAAAATGCATGTTATCCACTAACCCAAAATTAATTATGCTATTCTCATTATTAGGGTAACATAAGATTCGAAATTAGGGCTTTCATTTCTTTGCCCAAAAGTGAAATTAGAAGGATTAAAAGAGAATAGAGAGCTTACTTGTCAAGTGATATGTTTGAAAGCACTATCAATTACTCCAAAAGTGGCATGAGAAGAAAAGAAAAGAAAAAAATGGGGAAAACTTCCCACATCTCCCTCACGTGTTTAGCTTCTAAGGAGGATGAATGAATAATGCTCTATTTATAGAGCAAAGGCTGATTTTTGTGTTGCTAATGAATGGTCTACATCTTGCCACATCACCCAATTTCTAGTTAATTCTCTAAATTACTGTAGCAATCGCGGAAATTATAATTTTTGACCCGTTTCTGGTCCGAATTTGGAAAAAGTTTCAACGCAGAAGTTGTAGCTCTTGGTCTAAGCTTTCTGAAAATATCTTATTCATAAAATCGGAGATCATATGAAAACGTTACGGCCCGATTACTAAAGGCTGTTTAAGATGGGACGTAAACTAAGTTCTGCGTCGAAATTTCAAGAAATCTTCTGAATTTCCCGAAAGCCGTTTTATGAGCACGTACTTGCTCGAACATGATTTATATCAAGTATTATACCTCCGAACTACAATAGTCGTCAGGCTCTAGTAATGTACAAGTCGTCGGGGTCACCAGATGTTACAATAGATGAATAACTATTGGTTTCATTCCATATAATCTCAGTTCTAAAAAAATTACACTTTGATTCATGCTCGTTCAAAAATAAGATATAGCTGTAAAGGTTGAGGCATCCTCATTACTCATAATCCGATTAAAAGTTGGTTGGTTAGCATCATAAAAGTAAAAAAAAAAAAATCTATATGTGGTCATTTTAAATCTAATTCTTATGATTTAAATCTTTTAAAATCCAATAAGTAAAAAATTATGATTATAAAAACTGTAATAAAATCTGTAAGTCATTACATTCTTAAATAATCTTTTAAAATTCACTGGACTTATTTATCCATAAATAATCTTTTAAAATCTCAATTGAATACACCCATCTAATATTCTTATTTCCATCTTCTCCTTTGGCCTGAAATATTGTGGAATTAAAACAAATAATAAGGTTATTAAATCACACACCCAATGACATATATAAGTGATAAGTGTGGTTTATACCCAATTATTCTGACATCCTTAGCCTATTATTTTGTTATGTTTCGAGCCATTTAATGTATTTTGTAGTATCTTTTATGTCTTATTTGAAGGAAGCATTAGAACATCGAAAATGGAGCAAATACGTGTGTTTCGGGACCTATTGGGAGCATCAGACTCAAGAAGCAGTAAAAACCAGCATCAGCTGAGCACTGAAATTAAAAAGGCTATAACTTTTGATCTAGAAAGAGTTACGAGACCCATAATATATCGATTTGCATCTACTCGAGGAAATCTAGTCATTTACATACATGTTCCAGGGAGTTGGGCGCCGCAACGCCCACTGTTCAGCGCCGCAGCGCCCCCTGCGGAAGAAAACCTGCGCAAGCTAGGAAAGTGATTTTTAGGGTTTTCAACATGTATTATGACTCCCAGGCTCTACTATAAATATATCAGTTCATCCAAAATTAGAGAGAGAGGCTAATACACTGCACAAAACACAAAAACAAATATTTTTAGAGATCCAAGGAGAGGATTGAAGAGCAACAAGGGGAGATTAAGGCGGTGACGTCCGAAGAGGAAGAGATTCAATTCGGGTTTTAACTTCTTATTTCTTTCTTAGAACTCTAATGATTTCCATTAGATTCATGACTTGTTTATTATTGTTTTTATCTTTTGTCATGAACTAAACTCCTTAATTCTGGAGAATGATGTAACTGATGCTTGAACATTTATTTTAATTGTTGATTTTGTTATGCAGTTTTATTATTTATTTATATTCTTTTGAGTTTAATGCTTTTTGATTGTTGGCCACAATTGAAGATGATGAATGTTTAGAATCTATCACTCGAGAGAGGGGATTTTGAATGGATATAAAGAATATGACCTAGGATTTTATAGAGTTTGAGAGAATCTGTAGTCCTTTGAAGTCGTTAATATAGAATCACAAAGCGTAATGAGTTGTTAACTATTGGATTTTTATAGAGATATCGAAGTCTATAGTTGATGATATTTTCACTGATGCTCGAGAGAGGGAGTGGATATTTTCAGAATCTTGACTTATAAATAATATAATGAACAATGATTAATTGACATGACAAATACATAGGTGACAGCTAGGTGAAATCAGGATCCAGAATCTCTACTGTATTAGTTCCTCCTATTTTATTATTTTTATATTTATTTATTTATAAAAATCTTTATTAATTGTTTTCTAAATAAAGTTAAGATTATCAATTGTAGTACTTAGTGCGAGTTAACGCAATCCCTGTGGGTTCGACACTCTACACTCATATTTATACTAAAACTTGACACGTACACTTGCGGTACGATATAAAAATATCACAACAAGTTTTTGGCGCCTTTTCCGGGGATTGTTTGTTTAATTCACATTAATACTACTGCCAAGTAATCTTAGCTTTAATTTAGATTTTATTTTTATTTTTATTTTTATTTTTTCTTTTTTTTATTTTTAATTTTTGTTTTTATTTTATTTTTTTTTTGTTTTATATTTTTTCGTACGAGGTGAATTTGAAAAAGAAGCAATGGCAGATCCTATTGGTGCACTGATAGCTCAAATATCGTATCTCACGACTCATCTAGCAGTATTGACAAATCAAATGAGCCAACCGTCTGTTGAAGCTGCTACTGCTAATGGAACGCTTTTACCCAACAGAGGAGCAGGATTTGAACAAGTACAGTATGTGAACAATCGAAACTTCAACAACTATAGAGGTAGTCCTATGCCTATTTATTATCATCCGAATTTTTCATATGGTGATATGGAAAATATTTTGCAACCTCCTCATGGCTTCAATTATCCAAGAGCTGAGCAGAAACCTTCCTTAGAAGACCTCATGAGCACGTTTGTAGCTACAGCTTCAGAGAGGTTTGAGAAGAATGAGTCAAGGCTGGATGACATTGAAACACGAATAGGCAATATAGAGGCAAATATGAAATCTTTAGAAGCGAAAATTGGGGTGCTTGTTTCTTCCATGACCAATCAACAAACATGGGTTTTTCCGAGTGATATTGAAGTCAACCCCAATGAGCAATGTCAAATCATAACCTGTAGGAGCGGAAAAGAGTTTAAAGACACCTCTCAAGACTTATGCACTAAAGAAGATGAAATGGTATTTTAGGAGGAAACAGTAACAGAAGAAGAAAACAAAGGTGAATTGATAATGAGAGGTCAAAATGAAGAAGTCACCTTCAGTGTTTTCAGAGCCATGCCGAGCCCTCAAGGTGATGTAGAATGTCACAGGATAAATACAGTAGAAAAGGGAGTTGTAAACACGCAGGGTGAATCATTTCAGCGACCTATGAGCATAATACAGCCTTGCATAAAGGAAGATTCTTTGCAGCTAAACCTGAAACCACTCCCAAAGCACCGTAAAAAGAGGAAAAGAAAGGTCAATTCTCACTTGGAGATGATCCCTGGAAGGTTAAAAAGGAAGCCGAACCAATTTTTTCGAATGTGCAGTCCAAAATTTCCAACTAGGGGACAATCTACATATTCTGGAGGACCATCTATGGATAAATTACCACAGCCTGCCAATCTGTCTTTTTCATGTCATAAGAACCAGTGGATACCAAAGAAGAAAGCAGATGAGATTACCCGGTTCACTACGTTTAAGCCACCATAACCATTTGGGTGGTTGCGTCTGGCTGAAGACGTTAAACTTAGCTCTAGCGGGGAGGCAACCCTTGCATTTATTATTATTATTTTCTTTAATTTTAATTTTAATATTTTTTAATTAATTTAATTTTTTTTACTTATTGTGTGACATTGTTTATTTATTCGTTGTGCATGCTATTTATACAGGTAGCACGAGACACACAAAGCCCGCGCAACCAAATTCTAACCAGCATGAGCCTGATCAACTCCATGCACGGTAGTGTTGTTCCTCACTCATGTTCTTTATATTTATCTTACATTGAGGACAATGCAAGTCTTAAGTTTAGGGGTATGTGCATGTATTTCTGCTATATTTTTGTTGATTTATTGAAAAAAAAATTATTATTTGTTTTTAGTCTTTGATAGTAAAACATAAATCCTATGATGAATTTTGTTTGTTTATCGGTGAAATTTTAGAAACAATAAGTGCCCAATTTACTTTTATCTGATGCCTTGAATAATTGATCTATGTTAGACTCGTAAGCACTTAAAAATAGGTTTTTAGCAGTGAAAACTTAAGCAGTTGACAAGGTGACTAGTTGAAGAAATTGCATGTCAATGAATGACCGTTTGCTTAGATATCTATCTTGATTTGCTAGTGTTACGAAGTGTGGTATAGCTAAAAAGAAAAATGTCTCTAAATAAAGAAAATAAACCACATATAACCGATAAGCGTGAAGCTACCCATGGGCGAGTATTATGACCACCATGAGGAGAAATGCTATCTTAAAGGGTAGGTGAGTTGAAAAAAAATGAGTGTAAAAATGAGAAAAGAAAAAAGAGACAAGAAAATAAAAGAAAAATCATATAATACTGAGCACAAAATAAAGCAATCATCGAGCATAATTGAGATATCTAGGTTAGTTTGACCCATCGATTCTAATTTCTAAACGAAATCATTGAGTTGGCTTACTTAGGAATCAAACTGTGAATGAACCTTTACACACACACTGTGAGTCTAGCTTAGATGATTTACTCAAGAATTTGGATTCGAGTTGCAATTGTGTACTTTGAAGGTTCTATAATTTCATTTATAAGCTTTCTTTGAGGATAAATTTATGCGTAACTATCGAGACTATGTTTTGTTATTTTATATTTTTGCATGATTGTGTGTGAATGACGTGTGGGGTATCGTCACTGTAAGCCCTCACGAGACTATAACTCGTCCACTAGGGCCGCCTAGGGGTTTAAAAGCTTGTTGCATACGCTAAATGCAATCGTGATCCCTACGAAAGTGGCTTAGTTAATTTAGTAATTTTTTATTTGTTAATTTGAATTTAGTTTTTATTTTATCTTTTGCTCAGGACTAGCACAACCTTAAGTTTGAGGGTGTTTGATAAGTGTGGTTTATACCCACTTATTATGACATCCTTAGCCTATTATTTTGTTATATTTCAAGCCATTTAATGTATTTTGTAGTATCTTTTATGTCTTATTTGTAGGAAGCTTTCGAACATCGATAATGGAGCAAATATGTGTGTTTCGGGACCTATTGGGAGCATGAGACTCAAGAAGCAGTAAAAACCAGCATCAGCTGCGCACTGAAATTAAAAATGCTATAACTTTTGATCTAGAAAGAGTTACGAGACCCATAATATATCGATTTGCATATACTCGAGGAAATCTAGTCATTTACATACATTTTCCAAGGAGTTGGGCGCCGCAGCGCCCACTGTTCAGCGCCGCAGAGCCCCCTGCGGAAGAAAACCTGCGCAAGCCAGGAAAGTGATTTTTAGGGTTTTCAACATGTATTATGACTCCCAGGCTCTACTATAAATTATTATTTGTTTTTAGTCTTTGATAGTAAAACATAAATCCTATGATGAATTTTGTTTGTTTATCGGTGTGAAATTTTAGAAACAATAAGTGCCCAATTTACTTTTATCTGATGCCTTGAATAATTGATCTATGTTAGACTCGTAAGCACTTAAAAATAGGTTTTTAGCAGTGAAAACTTAAGCAGTTGACAAGGTGACTAGTTGAAGAAATTGCATGTCAATGAATGACCGTTTGCTTAGATATCTATCTTGATTTGCTAGTGTTACGAAGTGTGGTATAGCTAAAAAGAAAAATGTCTCTAAATAAGAAAATAAACCACATATAACCGATAAGCGTGAAGCTACCCATGGGCGAGTATTATGACCACCATGAGGAGAAATGCTACCTTAAAGGGTAGGTGAGTTGAAAAAAAATGAGTGTAAAAATGAGAAAAGAAAAAAGAGACAAGAAAATAAAAGAAAAATCATATAATACTGAGCACAAAATAAAGCAATCATCGAGCATAATTGAGATATCTAGGTTAGTTTGACCCATCGATTCTAATTTCTAAACGAAATCATTGAGTTGGCTTACTTAGGAATCAAACTGTGAATGAACCTTTACACACACACTGTGAGTCTAGCTTAGATGATTTACTCAAGAATTTGGATTCGAGTTGCAATTGTGTACTTTGAAGGTTCTATAATTTCATTTATAAGCTTTCTTTGAGGATAAATTTATGCGTAACTATCGAGACTATGTTTTGTTATTTTTATATTTTTGCATGATTGTGTGTGAATGACATTTGTGGGTATCGTCACTGTAAGCCCTCACGAGACTATAACTCGTCCACTAGGGCCGCCTAGGGGTTTAAAAGCTTGTTGCATACGCTAAATGCAATCGTGATCCCTACGAAAGTGGCTTAGTTAATTTAGTAATTTTTTATTTGTTAATTTGAATTTAGTTTTTATTTTATCTTTTGCTCAGGACTAGCACAACCTTAAGTTTGAGGGTGTTTGATAAGTGTGGTTTATACCCACTTATTATGACATCCTCAGCCTATTATTTTGTTATATTCAAGCCATTTAATGTATTTTGTAGTATCTTTTATGTCTTATTTGTAGGAAGCTTTCGAACATCGATAATGGAGCAAATACGTGTGTTTCGGGACCTATTGGGAGCATGAGACTCAAGAAGCAGTAAAAACCAGCATCAGCTGCGCACTGAAATTAAAAATGCTATAACTTTTGATCTAGAAAGAGTTACGAGACCCATAATATATCGATTTGCATATACTCGAGGAAATCTAGTCATTTACATACATTTTCCAAGGAGTTGGGCGCCGCAGCGCCCACTGTTCAGCGCCGCAGAGCCCCCTGCGGAAGAAAACCTGCGCAAGCCAGGAAAGTGATTTTTAGGGTTTTCAACATGTATTATGACTCCCAGGCTCTACTATAAATATATCAGTTCATCCAAAATTAGAGAGAGAGGATAATACACTACACAAAACACAAAAACAAATATTTTAGAGATCCAAGAAGAGGATTGAAGAGCAACAAGGGGAGATTAAGGCGGTGACGTCCGAAGAGGAAGAGATTCAATTCGGGTTTTATCTTCTTATTTATTTCTTAGAACTCTAATGATTTCCATTAGATTCATGACTTGTTTATTATTGTTTTTATCTTTTGTCATGAACTAAACTCCTTAATTCTGGAGAATGATGTAATTGATGCTTGAACATTTATTTTAATTGTTGATTTTGTTATGAAATTTTATTATTTATTTATATTCTTTTGAGTTTAATGCTTCTTGATTGTTGGCCACAATTGAAGATGATGAATGTTTAGAATCTATCACTCGAGAGAGGGGATTTTGAATAGATATAGAGAATATGACCTAGGATTTTATAGAGTTTGAGAGAATCTGTAGTCCTTTGAAGTCGTTAATATAGAATCACAAAGCGTAATATTGTTAACTATTGGATTTTTATAGAGATATCGAAGTCTATAGTTGATGATATTTTCACCGATGCTCGAGAGATGGAGTGGATATTTGCGGAATCTTGACTTTAAATAATATAACTGAACAAGGATTAATTGACATGACAAATACATAGGTGACAACTAGGTGAAATCAGGATCCAGAATCTCTACTGTATTAGTTCCTCCTATTTTATTATTTTTATATTTATTTATTTATAAAAATCTTTATTAATTGTTTTCTAAATAAAGTTAGGATTATCAATTGTAGTACTTAGTGCGAGTTAACGCAATCTCTGTGGGTTCGACACTCTACACTCATATTTATACTAAAACTTGACACCGTACACTTGCAGTACGATATAAAAATATCACAACAAGTTTTTGGCGCCGTTGCCGGGGATTGTTTGTTTAATTCACATTAATACTACTACCAAGTAATCTTAGCTTTAATTTAGATTTTATTTTTATTATTTTTAATTTTATTTTTTCTTTATTTTTATTTTTAATTTTTGTTTTTATTTTATTTTTATTTTGTTTTATATTTTTTTCGTACGAGGTGAATTTGAAAAAGAAGCAATGGCAGATCCTATTGGTGCACTGATAGCTCAAGTATCGTCTCTCACGACTCATCTAGCAGTATTGACAAATCAAATGGCCAACCGTCTATTGAAGCTACTTCTGCTAATAGAACGCTTTTACCCAACAGAGGAGCAGGATTTGAACAAGTACAGTATGTGAACAATTGGAACTTCAACAACTATAGAGGCAGTTTTATGCCTATTTATTATCATCCGAATTTTTCATATGGTGATATGGAAAATATTTTGCAACCTCCTCAAGGCTTCAATTATCCAAGAGCTGAGCAGAAACCTTCCTTAGAAGACCTCATAAGCACGTTTGTAGCTACAGCTTCAGAGAGGTTTGAGAAAAATGAGTCAAGGTTGGATGACATTGAAACACGAATAGGCAATATAAAGGCAAATATGAAATCTTTAGAAGCGAAAATTGAGGTGCTTGTTTCTTCTATGGCCAATCAACAAACATGGTTTTATGAGTGATATTGAAGTCAACCCCAATGAGCAATGTCAAATCATAACCTGTAGGAGCGGAAAAGAGTTTAAAGACACCTCTCAGGACTTAGGCATAGAGTAAAAGAGGAGTATGAAATGGTATTTCAGAGGAAACAGTAACAAAAGAAGAAAACAAATGTGAATTGATAATGAGAGGTCAAAATGAAGAAGTCACCTTCAGTGTTTTCAGAGCCATGTCGAGCCCTCAAGGTGATGTAGAATGTCACAGGATAAATACAGTAGAAAAGGGAGTTGTAAACACGCAGGCTGAATCATTTCAGCGACCTATGAGCATAATACAACCATGCATAAATGAAGATTCTCTGCAGTTAAACCTGAAACCACTCCCAAAGCACCGTAAAAAGAGGAAAAGAAAGGTCAATTCTCACTTGGAGATGATCCCTGGAAGGTTAAAAAGGAAGCCGAGCCAATTTTTCCGAATGTGCAATCCAGAATTTCCAACTGGGGGACAATCTACATATTCTGGAGGACCATCTATGGATAAATTACCACAGCCTGCCAAGCTGTCTTTTTCATGTCATAAGAACTATACCAAAGAAGAAAGCAGATGAGATTACCCGGTTCACTACGTTTAAGCCACCATAACCATTTGGGTGGTTGCGTCTGGCTGAAGACGTTAAACTTAGCGCTAGCGGGGAGGCAACCCTTGCATTTATTTTATTATTATTTTCTTTAATTTTAATTTTAATATTTTTTTTTAATTTAATTTTTTTTTACTTATTGTGTGAATTGTTTATTTATTCGTTGTGTGCATGCTATTTATGCAGGTAGCACGAGACACACAAAGCCCGCGCAACCAAATTCTAACCAGCATGAGCGTAATCAACTCCATGCACGGTAGTGTTGTTCCTCACTCATGTTCTTTATATTTATCTTACATTGAGGACAATGCAAGTCTTAAGTTTGGGGGTGTGTGCATGTATTCCTGCTATATTTTTGTTGATTTATTGAAAAAAAAAATTATTATTTGTTTTTAGTCTTTGATAGTAAAACATAAATCCTATGATGAATTTTGTTTGTTTATGGGTGAAATTTTAGAAACGATAAGTGTCCAATTTACTTTTATCTGATGCCTTGAATAATTGATCTATGTTAGACTCCTAAGCACTTAAAAATAGGTTTTTAGCAGTGAAAACTTAAGTAGTTGACAAGGTGACTAGTTGAAGAAATTGCATGTCAATGAATGACCGTTTGCTTAGATATCTATCTTGATTTGCTAGTGTTACGAAGTGTGGTATAGCTAAAAAGAAAAATGTCTCTAAATAAAGAAAATAAACCATATATAACCGATAAGCGTGAAGCTACCCATGGGCGAGTATTGGGACCACCATGAGGAGAAATGCTACCTTAAAGGGTAGGTGAGTTGAAAAAAAAAAATGAGTGTAAAAATGAGAAAAGAAAAAATAGACAAGAAAATAAAAGAAAAATCATATCATACTGAGCACAAAATAAAGCAATCATCGAGCATAATTGAGATATCTAGGTTGGTTTGACCCATCGATTCTAATTTCTAACGAAATCATTGAGTTGGCTTACTTAGGAATCAAACTGTGAATGAACATTTACACACACCACTGTGAGTCTAGCTTAGATGATTTACTCAAGAATTTGGATTCGAGTTGCAATTGTGTACTTTGAAGGTTCTATAATTTCATTTATAAGCTTTATTTGAGGATAAATTTATGCGTAACTATCGAGACTATGTTTTGTTATTTTTATATTTTTGCATGAGTGTGTGTGAATGACGTTTGTGGGTGTCACGTTGTAAGCCCTCACGAGACTATAACTCGTCCACTAGGGCCGCCTAGGGGTTTAAGGACTTGTTGCATACGCTAAATGCAATCGTGATCCCTACGAAAGTGACTTAGTTAGTTTAGTAATTTTTTATTTGTTAATTTGAATTTAATTTTTATTTTATCTTTTGCTCAGGACTAGCAAAACCTTAAGTTTGGGGGTGTTTGATAAGTGTGGTTTATACCCACTTATTCTGACATCCTTAGCCTATTATTTTGTTATATTTCGAGCCATTTAATGTATTTTGTAGTATCTTTTATGTCTTATTTGTAGGAAGAATTCGAACATCGATAATGGAGCAAATACGTGTATTTCGGGATCTATTGGGAGCATCAGACTCAAGAAGTAGTAAAAACCAGCATCAGCTGCGCACTAAAATTAAAAAGGCTATAACTTTTGATCTAGAAAGAGTTACGAGACCCATAATATACCGATTTTCATCTACTCGAGGAAATCTAGTCATTTACATACATTTTCCAGGGATTTGGGCGCCACAACGCCCACTGTTCAGCGCCGCAGCGCCCCTTGCGGAAGAAAACCTGCGCAAGCCAGGAAAGTGATTTTTAGGGTTTTCAACATGTATTATGACTCACAGGCTCTACTAAATATATCAGTTCATCCAAAATTAGAGAGAGAGGCTAATACACTGCACAAAACACAGAAACAAATATTTTTAGAGATACAATGAGAGGATTGAAGAGCAACAAGGGAGATTAAGGCGGTGACGTCCGAGAGAAGAGATTCAATTCGGGTTTTATCTTCTTATTTCTTTCTAGAACTCTAATGATTTCCATTAGATTCATGACTTGTTTATTATTGTTTTTATCTTTTGTCATGAACTAAACTCATTAATCTGGAGAATGATGTAACTATGCTTGAACATTTATTTTAATTGTTGATTTTGTTATGAAGTTTTATTATTTATTTATATTCTTTGAGTTTAATGCTTCTTGATTGTTGGCCACAATTGAAGATGATGAATGTTTAGAATCTATCACTCGAGAGAGAGGATTTTGAATGGATCTAGAGAATATGACCTAGGATTTTATAGAGTTCGAGAGAATCTGTAGTCCTTTGAAGTCGTTAATATAGAATCACAAAGCGAAATGAGTTGTTAACTATTGGATTTTTATAGAGATATCGAAGTCTATAGTTGATGATATTTTCACTGATGCTCGAGAGAGGGAGTGAATATTTGCGGAATCTTGACTTATAAATAATATAACTGAACAAGGAATTAATCGACATGACAAATACATAGGTGACAGTTAGGTGAAATCAGGATCCAGAATCTCTACTGTATTAGTTCCTCTTATTTATTATTTTTATATTTATTTATTTATAAAAAATCTTTATTAATTATTTTCTAAATAAAGTTATGATTATCAATTGTAGTACTTAATGCGAGTTAACGCAATCCCTGTGAGTTCGACACTCTACACTCATATTTATACTAAAACTTGACACCGTACACTTACGGTACGATATAAAAATATCACAACAATAAGTTAAAAAAATTAAATTAAAAAATCAGAGAAAAGAAATCAAAATGTTCATAGAGTGTTTTTGGGTGTGTCACTTAGCATTGTTGACAAATTTTAGGGCGTCTTTATTTGAAAAATTCTAATATTTTTGGGCCTAAAACGTAAATTTCCCTTATACTTTTGTACTGCGCTATTAAGCATAGATTATTCGACTGTTTAATCACACATCATTACTCGGTCGGTTTTGGTAGTTTTAAACTAACATTAATTTTCAAATAAATATTATTTGATTTTATTTTTTAATTTATTTACTTTTTAAATATTTTTTTGGAATCTTGATTAATTTTGTTTAAAAAACAAAAGAATATTTTTATAGAAACTATGAAAAAAAATAGGTGAAAATATGTTTTGATTTAAGAAGAATTATTTTAAAGATAACACCACCATTATCCTTAACTTATTGTGTTTTTAAATAATATTATAATAATCAATTTTTCCATTTATATCAAAATAGTCACTTTTCTTAATTTCATATTTACCTTAATTAAAAATTCCTTAATTATTTATTTAAAAAAAATTGTAAATAAATGATTTAAAGATTTTTTATGTCAATTTTACTATTCTCATCATAAATTGCAAAATTTTAGTATCAATTTTCGATTAAAATTAAAATCAAATGAAAAATTGATTAGTTTCTCTTATGATGTGCTCTCCTCTCTTTTGACGTATCCACAAAGTCCATTGGCATTTTACTCGTCCGTTGGAATTAATTAACACAACACAAGTTGACAAAAAAACTAATATAATGAGGCCAATGTAAATATAATAGAAAATATGCCCTTTTTGGTAATTAGAAGGTTGGGGGGTGCAGTTAGCACCATTTCTAAATCAACTAGCCACCAATCAATTTTTTTAGATCTTTTAAATTAACCGAATATTCGAATTTAGGGTTCTTTCATACCTCTTTCCATCCCAAATTTTGAAGAGCTTTAAATCAATCAAGCAAGCAAATCCGCTTAAGCAAACTCCCTAAAGATTCGAATTTCAAGCCGTTTCGAAGGTATCAGAATTTTGCTCCTAATTTTCGTTATTGTTTCAATCGTTTTGTTCTCGTTTCGTACTTTTCAGTTTTGTTGAAGTTTTGCTTTGAAATTAACGCCTTCGGTATTTTTTTAGTTGGTAATTAGTAGATAACGTGAATGCTTAATTAAGTTGTTTTTGTGATTATTCTTGATTGTGCAGTTAGTATCTGATTCATTTATGATTAATGTCCGTATTAAGCAAGGGTTTAGCATTCAAATAGAATTATTGTTCTCTTATGTTAGTGTATATAATATCTTTTAAGTTTTATTACAGAGGAGAATTTATCACTAAATTTCATTTTTTTTGTATGTACAGAGCCACTATTGCTTGTACCGCTAGAAAGCAACATTCATGGTTTATGATCTAATTGTTTGGTTAATTGAGTCAATGATACTTGGATATTTGCTTGTAACATGAATGATTATGAGATTGCATAAAAGATATGTGTATTATATGCGGTTTCAGTTGCATTTGAACAATTGCTTTAAATCTTGAAAATTAGATGGGATGTAAAGTTACTTATTTTGCCTGTGGTAAGTGTTAGCCTTAGCCTTACAGTTTATGATGTATGTGATGCTGATGGCCTAATTTTTCAATTTAGAAAATTGCATAATGCTATATAGATTTGGATAGTGGTTTGTTTGATGCTTGTGATCTGCAAAAAATCTGCACTAGATTTATGTTTGTGATTGTTGGTTTTGTTCATTTCACAGGATCTTTTGAAAAATCTTTATCCATTTTGTGCAATCTAAATCGAAATTATTGGATCCATCATGAAGTTCTTAGAGTATACTCCTCTAGACCGGTAATTCTTCACTTCTCATAATTAAATTATAGTTTTGATACATTGACTTCATTTGACTTGATTCTTAAGTTTTCATTATTGGTACTTTATTCCTGTTTAATTTCATTTCAAATTAAACTGTACTGTGAACTTATGTTTCCAGCATAAATGATTTCTTGGATCATTTGAATCTTGGAGAACGTACCATCAAAGGATGCCTTGAAGCTTACTCTTGTAAGTAGAATTTTATCTGAAAATGGATTTTGGAATTATTGAAGATAGACTTAGTTTCTTTCTTGTTTCTACGAGGCAAACACACGGGAACTGATAAAAGACTGTCTCTTAGCTTGGAGCATGAGGTAAACCAAGAGAGTCAGTATTCATTATGTTTTAAAATATAGTTAGTTAATTTTCTCTTCTATATTGCTCCACCATTTTCTCCCTTTACTTTTTTTCGATTTGCATATCTATAATCTTACTCAGCTTAGTTGCTATATCAAGAGTATGAGAACCCAATAATAGCGCTTTTTCCACCCTTGAACTTTTATATTATGCCCTTGTTGCTCATTGCTTCGAATAGAAACTACATGGGGAGTATATCGCACAAGTATTTAAAAAAAGAAAAGATACTGCATAAACTCTATTCTTTATTCCAACTAGTCTTGATATCTTTTTCTATTTTAAATATGTGAGTTTTAATATTTTGTACAGTTCCTTTTTTCCTATTTTGTATCTTTACTGTTCCTTTTCACTTCAGATCCTTGATTATCTTGGAAAATCATCGGACACTGACTCCTCCTCGCCAGCTGAATTCCTATTGAGCAGATCCAGGTGGTGCATGTTGCCAAGATAGGTTTATGAAGTGTGGATTGTCTGAATGTTTCTTAACTGATTTCTCTTTATGTTCATTCCAGCCGAAAGGCGTTGATCTACCTGGTTCTTACACTCTATCACATGTATCCTGACTATGACTTCAGGTATCTCTAAGCTTAACATAAGAAAAGCATGTTTTTCTTTCTTTCTTTCTTCGATTTGAGCTTAAAAGGAGGATTATGGGTAATGCCACTGTCAGCTTATTGGGCGACATGGCAACCCACTATTATTCCTCTTTCAACTGCTGTGGGAGTGTTGTCAAAAGGCTTGACAGACAGTTTACAAACTGTTGCTCTGAGAGCTGAGAGTTCAAGTCTCTCCATTTCCCAAATCTGATTCTGACCATTTGTGTGGTTGGATTGTGTCTGGTTCTGCTCATATTAGTATTATGAATTGCATCTGCTTATGTACTAATGTGTGTTGGTTTACATTATGATTTCATTAGTTTACTATGCGTTTTTGTGGTTTCCAGTGCTGTGAAAGCACATCAGTTCTTCACAGAGGAAAGCTGGAACGCTTTTAAGCAGATCTTTGAGACCTACATGTTTGAAGCTTCAAAGGTATTACTATAATTATGATTTTGGTTGTCTGAATTATAATTTTTTTCCAGCTATAGTCTATAGATACACTTCTTTTTCTGTTGAAGTGGAAAGAGTAACAGGCAGATGCATGTGAGAGAAAAATATTGCATTTCATTGCATGATATAATTCATTTTCTGCGGCTATACTCTTTATCCGTCATTCTTCCTCTCCCTTTCATGTATTTTTTTCTGTAAACTGTAAAGGACTCTCAATTTAGTCATACAAGTTAGCTGAGTGGTAAAATATTGTACAGTGTACTGATTGGTTCTGACTCTGAGGCAATTTTGTCTGCTCTCTATCCGAAATTGAATAATGTTTGGTGGTATTTGCTGAAAATTCTTTGAATTGGAAAAAATGTGACTACATGTTATTCTCTCTTTCAACAAGTGCTTTCTGAGCATCCTGCCTCGGTCGAAAATGCCGCCTACAATCCGAAAGAAGCCTTGATCTGCCCGTGGTATCTTTACTATTGATTGATCCTTGCTTATCTCGTATATTGACTAGAGGCATATTCGATTGCAGTTCCTTCTTGCGGGCATATTAGTCAATCAGGTTAATCCCGAAAAGCCTATTCGATAGCTGCCTAAGAGAGCATTCGTGCAAACAGAACTGCGCATTCTCGAACAAGGGATTCGTCGAACCACGCGAAGAAGTGCTTCTCTAATTCCAAAAAGTCAAGCCACCATTCTTCAGTGATGAGCTCTAGCGAACAAATCTTATGTGTTTTTCCCAGAGCGATGCATTTTTACATCCCACAGCTTCGGCAGATCGCTTAGCCCCGTTCATCTTCGGCGCAAGAGCGCTCGATCAGTGAGCTATTACGCACTCTTTCAAGGGTGGCTGCTTCTAGGCAAACCTCCTGGCTGTCTCTGCACCCCTACCTCCTTTATCACTGAGCGGTCATTTAGGGGCCTTAGCTGGTGATCCGGGCTGACTTCACTCCCGGTGACCTGCCGGCGTAACAGCACTGTGGGCGGAAGTTACTATGTGATCACGGCTTCCGACACAGCATGATATCCCCGAGCACAGAATAGCTTGTTCACGTGAAGAGGTAAAGGCGAGCACTTTCTTTTGGACCCTTAGCGCGTTGGATCATCGAAGAATGGAGAAATTCCTAAGAGCAGCCGGACGGACTACTCTAGTAGTCTAGCAATGGCAGACTCCTCCGACTGCAAACTCGGGCTGTAGGCTCAGAGAAAGTTTGCTCGGGGAAGGAATAACAACAAGCTTTCCTGGTCGACCTGGTGGGTCTTCGAGTGGCGCAAAGAAAACTCCTCGAAATGGGCTATGTCACTCAATATGAATGATCTAGAAATGGGGAGCCGGTGGAAGTTGGGTTATTTATATCCACGTATTGATGTTTTTCCGAGAGCTTCTCAACTGGATCCATGAGCAAGACCTCGGCAAGCTTCAAATCTCGCATACTTTAATTTTTAACTGGGCACATGTGATTGGATTCAGCGAGTGGGTAACAAAGCTGGTGGTTACATCTTTGTTGGCACTCGGCAGTGGGCCACGATCAGGCCTTTTCTATTTCTCCCCGACGATAGACGAAGGTACTTTTCCATGCCAGAGGCGATAACATTATTGGCTGAATCAACTGGTCTTTGACCGGACAACAGCTCCACCCCGAACGGAAGGAATGATGGGCTAAAAGGGACTACCTCGCTTCTGCATTTGGGGCCGTTACACATGGAGTAATTAAATGATAGTGACAAGTAATCAAAGTTATTATTAGCTCCTATCTTTCTAGAGACATATGGAAAATGGCCCAATCCTTGAGTCCGTCTGCTGATCCCAGGAGATCTACTGATGCACTATCCTCTTATTCACTTCTTATTCAGCCCTTAGCTTCAGCTTTTCCAACTCCAATCTTCGGCCTTTGTTTATTGAGCCTTCATGTGTGATTCTGTTATTGACGTGGTGGGGCTTGCTTTGGTATCAAACTATTCTGTTATTATTTCCTAATAAATGTTTTTGTTTTATATGGTACATGCCTTCTTTGAGCTTTCCATTATGGTTCCTTCATTTGGATTATTCTACAGGAATGGAGTGAGACATATGGAGGCAGTTCCCTGCTGGAAACATTATACAAGGCTTTGGATGAGGTGAGCTTTACTAATAAGAACTGAATGAAAGTTCCCAGAGACAGTTTTCTGATACCTAGTGTTGCAGGTTGTGAAGTTACCCGAGTGCGAAATTTACAGTTATAATCCGGATTCCGATTCAGACCCATTTCTTGAGAAAGGGGCCATGTAAGCTTTTTGCATTATTGCCGTACATCGTATAATTTTTATAAAGCTGCTTTGTAACTTATGCCTTGTTCTTTTCAGATGGTCCTTCAATTTCTTCTTCTATAACAGAAAACTAAAGCGTGTAGTGAGTTTCCGTTTTTCTTGCTTAAGGTGAGTGAAAATGCTTATCTCCTTAAATATTACAGCTCCTGCAAAAACTGCAATGAGTACTTATAACTGATTTTTCTTTCAGTAATTTGGTGGCTGAGGGATTTCTGGTCAACGACTGGACTTACGAGGAAGATGGAGAAATATTTAATGACATGGACATGTGAATACTAACAAACTTATGCTGTTTGAACGATGTTTATATGTCAAGACTCTTGACTTCTACATGTAGTAGGTACAGTACTTGTAGCTTCCACCTCGCTAGGGCAAAGGTGTAGGATTAGCTTCTCTGCTTTCCTGTGCATATGCTACTCCAAGTTAGGATTAATGCTGTCTATAATAGTCTCTATGTGTATAAACGAACGTGTGGAATAAAGTCAACTGATTTTGTGTCGACTTGTGATATTGAGAAGTTCAATAATTAGGTGACGCAGAAAAGAGCAGGAGAAAGCCGAAGTCGGAGGCAAATTCCTCAAGGACCAAGTTGTGAACAGGTAACATGCTCTTAGATTTTCATTGTTTTGGATCTAGGCTCTTCCCTGTAGTTCATGTAGAAGCAGCATTTTTATATAAATTTAGTTAATCAAGTATGAAACCAAATGTTGTTTGTATTTTCATGTAAATTTTATTGACCTCTGAGATCAGATCCGACACTATCTGAAGTTTAAATCACCTCGCCACTTGTGTAAGCGGAATTTGAACTTTTTTTCCTTCCACTTGAGATGCAAACCTGTGTACACATTATTAGGTCAAAGTTTAGAAGATATTAATTTAATTTTCTCTCAACATTTAAACAAATCATATTTTTCCTTATCTATTTGGATTCTACTACAGGGACTTGGCTGCATTATTGAAGATCCTTTAAATTATTGTTATTATTATTATTATTAATTTCTAATCCACTAACTTTATCTGCCCAACTACATAACTAAAAAGTAACTTGAAATCGGTACACTTATTCCCATGATAATTAATTAAAGTGCAATCAAAATCAAATTAATAATTTAATTATTTTCCTTTGATATTTGTTTCATTATGTTACATTTGTACCTTAACTCAATCACTTCCCAACTCTTTAATTTAAGGGAAATGCTAACAAGTGTCCTAAGGGTATTCATTAAGGATCTATTTTTGGAAAGTTTTTATGGGAAAAATGAAAAAATAATTAATGTTTTGATAATTTTTTACATTTCCCAAAATAGTGATGTGAAAACTTTCAAATATGGATTCTTAATGAGTGCACTTGTTAGCATGACCCTTAATTTAATAGAGAAAATGTGATTACATGGCTTTTTGTATGGACTAGAATAATTTAGTGACACGTGGACTAATTGTATTTGCACAGAATCACCACAATTGTAATTGCATAGATGCATATATTTCTCTGTTCTTTTCTTTTGAAACATTTAGGAGAAAAGGACTCTCAAAACTTATTAAATAGATTTAAAAAGTTCATATTCTCTCTCTCTCTCTCTCTCTCAGTTTAGTATCAGTGCCTATTAATCTCATTTTTTATTTATACTTCAAATATTTTGTTTTGTTTGTTTTTCTTTACTTGTCTATTATTTTCAGAAATTTATCACTTAGTAAAAAAATTGAAAATATTATCTTAAATAATATCCTTATTAAATAAACTTATTTCTCATATTAAAAAAAAAAAAGAAAATCTAGTCTTTTATTTATTTATATATTCAAGGTTTTCTTATATTCTTTTATCGTTTAATTTTCTTATACTATTTGACAGAGCAACAATTATGTGTTAAAACCTGTGTATGGAAATTTTACTATTAAAAATATGGAGAATTATTTGGCTAAATTGAAATCATGTATGAATTTCTTCTCCTCTCTCTCATTTGTGTGTGTGTTGGTGATGGTGGATCTTTGGTTGTTCATAGATCCTTCCAATGCCAAAGGCCACACCTTGGCTTTCAAAGTTTTCATGAAGGACTAATTGTTTGGATAATATTTTTCCTTAATTGTCTGTCTTACATTTGGTTGTGCAAGTCCGATTATAATTTATACTGAACAGAGCATCGCATCTTATTCTCCAAATTTTTTAATGTTACTTTAAAGTCAATTGCTTGATTATATTTTGGTTTTAATTATACTATTTATATATTTTAAATTTTTAATTTATAGTAATTACATTAATTTAAATGTCAATTTATTATATTTTAGATGTTTTTCGATTATTAAAAAAAAAACAAAAACAAAATACAAAAGTAACACTTATGTTCATACATTGAAAAAGGAAAAAAAAACACATTTGATTCTGACATTTACTTTTATACTTATTCAGACTTCTTATAAAAATAAAAATAAATGCCATGTAACCCAATTGAATATAATGGAATGAAATGAAAAATAATGTGTCATTACTTTATTTTTATTTTTTATTTTAAAAGGAGTTTATAAAGTAATGCTTCAAAACATATTGGGTGGTTAAAAAAGTAATGGATTTGAATATGACTAGATAGGTTTTAAGATAATCATGTCGATTTAAATTTTAAAAATAATAATAATAAAAAGATAAATATTATAATATTATTTTTCAATGGGTAAATTTGTCTTAACATATAATGTTATTTTTAAAGTTATATTTTATCCTTAACCTCCCGATTTGGGTAGCAGAGTTTCAATGCCTCAATCATTTTTTTTTTATTGCACTCCCTTCTATTCCCTTTCACTTATTTTCCGCTCATTCCATCAATCTAAACTAGGGGTGAGCACCGGTTCCGGGTAGAACCGGAACCGGTTGGAACCAGATCGGTTTTCCGGGTTTGGAACCGGAACCAGTTGTAATCGGGTAGGTTCCGGTTCCAAAAATGAATGAACCGATTTTATCCGGGTAGGTTCCGGTTCTAAAATGGTTGGAATCGGAACCGGATCATGGAACCGGTTTATATGAACATTTAGAGATTTATATGAACATATAACCATACAATGCATTTTATTAGCACTGCAAATCCAGTTGCTTATTTGATTGGTAATTCAGATGATGTTATGTTTCTGCATCTAACCACCACCATTGGTATCCCTTCAACATTGAGAAGATTTTACCAAACAAACCTGAAAGCAGACCAGTAGTACCATCAACAGGCATGTCAATTTCTTTATTCCAAAATTATGCACTGAAGAATTGCTTACTTGATCAGCATGTATTTCCTTCACAAATATCTTGAAATTATTTTCCAATAACAGGTCATCCGATAAACGAAGGTATGTCACCCCAAGGTTTCACAACTAGGAAACTTAATGCACTGATAACTTGCCTAATTGTAAATGAAAACAGAAAGGGTAATGAGACTGACGAGCATTAAAAGTCTAAAACTTCATTTTCTTCGTTCTTGAGCTTTCGCACTCCGATTTGGTCCCTGTTTTTTCCTACGGACTCGTATCGGAATGTAGTTTTCATTAAAATATTTTAAAATAGGGTAATTCGGAACCGGACCGGAACCGGATTGGAACCGAATAATAGGGTACCCTGTTTAATTGGGTAGGTTCCGGTTCCACTTAGTGCGGAACCGAATTTTTCCGGGTAGGTTCTGGTTCCATGCGGAACCGGAACCGAAATCGGTTTTACTCACCCCTAATCTAAACAATGATTTTTAAATATTTTAAATTATGTTGATTTCCCTTCCATCAATATACAAACATTGCTTAAAGCTCCGTTTGATATAATTTTTTAAGTAGAGCTTATACGAATAGATATTTTATTAAATAGTTTTTAGTTATTTAGTAATCGACTTTTATTAAAAGTTATTTTATAAATTATATAGCTTTTACTCTCAAAAGTTCAAATATGACCAAATGGAGATTCTCTTAATATACTAAAATAGTTTTTTTTTAATCTCCAAAAACTATAGTGAAGTCACAACTAAGTAACAAAAAATCATATGGAAAGAACTTTTATCATTCAAAAAAATAATTTTAAATGGTAGAGAAGATATAACAAACAAATAATAAAAGAATAATAATAGTATATCCAAATCACACTTCCAAATACCTAGAAGTGGGCTAATTTTTCTTATCCATCGGAATTCCGAATTTGTCATAAAATTTTTGAGACGGGACGAGTACAGGAACATGTTTTGGGAGCGATCAGGTATAATTTGAGTGTACTCGATCGAATATTTCTAATGTGGGAATTCCCGAGTCGGGATCGAGAATTCACGTACTCATTGTTTTTTAAAATTTAACATATGAAACAGCGTCGTTTTATCTTAAAAGAAAAACCTGATGTGCAAACGGGTATCAAATACCCAATTGGGTTCTTACTACTAATGGGAAATTAACTTATTGGGATGGATCGAGAGTTGGATACCAGTTCGGGAGCTATTGGAACAAAATTTTAATACCTGAAATTGCCCATCGCCATAAAGACCGAATATTATACATAAAATTCTCATTTTTTATGATTTCTTAATTTTTATTTTTATTTTTTTTTTATTTATTTAAGATATACATTTAGGTGTGTTATTGAACCAACATTGTTGTATTCAATGATCACTCTAGTCACTATTCCAGTTGTCTATCCAAGAGGAGTTGAGATTCATGTTCACTCCTTTAAGCTCGATGGATCGCCAGTGTACACATATAAGATCAATGATCATTTTATATGGGATATTCCTGAAGCCCATGTGTATGATCCAGATTCAACATGTCAACATGACTGGCTTGATGATGATGATGATGACACTCCTCACAGGATGAGAAGAAAATCTAAAAAGAATAATTATCCTTGCAATCCACAGAAACCCCACAAGCGAGATGATCTTGACTCTCCTAGTCGTTGGATTGTTATTCAATCTTGGGTACTGGAGAAAGAAAGAAAGGAGAAGCCTTTGCCTATCTACCACAGAGTTTTAGAGATATTTTACAAGGAAGAAAGAATTAAGATAAAGTTTGAGCTGATTAAGCCATCAACTCTTCAAACTATTCAATCTTGCATGATGTTCCAAACCAAAACCACCATCATATCATGCAGATTTCCCATCTTTATCCAAGTAGACAGGTCCACAATCAAAAGTGATTTCTAAATTATTTGTATAGAGAACTATTATTATGCTAAATGATTTTAGAATGCTTTTTAGAAGAAGGCAAAGGTCTAATCAAATTAAATATTAATTAAAGTAAATATGCCTCATAATCAATGCATCATTAAATACCATCCATCCATCCTATTATTTTATGATAAATGCTAACGAGTGTCTTAAGGATACTCATTAAGGATTCATTTTAGTAAAGTTTTCATGGGAAAAATGAAAAAATAATTAATGTTTTGATAATTTTTTGTATTTCCCATAAAAACGATGTGAAAACTTTTCTAAAATGGATCTCTAAGAAATACCATTAGAACACTCATTAGCACGACCATTATTTTATTTCCAATACGACGGATTCTTTCCAAAGTACTACGTGGTGCAATTTTAGAGATCCTTTGTGGGTGTTTGCAACGTGTCAACTTAAACTGCTTGTGTTTGATCTCCTTGCACTTGCTTGCTACATCTTTTTCTATATTCTTTCTACTATTTTATATATTGCCAATTATTTTAAGCACCGTGATCGGATCTTCTTCAAGCTTTTTTTTTTCTCAAGCTATCTCATATATATATATGCCAATTATTTTAAGCACCGTGATCGGATCTTCTCCAAGCTTTTTTTTCTCAAGCTATCTCACCTAAATTCCTAAACTACTACATTTAATAATTTAATATATCTAATAATTATTCATCCTTATTTTAATTGTTTTTAAAATATTAAAAAATATGGCATGATCTTTTTTGGGAACCTCGAGATTTGGAGTGTATTATTTATTTTTTGGCCTCGATGTGTGCTAATAATTGAGCGACTAGCATTTTATCAATGTGTTCGGATATGATGTAAGAAAGCTTTCATTAATTTGAAAATTTTGTCTCTTGGATTTTTGTAAATAAAAAGTCATAAACATTCCATCCATCTCATAAAATAGGTTGAAAATCTGACTAAAAAAATAATTAATATAAGTATTATAGTAAATTTTAATTATATGTTTCTTAATATATTCCTAAATTTACTTATTATTTCAAGTATAAATAATTAATGATAGTTTATATTTATTGATAATAAGACACATTAAATTGGGATATATTAGATAATTAAAAAATTAATTACATTCTAAAAATAGAAAGTGACCTAAAATTTAGGACGAATGAAAAAGAAAAATAAACATAACTTTATGAGACGCATGAAGTATTCGTTTTTCTCATTTTATATCCAATATTTGGTTAGAATCAGTGAGTATGTATATTTTCATATTTGCAGTTTGAAATATTAATTTACATAATTAGAAATAATCAATTAAATTTTCGGCGAAATCTAAAAATCGATCTTTAATCTAATTTGATTATCTATGTATAGTTATAGACTTCAATAGAAATTAAAGAATAAATGCAACAAGTGATTGAGTTCAGTAATTCCCTAAATAAAATTAAAATTTTAAATAAATATTTTTTTTAAATGAAAAACCACTGTAAAGTATAGCCTAATTATATGTAGATGGGGTTATTGCCTAATAATATTTTGTGGCAAAAAATTAAACAAAAATACTAAACCACTTCAATAATTGGAATCAAGAACAATTATAACTCGTGACATCACATGCATATATAGACACTAATCTATACGGTAATGGAGCCCCTCGTGAAAGTAAAAAAAAAAAAAATGGAGAGAGAAAATTATTTTATATATGGTCATTTGTTCGTTTTGGGATCTCGATAGAAGTGTGTCTGAGAGCTTTGTTTGAGGACTACTCTCTCGATGGAGGTGTGTCCGAGAATTTTGCCTATGGACTCTGCTCTCCAGTTCCTGCACGATTTCATCCCGTAGGGAGTCTCATCCATGTGGATATGGTATATTAGTGGACCCATACGTCCAACTCGCTCCGCCATAATGTTGCATTTAAGAGCCTCGTATCTCTTTGAGGTATAAGGTATGAGTCGCAACCAGGGACTATATGCCACTCAATTATCCTTACGTTCCGCGGTTGCACGTAAGAGCCTTATATCTCTTTGAGGTCTAAGATTCGAGTCACAAACAGGGGTCTATATGCCACTTAATTATCCTTACGCTCCGTTGAGCCACAGTGAGAGTCGAACGTATGTGCCCACTAACATGCCATGTTCACGTGGATGAATCTCCATGCATGGACAAAATCGTGCGGAATCGGGAGAGTAGAGTCCATAAGAAAAGCCCTCGAACACACCTCCATCGAGAGAGCAGTCCCCAGGCAAAGCCCCCGGATACACCTACGTCGAGATCTCAAAGCAGAAAAATGGCCTCTTAGGCCTTTATGCAGGTGCGCTACCACGACTCCCCTTCCTACGAGGCCATTTGTCCGCTTTAGGATCCGACCTTTATGAAGGTGCGCTAACTCGACCCCCATCCCACGAGACCATTTGTCCACTTTGGGATCTCGACAAAAGTGTGTCATGGGGCTCTGTCGAGGGACTTTGTCTGAGGGCTATGCCAGGGGACTCTGCTCCTGGTCCCATACGATTTTATCCCTACTGATGGTGAGAAATGGTTTACCTTCCCATGGCTACGGTCATAGAACGAACTGTGCATAAAAAGCACTGAGAGGATCATAATCGATCTTTATGGGCTTTTAAAATTTTATTTTACACAATAAAAGGAACTTTTATATATATATTGATGAAAACTTAAAAGTGCACATTTATTAAAAAACAAATCAATCATTTTACACTTGTAGTTTCATTAATCCCCTTTATTTAGTATATTAATTAAATTTGTGTTTTATATATTTTTATTGTGATTTTATCTTTTATTTAGGTAAAATAATACTTTGGATGCATATATAGAAAAATGGACTTGACATTTGGATTTTGGAGGCCAGAAATTTAATAGGGCGTTCTAATAGTGTACAAATTCGGAAATTCCAGCCTTACACAATAGTCGTATTTTGACCATAACCTTTTACTCCGATATCGGAATGAAGTTATTATAGTTCCAGATGAAAGAAGACTCAAAGATCTACAACTTTGAAGTTCACAAGAGTTACTAATTCTGAAATTTTCAAGACCGAAATTGACAAATAATCCAAAGTATCTTATATGTAATTATTAAAAGAAAAAAACAAGAAGGAAAAAAAATATATAATATGGCCAATCCACCGAAACACAATTGCATTACATTATTAAATGCAATGCAATTGTTAAATGCATGAGGGTGCTGAGCCCTCTACTATAAATAGAGTTGCTCAACACCTTAGAAAAACAGCTTCCTTAATACGATTTCATTTTGAAATTTGTGAAAGGATCCAGCTCTTGTGTGTTTTATTTTTGTAAGCTTTTATTTTTGTAATTTCTATTTCTTTCAGTAATAAAATTATGAGTTTTTCTATTCAAATTATGAGTAGCTAATTTCTTCATGCTGGGTTAATAGGTGAAGCTTTTAATATGAAAATTTAGATTAATCTTATTTATACTATAATATATAAATTGAAATTTAATGATTAATGTTTAATTTAAATCTAGATTAATTATTGACAAACTTTGTTACCGCTGATATGACTTATTTTATTTATTTAGCATAATTGAGTACCTAACTGGACTTGTTATAGACAAAAGGTATCACCGCCTTTAAGGCTGGTTTTAAATATTTTGGCATAATCAATTCCTGAAATAAATTAATTGGGTAATAATGATAATTTATATATTATAAAAAGTAAGATTTCTAAATTTGAAATATTAAAAGTGGATCCCATAACCCCAACATTTAATTTAAAATTTTCAATCTCTTCAAACAAAATCACTCTTTTTATTTTCACTCAAATTATTTTTTTATTTTGCTAAATCAATTCCATGTGGATCGACCCTAAACTTACATGTGACGCTCTTATACTTGGGAGTAAAGAACCACTTCTTGAGCGTGTCATGTTTTTGGCTCCGTTGTCGGGGATTAAATTTAGTAGATATAATAATCTTTGTGTATATGTATATGTGTGTGTGTGTGATATATATATATATATATATTATATATATATATATATATATATATATATATATATATATATCTTTTCTTTCTTTTTTCTTTTCTTTTTTGTACTTTTGTATTTTTTTCTGCATCTCATTTTCTTTCATCTTTGGATTTGTGTAGATCCAAAATGTCCTGATTGATCCTAAATGAATCCTGAACCCAGGAATCCCACATACACACAGACCCAATTTTTAATTCTTCAAGGTCACATGAGACAAAAAAATCAATTAAAATGGAGCTTGTATTTTGCCAAATAATTTCTTGAACCATCCCATCTAGAGATTCTTCCATAACTTTTTGTGAGAACTTAATTCGAGAGATTGAGACAGCTGAACGAGAAATTCAATTGAGATCTGAATTGACAAGAATCAGATGACGTTTTTAGATCTAAATCACTGCATTTGTATTTTCTTTATTTGTTTTTCTTTTCACTTTTTGTTAGTTTTAATTTTAATTTTTTTCCACTTGTTTATTATTTTCTTTTTGTAAGTATTGCATTTGTATTTTTAAATTTTAGCATATAGTCAGCATTTAGGTTGCATGAGACATTGGTCTCGATCATCTAGCGGTAGATTAAATAGAGAGTCTCCATCACTTCATCGTCTGTCAAAATGGCCGATAACCAAAATGAAAATCCACCTGCCTGAGTTGAAAACCTAGTTGATTATGAAGAAAACGAGTCTCAGCATGACGATCTTAATCATCCTAGGACAATAAGACAATTCATGAATCCCACTAGGACATGATCACCATCTTGCATTGTTTTTCCCCTAGATGTAGCACGTTTCAATTTTAAGCCACGTGTCATCCAACTTTTACCCACATTCCACGGTCTAAAATCATAAAATCTTTATCAGTACTTAAGGGAATTTGAAGAGGTATGTAACACTTGTACAAACCAAAATTGCAGTATGAATATAATTCGATTAAAGATTTTTCCCTTTTCTTTAAATGATAAAGCTAAAATTTGGCTGTAGAACCTTAGGTCATGATCCATTAGAACATGAGATGATTTGCAAGAATAGTTTCTAAAAACATTCTTTCCCCCTCACAGGAAAAACTCATTCAAGAGGAGAATCACAACATTCACACAAGAGTCGGGGGAAACACTTTACCAATATTGGGAGAGGTTTAAAGAGATGTTGAATATTTATCCACATCACGGGTTTGAAACATGGAGGCTGACTGCCTACTTCTACGAGGGGTTTGTTAGGGTTGGTGCTCGGAGTGCCAATCCGGATCGTATTTATGTCCGATTCATGAATACGAGCAATTCATTTTCCATAATATTACTTATTTAATGGTAGCACCTCTTGTATTTTATACACATATTCGATATAATTATGATTAGATATCTAATTACGATTAGATCGAAACTGAATATGGTTTAGTGATACGTGTATATTAGACAAAGACCCTAGGATTTACTACGTAGTGTGCAGTTACAACGTAGTTTGTAATTGACATTAGGAAGCATCACTATAAGTTGTATATCCTTAAATAAAGTTCATGGTCAAGATTTACTAACACGGGTCGGTTAGTAAAATCCGTTGAGACCAGTACATGTCATATATCATGACTTGGTTCGATGGTTTATTCCAATGAATTATGAGTCTCAGGAGACTCATATAGACATGTAGGTGTTTATTTGATAAACACTGAACGACTCACTGAAGATTTCCTAATAGATGGTACACCAACGTCAATAGGAATCTTCTCGGGTTGAGCGAGCATAGTGGTTCTTTGACTTGAGATACCACTGTGGATATATGAGTTATCCTCCACACTTTGATGGTAGTCACGTCACCGATCTATTTAGATCAGACCTCCGCCAGTTCGTTGGGTGTAGACAGATGCTCATGATATCCTGTGCATATCAAGATAGAATCCGTTAGTCCGGTGTACAGGGCATAGGCATCCTACGCGTGTTTACGATCTAGTAAATCCATGGCTGTGGTATAACTTCAGAAATCAGTTCCGAGTGTTATTTAGAGATCGTAAATTGAAAGTCGACTATATTATACCGAAAGAATTTGACGTTCTTATCTAGTTCCCATGTATAATATGGATAACATATGACAGAGATTATACGTATGCAATGACCTCGACTTGCATAGTTTAGCGAGATTATCCGTGGTCGTCATAATTCATGAGTGGGTGAATTATGGACATGAAATTGGATTTCGTGACGGATAAACCTAAACTTAGAGAGTCCCACAATATGAAGTGTACTCGTTGAGCACTTGGGCAACGCGTTATGAATAATACAGATTATTCATAATATTTCATCGGATTAAATGAGTTAATTCGAATCGTTTAATCGGTTAAACGATAACACATGCATTATGGGATTTTGGTCAATTAATAATTTTTGTGTATTTGTATTTGATACATAATTTGATTAGATACACATTAATTATTTGTCAAATGAGACTTTGACACATGCCATTAATATATGTATTTGTTATTTTATGTAAATCAAATACATATATAATAATAATTATATTAATTAATTATTTAGATATTTAAATGTTAAATATTTGAATAATTAAATAATAGTCATACTACATAAATGTTATGCAATATGTTTAATTATTATTGATACATGTGGCATGATTTTATTAAGCTTAAGTGTGCAAATTTGATTTGTCCAAGTTTAAGCTTATCTTATCTTCTTTTTAATTTAATGAAATTAAAAAAAAACAAAAATGACCAAAATGCCCTTCAAGAGTCGGTCACCATGCTTTAATTTAGAAAATTTTTATTTTCTCTTTCCTTGAAGCAACAATGGCCGAATCCACCCTAGACCAAAACCTCTCAAATTTTTTTGATGAAATAAAGGAAGAAAATGAAGGAAAATTCAAGAAAACGCTTAGGAAATCAAGAGATTAAAGGTAATCTTCTACAACCCTAAGCTAGGAAATTATTTTCTTATTTTCTTGAATTGTTAGAATAGTTCTAGGGTTCCTCTATTTCTTAAAATTGGGGCTTTTGGTTTTGGTGGATGGATATGGAAGTGATGATGCATGTGTGAAGTGTTTTGGGTGCTTTTATTGTAATATGTATCCAATTTGTTCATTTGATGATATGTTGTCATTCTAGAGTGTTATGACCACTCTTGTAATGCCTAGAATTGTTCTTGGGTGCTTCATGTGTGGTGACTTTGGTTGGTGTTTTGATTAATTAGATTAATCTTGCTAAAATTGGATTTAAAGCATGTTAAATGGACTGTTTTTGTGCTCACTATTTTGACCTGAAAATCTGGAAATTTGGTGATGAAAAATATATCTTATGAATGTATTGGATGTGTTTTGGGAGTTGGAATAGTTGCTGGAAATCGTTTCGGAGTTGAAATAAGCGAAAACGGCGAAAAACGGTGTTACCGGGTGATTTTTGAGCCAACCGGGTGACGGCTGCCCAACAGTGAATTTATCACTGTTTGGGCAGCCCATGAACTGCCCTAACACTATTGGGGCTGACCTGGGCAGTCTCTGTATATGTTGGGTGGTCGGTTCGGTCAAAAATGAGTTTTGCGTCATTTTGTGGAAAAACATTTACGTAAAAGTTTCGCGACATTTCTTATATATTTATGTCGTTATTTGATATCAAATAAATGTGTTTAGGTGAAATATGAATGAATTATTCATATTAGATATTGAATAATTCATTCGGTAATTTAAAAAGTCTTAAAATTATGGTTTTGCCCGAACCGCGCTTCCGCTACGCCCTTCGCCCAAAACCCCAACAAAAATGGTATTAGAGCAGGTCTGATGCTTCATCCATTACATTATTCATGCTTGATATATGATATGTAATCCAATTTTAATATTTTCACATGCATGTAATATATTTGTTTCTTGACTTTTCGGTTCTACGCTAATGGAAACGTAACAGAAATTTAAAGGTTAAATTGAGTTATGTTTTCTAAGGTAGAATTGAGTTGTTTAGAAAATAATTTAGATTAAAAGTCTGCATTTGATGTGGAGCAATGCTTCCTTGAGGATTATCCCCGCTTAAAATAAGGTTGTAAAGTAACGTGTATTGAATGCATATTTCTTGGTCCGTCTTATCAATACGGTTTATGAGTAACTTTCTATGGCTGCATCCGAGATCGTGCCAAAGCAGTGAGGGTGTAGTTGATAGAATTTTATCCATGCCGGTTGTATATTGATACTAGATAAATTCAAGTGAAAGTGGAAATCCTGAACGTGCCAAAGCTGTCAGGACTACATCGGTAGCTTGAGTTTGTCATTGGCAAGTGAAGCCTTGATACGCCTCCTTGTGAACGTGCCAAAGCTGTCATAACGAGAAACGGTCCGGACCAAAATTAGGAGTAACTGGTGAGTGATTGACAATGAGTTGTCTACCTAATGAATATACGTAGGCGAGATTGTGCCAAAGCTGTTAGTTGAAATATATTCATGGGATCATACTCTCACTATGGAATTTGATTTAATTATTGAATTCTCGTTCTCCGTTGGGGATTACGGTATTACGTAAAGTAGTGGGATACACTGCTGGGTTAAAAATCCATAACTAAGATAGTGTGTAATTTTATGTAATTTGCTGCTTTTGTTTTTCCTTTATTCTATATTGTTTATAGAATCATACTTCTAATCCACTGCATAGCATATTACTTGAATATGTTTTCTGACTTTATTTATGGTTGCGTTTTTTTCTAGAATAGGTTATAGAATGACAGTAGACTTAGATATTGTTAGATTAGTTCAAACCATCGGGAACTGTTGTTATGATTTTCTTGAAAAATCAAGATGGTTAGTGACTTAGTTACCAAGTCACGATTAGTAATCTAAATAGATATCTGTTTTGGATATAGTTATCTAGTAAGAATAGTTTCTTATGCAGTAAGAATTGACTTGAATTAGTTCATGTTTTGAGATTCTTGACTGGCATTATGAAAACCCCATTAGGATTTGTTTATCTTATAATGATGTTTCTTGACTTTAATGACTTTTAGAAGTCACGTGTCTGACACAGTTTGATAATCAATCATTTACAATTGTTGTGAATAATTGAACACAAATTATAAAGCTTAAGAAAAGAGATGTGTATAGTTATGTATAGAGAATATTGATTCTCACAATACGAAAACTATATGTATTGGATACTAGATCATCCGTCTAGTTATTTAAAATAATGTTTAATAACTGTTTTGATATTTGATATCAGAACTTGTGACTATTGGATAGTTACTTGTTCTATATAAACAGTTATTACATATTTTAATATGACTAGTAGTGTAATTACAGAAAATATAAACATTAAGAAAATGTTCGGTTAACTAAATAACTTAGAACAGTGCTTTATGAGATTTTATCACATAAGCATAAGATGCTTATTCCATATGGTAAAAGATGGTCTGATACGAGATCACACCATATATCCTTATCCATTTAATGATTATTGTATTCAGGATGTGATTAAATTTCATTTAACCAATGATCGTCATTGGACCACAAATTTATTAGACTAACACATTGGATATCTGTAGTTTAATGAATTAGAAATTGCCTTAGATAGTTTTCTTTACTCCGTAACTTAGTTAACGAATTGTCATGACTTAGTTGCGTGTTTATAAAAGAATATATATTGAACGTCTTGAATGGTTCGAGAACTTTCAATAAGTTTCTGATGAAATGCGGATAGAATATTTTGAATGGTTCAAAGATATTCTATTTGAAGTGAAATGTTGAAAACTATATCTTTGAAATTCATCATGAATCTTTGAATTGTTCAAAGATGTTTGATATGATCAAACATATGAATTTAAGGCAATTAGTTCTAAAGTTATTTAATAAATGTGATTCTTACTCAATATTATTCTTCTACGATTCCATCGTGATGGAATTGACCAGTGGGAGAAATCGAATCTTTTATGATATGATTCGTTTGATATTGAGTGTTACCGAATTAGTTTCATACTCTTGGGGTTATGCTTCAGTTACACTAATTCATCCTTTTAATTATTGTTCCATTAGTTTCTACAATTACGTATATGATATGTATAAGTAGAAAATTCGAATCTTAAAAGGTTTGAGATTTGAATCTTTCTTTTATATAATGGTTATATAATTGAAAGTACTTGCGCCTCAGAGGTACTAGTAAAAGTTTATCATTTATTCTATTTAATAGAATATTATATTCTATTTGATAGAATATCTTTTCTACGATCCCGAGTAATAAAATTGTTTTATTACTTGGTGTGTAAAATCAGATGTTGACGATTGTAGAAAAGACTTGACTTATTGAAGTCAAATGTTAGAGTGATAAACTATAAATGGAACTACATAATTAATAATATGAAAAGACCCTTAGACAACTTCAATATAAGTTTAATAGGATGTCAGAATCATTCACAAAGTATTTGATACTTAATGATTCTGTTGTTTTCTTATCGAAGAAAATTATTCTATAACTTATAGTGGGAGCGATATTTGATATCGATTTTGAAAATTACCATTGAACCATAGATCTAAGATTGTTCATAGCTTACTACGATCAAGTTTTGAACTTGATTGTGCTTTCGGTATGAATCGTTCATAAAATGTGCAAATTATTTGCGCACAAAAGCAAAGTGAGCTTGATAAAGGTTTGACCTTTATAGTATGACAGTGAGAAAAGTTATACTCAGTGATCTATTGTAGATTCTGAGAAAACTTGTCTCTAGTCGCACTAATTGAACAATTAAAGATCTGTTGGTTAATGTTGATATTAAACTATATATTTTGGCTAAAGAATGCAAAGCGGCGTTCCTGAATGGTTTCTTCGAATGAGAGATCCGTTGTGATTTTTTTGTTTGAAGAGTTCATTCTAGAATGGCCCTAGAGTTTGTATTCTCCTAAGATCACAGTTTGATATACTAGCTTATAGAGCCTATTGTAGACTCAAGTAAGCTTTCCAGAAATATGTGTTCTCTAATTTTGATACAATCAGATTGTCTGATTCTATCAAAGCATAGAGAATACATATTTGATAGAAGGGTCAGTGGGAGCATACAAATTTCTTTCTAGTGTTGTATATCCTAACGACATTATCATTATTAATGTAATAATGAAATATTTGTGAGGTAAAAGGTTTACCTAAGTCTTCTTTTCTCTGTGAAAGCAGTGGGAGTAGTCTCTGATATATTTGATATAAAGTTTCATATATGATATAAAACTAAGAGACTTGTGAGATACTCCCATTAGTCGCGTATTAGATATGATCTAATAAAGGACACAATAAGACTATATGTATGACAGATAGTATAACTGTTTGACAGTTAACGTGTCTTTTATATATATAGTATTCATCTTTCGTAAATGATGATTCCTTTGTCGAAAGAGAGATTGATTGGAATGTCTAGTCAATCTTATGCATCATAGGATTATGGCGTAATGAATACTATATTATGTGCGATTAAAGATATCAATTTAATCGTAATTGTTACGAGTTATTTTAATATGCTGTAGACCATATGATGAGTCTTGAAACATGTTCTTTATTATCTTTGAGATATTAAGAAAAAGTTTCTTATTCATGGAGAATATAATCTGCAACCATAAGGTCAGATTAGTTTTGATTCTAATTATGACATTAGATGGTCTATGTCATATAAAGTCAGAAAAGATGCAGTGGGAGTGTCACCGTTGATTCTACTGTATTAGTGGAATTCGTTGCAACTTATGAAGTATTGACTTATGAAGTTGCATAGTGACCTTATAGATTAGAAGTTTTCATATTAGTGTAGTGCTTGCGGTTGTCTCATAGTATTTGGATTTGATCTCTAAATACATAGAAAACTCAGTAGCTGTAGCATAATACTGATATAGCGTCTGAGTCATATTGATGTGGAATTTGGATTCTACAAAATATAAATGATGCTGGCTGAGGAAAATAATTGAGTTTGTTGGACAGACTCAATATGTTAAAGTGGGCTTACTTGTTGTTGCCTACCTATTGAGTGCTAGGTGAGCTCTTGAGGGCCATGAGTATGTGATACACATTGAGATGTGTATATGATATCGTGGATTGACACTAGAGCAAGTGGGAGAAATTTCTAGGGTTGGTGCTCGGAGTGCCAATCCGGATCGTATTAATGTCCGATTCATGAATACGAGCAATTCCATTTTCCGTAATATTACTTATTTAATAGTAGCACCTCTTGTCTTTTATACACATATTCGATCTAATTATGATTAGATATCTAATTACGATTAGATCGAAACTGAATCTGGTTTAGTGATACGTGTATATTAGACAAAAACCCTAGGATTTACTACGTAGTGCGCAGTTACAACGTAGTTTGTAATTGACATTGGGAATCGTCACTATAATTTGTATATCCTTAAATAAAGTTCCTAGTCAAGATTTACTAACACAGGTCGGTTAGCAAAATCCGCTGAGACCAGTACATGTCGTATATCGTGACTTGGTTCGATGGTTTATCCCAATGAACCATGAGTCTCGGGAGACTCGTATAGACATGTAAGTGTTTATTTGATAAACACTGAACGACTCACTAAAGATTTCCTAATATATGGTACACCAACGTCAATAGGAATCTTCTCGAGTTGAGCGAGCATAGTGGTCCTTCGACTTGAGATACCACTGTGGATATATGAGTTATCCTTCACACTTTGATGGCAGTCACGTCACCGATCTATTTAGATCATACCTCCGCCTGTTCCTTGGGTGTGGACTGATGCTCATGATATCCTGTGCGTATCAAGATAGAATCCGTCAGTCCTGTGTACAGGGCATAAGCATCCTACGCGAGTTTACGATCTAGTAAATCCATGGCCGTGGTATAACTTCGGAAATAATTTCCGAGTGTTATTTAGAGATCGTAAATTGAAAGTCGACTATATTATACCGAAAGGATTTGACGTTCTTATCTATATCCCAGGTATAATATGGATAGCTTGTGACAGATGGATTATACGTATGTAATGACCTCGACTTACATAGTTTAGCGAGATTATCCGTGGTCGTCATAATTCATGAGTGGGTGAATTATGGACACGAAATTGGATTTCGTGACGGATAAACCTAAACTTAGAGAGTCCCACAATATGAAGTGTACTCATTGAGCACTTGGGCAACGCGTTATGAATAATACAGATTATTCATAATATTTCATCTTATTAAATGAGTTAATTCGAATCGTTTAATCGGTTAAACGATAACACATGCATTAGGGGATTTTGGTCAATTAATAATTTTTGTGTATTTGTATTTAATACATAATTTGATTAGATACACATTAATTATTTGTCAAATGAGACTTTGACACATGCCATTAATATATGTATTTGTTATTTAATGTAAATCAAATACATATATAATAATTATATTAATTAATTATTTTGATATTTAAATGTTAAATATTTGAATAATTACATAATATTCATATTACATAAATTTTATGCAATATGTTTAATTATTATTGATACATGTGGCATGATTTTATTAAGCTTAAGTGTGCAAATTTGATTTGTCCAAGTTTAAGCTTATATTATCTTCTTTTTAATTTAATGAAATTAAAAAAGCAAAAATGACCAAAATGCCCTTCAAGAGTCGGTCATCATGCTTTAAATTAGAAAATTTTTGTTTTCTCTTTCTTTGAAGCAACAATGGATGAATCCTCCCTAGACCAAAACCTCTCAAATTTGTTTGATGAAATAAAGGAAGAAAATGAAGGAAAATTCAAGAAAAAGCTTAGGAAATCAAGAAATTAAAGGTAATCTTCTACAACCCTAAGCTTGGAAATTAGTTTCTTATTTTCTTGAATTGTTAGAATAGTTCTAGGGTTCCTTTGTTTCTTAAAATTGGGGCTTTTGGTTTTGGTGGATGGATATGGAAGTGATGATGCATGTGTGAAGTGTTTTGGGTGCTATTATTGTAATATGTATCCAATTTGTTCATTTGATGAAATATTGCCATTCTAGAGTGTTATGACCACTCTTGTAATGCCTAGAATTGTTCTTGGGTGCTTCATGTGTGGTGACTTTGGTTGGTATTTTGATTAATTAGATTAATCATGAATTTATCTTTTAGCAATATGACGTTGGAGCTTAATGGTTTTAATATGTGCAAACAACCATATGATGAGGACAGTGAAAACGAGAGCATAGAATTAATCGAACCAATTTTGGAGGACCATATTCAGAGGAGTTTATCTGATCCCGTGGAAATTTATACTGCTATTTTTCTTGAATCAAGTTTGCAATTAAATTCGGATATTCCTAATGATTTTTCACTTGATTCTACACAGGTACCAGAAGACGATGGAGAAAAACAGAATTTGGATTAACTAGAAACACTGGAAAAAGAAAAAGATGATGAAGCACCCAAATCGGAAGGATTGAAGTATGCATTTCTTGGAGACGAACAAACTTACCTTGTGGTAATTTCTTCTTCCCTAACAAGCAATGAAGAAGATAAGTTGTTAAATGTGTTGGAAGAACATAAACTGACAATTGGATGAACTTTAAAAGACGTAAAATGCATTAATCCATTGATCTGCACATACAGAATACATTTAGAAGATAATGCTAGGACATATTGTCAACCCTAAAGAAGATTGAACCCTCACATGAAATAAGTGGTAAAAACAAAAGTCCTTAAACTTCTTGATGTATGCATTATCTACCCTATCTCCGATAGTAAGTGGGTAAGTCCTACATAAATTGTACCTAAAAATTCTGGAATAACTGTTGTGAGAAATGACAAAGGAGAATTAATTCCAACTCGAATCTCATCTAATTGGTGTATGTGCATTGACTATAGAAAACTAAATGATGCCACTAGAAAAGATCATTTCCTATTACATTTTCTTGACCAAATTTTAGAAAGAGTAGCAAGACATCCCTACTATTGTTTTCTTGATAGTTGCTCAGGTTATTATCAAATTCCCATTACTTTAGAAGACAAGGAAAAGACCATATTCACATGTCCCTTTGGAACATTTGCATTTAAGAAATTTCCTTTTGAACTTTGTAATGCACCAACAACATTCCAACGATGCATGTTAAGAATATTTAGTGACATGGTTGAACACTGTTTAGAGGTCTTTATGGATGATATAACTGTTTTTGGGAATTCATTTGACAATTGCTTGAATAATTTGGAAAATATTTTGAAAAGATGTGAAGAAAAAATGACTTATGTTAAACTGGGAAAAATGCCATTTCATGACTAATTCGGGAATTATTTTGGGATACATTGTGTCATTTAAAGGTATTAAGGTTGACAAGACAAAAATAGAGGTAATCTCTAAATTGCCATCACCAAAAACAGTCAGGGAAATCTGTTCTTTCTTAGGTCATGTAAGATTTTATAGGAGGTTCATCAAAAACTTTAGTACCATATCCAGACCCTTGTGTAACCTCCTATTAAAAGATGCAACATTTGATTGGATAGAAGAATGTCAAAAATCATTCGAAAAGATTATCAATCTTTGGACTTCTGCTCCTATCATGCAATCTCCTGATTGGTCTTTGCCTTTTGAGCTAATGTGTGATGCCAGTGATTATATAGTTGGTGCAGTGCTAGGATAGAGAAAGAAAGGTAATTTGCATGTAATATATTACACAGTAGAACTTTAAATAGTACACAAATGAATCACACTACCACAGAAAAAGAACTATTTGCTGTAATATTTACATTGGATAAATTTCGATCATATTTAATTGGTTCTTCAACCGTTGTTTATTCTGATCATGCTGCTGTTAGATATTTGATGTCTAAA
Organism: Zanthoxylum bungeanum; assembly: GCA_019454045.1. Lineage (NCBI taxonomy): Eukaryota > Viridiplantae > Streptophyta > Magnoliopsida > Sapindales > Rutaceae > Zanthoxylum > Zanthoxylum bungeanum. The sequence continues at coordinate 103,380 of SKCR01005057.1, forward strand.
CAGGATGCAAAGTCAAGATTACTCCGGTGGATTTTGTTGCTTCAAGAATTCAATCTCACAATCAAGGACAAGAAATGAGTAAAGAATGTGGTTGCAGATCATTTATCGAGACTCACAAATGAGTCAATTGATACAACTCTTATCAATGACTCTTTTCCTGATGATTTTTTATTTTTTGTAAATACAATGCCTTGGTATGCTAATATTTTTAATTTTCTTGCAACATGAAAAATACCTCCATATTGGAGCCATCAAGACAAAAAGAAATTTTTGACTGAAGTCAAAAGATTCTATTGGAACGATCCACATCTGTTCAAGTATTGCCCTGATCAAATTTTTCGGCGATGCATATCGGACAGTGAGATAAGTGGGATTATTCAGTTTTATCATTCAGAAGCATGTGGAGGTAATTTCTCATCTAAGAAAACCGCTGTAAAAATCTTATAGTGTAGATTTTATTAGCCAATCATTTTTAAGGATACTCATGATTTTTGCAAAACTTGTGAGAATTTTCAAAAGTTGGGATCCATTTCAAAAAGAAACATGATGCCTTTAAATCTCATCATTGTCATTGAAATATTTGATTGTTGGGGAATAGATTTCATTGGTCCCTTTCCACCGTCATTTGAATTTTTATATATTTTAGTTGCAGTCGACTCAAAATGGGTTGAGCTGATTCCTTGTCGAAACAATGATAACAAAATTGTGATTAAATTTTTAAAAGAAAATATTTTAAGTCGATTTGGAATCCCTCGAGCCATTATAAGCGATGGAGGTAAACACTTTGTAACGGGCCTTTTGAGTCCTTAATGAAAAAAATATGGAGTTACACATAAAGCTTCTACCTCTTATCACCCTTAGACAAATGGTCAAGTTGAACTAGCAAATAGGGAAATCAAACAAATTTTGGAAAAAACGGTCAACCCAAATCGCAAAGGTTGGTCTCTTTGACTGACTGATGCACTTTGGGCATACCGAACAGCTTTCAAAACATCTTTGGGAATGTCTCCCTATCGTCTAGTTTATGAAAAACCTTGTCATTTGCTTGTAGAACTTGAGCATAAGGCATATTGGGCTATTAAAACATTCAATTCAAACCTTGAAAATATCATTCATGAGTGTGAACTGTATTTAAATGAACTTGAACAGTTAAGGAATGATTCATATGAGAATGCAAAAATTCTTAAAGTTAAAACTAAGGCCTTTCATGACAGTCGAATTTCACGAAAAATATTAGAAATTGGTCAAAAGGTTTTGCTTTATAATTATTGTCTTCATTTATTTCCTGGAAAATTGAAATCCAAATGGAATGGCCCATTTATTGTTAAACACCTTTATCCATATGGTGCTATTGACATTGAGAATCATAGGGATGACGATGTATTTAAAGTGAATGAACAACGTCTAAAATTATTTTTGGAGTGTTCAAATTTTCAAGAATATCTTTTTGTTTCAAATCGAGTGTATGTGATTGATGTATTTTCTTTTATTTTATTTTATTTTGTATTTGTCTAACTTCTATTTTTCTTGAGTTTTGTAGCATTTTTTGTCTTTTCCTTTTTTTGTCAGAATCTTGCACCCCGGTTAAACAGCGGATAACGGTACTCCACTCGTTGTCGTTCTTTAGGAATGATGTCTGATAATCGCGAAGATAAAATTCAATTCATTAAAGATGGCATGAGTAAGGAGTCTTGAGATGATATATCACTGACTCTTGAGACAAATTCTAGTGGACATGTTCATCAAGTAATTCATAATTTGTATATAAAATTTCAAAAAGAAAGATAACAATACAGTCTTGGAAATCTGACTTTAAAAGACCATTTTTGCCAATTTATAAGAAAATTGGATGGGAAATATATCCCCGATGTAGGACACAGAAATTGGCGATGCTGTTCCAGGCTCGTGGCCTAGTTGGGAGTATGGAGTAGCCTACGGGGGACTACACCGGAGAAATAAAAATGGAGTCACCACCCGGTGTGAACCAGGAAAATGATTTAAGGCCACACTCACCCCTCACAAGGGAAGACCTCAAATCATTGGGTTCAGAATGGTCCCTTACTTATGCCACTTGTAATGAAATGATTTATGCAATAATACGACCAACTCTCATGCAACACATACCAGATAATTTAAGCAACATGCAAGTTTGCACACCCATAATCGTAAATGAAAAAATGAAGGCAAAATACATAATTCATGAACGTATTAAACAATAAAGTTCAATAATGTAACTAATAACAACTATAAAGGCATTAATAATAAAAGCGAGCACACAATCTCATGAGCATATCGAATAAATAAATGAGGAAATATAAATGGATGATAATTTCCTAAGCGTAAATAATGAAACGATGTGACTAATCATATGGTGCAAAAGAAATGATCAAAGAAGCAAGCATGAAATGTGAAGAAAAGAAGTCTGTGCACTGTATGTGCGTTCGTGTAGCGTTCGAACGGTAAACAGAAGGTTCGCGTTCATATAGCGTTCGGAAACACATTCGAACGGGGTAAGACCTGATGGGTGATAAAACAAAGTAGATGCGTGCTCGAGTAGCGTTCGTAAATGCATTCGAACGGAATAAGGCAGAATGTATACGTTCGTGTAGCGTTCGTAAATGCGTTCGAACGGAATGAGGCAGAATACATACGTTCGTGTAGCGTTCGTAAACACGTTCGAACATAATGAGGTAGAATGCATATATTCGTGTAGCGTTTGGAAATGCGTTCGAACGAGATTGCCAAAATGGCATCTGAAATGGCACAAACACATGCATGGATAAACAAATACACAATGTAGGACCTCGTGTGCCCGATGGAACACATTTCACATTCAATCGGGTGCACCTTGTTCGGCACGGCAAAACATCGTGGTAAAGGTATCCTTTAGGCATTTCCCTCGAAAAGAGGACCTTTAATCCACCCTAGTTTGCCCATGCGCACTAGAATGCAATGCATGCGTAAATAAAGCAATGATATGCAAATGGTAAATGACATAATAAAAGGCGCGGCAAAACATCATGGTAAAGGTAGCCTTCAAGCATTTCCCTCGAATAGAGGACCTTTAATCCACCCTAGTTAGCCCATGCACATTATATTACAATGCATACAAATGAATGAGACAATAATGTGGAATTCCGTATATCCGATTAAACATATCTCACATTCAATCAAACATACTTCGTCCGGCGCGGCAAAGCATCGTGGTAAAGGTAGCCTTTGGCTTTTCATCCCTCAAAACGGAGGACCTTTAATCCACCCTAGCTAGCCCATGCGCATTACAATACCATGCATAAATAAGTAACATGTAGAAAGTAATGACATACTAACGACTAAATCATGCTTAAAAAAAAATAACATACTAACTACTAAATCATGCTTAAAACGCAAGGTTGGATGAAACGAAACATGTGAATCTCTCAAGTGGTACGTGGCATTATATCCCGAGTGCAAACCGCAATACCGTCCATTCGGATTTGGCTACGAAATTTACGTCCGGGTTTCCATCCGGTATGCGGTTGTCGGAAGGGTTGATGCTCCTCAATTCCTCCGGTTCACTGGTTCAACATTTCCTTTCGCTGTTTCGTTGTTTGGGTTGCTATTTTTACTCCGTTTTGCTGTATTTTCTGGTCACTATTTTCACTGTATTAAAGGACTATTTTTGGGGTGTATTTTAGGTGGTTTTCAGGACTGTTTTGGGCAGTTTTTTTAGGTGCAGTTTTGGGTGATAACATGGGGTGTTTTCAGTGCAGTTTGGAGGGGGGCTTTATGCGTTGATTTGAGGACAGTTTGGGCAGTGGTGTGAGGGCTATTTGTGCAGTGGCGTGAATGGCTGGTCAAGGCATGTGGAATTGAGGGTGTGTGGCGTGGAGAGTCAAGGGCTGTTACGTGGTTACGTGGTCAGAGAAGTGAGTGCTTGCTGGTCAGGGACGTGAATGGCATGGACATAGGGCTTATTACGTGGTTACGTGGTCAGTGAGGGCTGCATGCGTGTATATCATGTGTGTTTATGTATGTGTAAGGAAGCTATGTGCGTGAAGAAGGGAAGGCAGTTTAAGGTTTGATTCGGCTTGTGTTTGTTTCCTTTGTGCTCGGCATGGCAGATGGTGTTTGATCATCTTACTAGTTTCACGTTTGGCTTCCGCATGTGAGTCACTGAGCAGTTTATCATGGCTTTGACATGTGGTTTTATGGTCTGTTGAAGGTGAGGCTTGTGTGGGAGCTGTGCGTTTGTTTGGTGAGGGGTCGTTAGGTCACTTTGTGAAGGTGTCTAATGGAGAGGCTGCGAGTGATGCTACGTCAAGCTCTCAAGATGGCTTTAGGGTTCTTGTACTGCCGTGAGAGTCTAGAGCCAAAAGAGTTTAGGGTTTTGTGTTATTTTTATAGTGATGTATTAGGGTTATGCATGGGTTTTGAAATGGAAACAAATCAATTTATTTTAAAAAGGGAAATAAATTATGTAATTTTGGTGGGGAATATCTTTAAAATTGGTGAGTGAATTATTTAATTGAATTTAAATCTTTGGTAATTAGGAAGGTGATTTATTTAATTTTGGAATGAGATTTAATTTGATTTTAATTTAATTTAATTTCAATTTAATTGGTTTTAATTTAATTTGTTGGATTGGGCTTGAGTGAGATGGGCTTGGTGTGTGTCTTGCGGGGGTTTAGGCTAAGAATGTGTTTTAAAACAGAGGTCCAACAAGCGAACCCGAAGCTAAACAAGCGAATAAAATCCAACAAAATATTGATTTCTGACTTTTCCCTTCCGACGTCTATTTCCCGCGACTTCTGTGACTTAAAAGGTAGTGCCTATAAATGAGACTCATCATAGGGACTTACATGCAAAAATGTAGTGCCTACAGTCGCCCCCACTTTGATGGGACTTGTGCAGTGTGTGACAATGAAAATACTATCAAAGTTATGCAATGTATTTTTACTTACCTAGCTCGCCAGCTGCCAACTGACTTGTCTGCTGCTCCGAACGGAGTTGATGATGTAGCGGGCCTCGACCCTGGGATGCATCCTATTAACTGCAACCGACGATGTAGTGGGTGCTCGACCTTGGGACACATCCCGGAACTACAACTGCTGATACAGTGGGTTCTCGACCCTGGGACACATCCCAATAACTATAACGGACAACGAGGGCCTCGACCTTGGGACGCATCCCAATAACTGCAACCGACAACGGGGGCCTCGACCCTGGGACGCATCCCGATAACATTGACAATGTGGGTCACGACCCTGGGACACATCCCCAAAACTGATGATGTAGGGGGCCAACGACCCTGGCACACATCCCAATAACTATAACCGACAACGGGAGCCTCGACCTTGGGACGCATCACGATAACGTTGATAATATGGGTCACGACCTTGGGACGCATCCCCAAAACTGCTGATGATGTGGGTCACGACCATTGGACGCATCCCCAAAACTGCTGATGATGTGGGTCACAACCCTAGGACGCATCCTAAAAACTGCTGATGATGTGGGTCACGACCCTGAGACGCATTGCCAAAACTGATGCTGATGTGGGTCACGACCCTGGGACGCATCCCCCAAAACTGATGCTGATGTGGGCCTCGACCCTGAGACTCATCCCCAAACTGATACTGATGTGGGCCTCGGCCCACAGACTGATACTGATGTGGGCCTTGCCTTCAAACTGATACTGATGTGGGCTCATCCCCAAATTGATGCAGATGTGGGCCTCGCCCCCAAATTGATGCGGATGTGGGCCTCGCCCCTAAACTGATGTTGATGTGGGCCTCGCCACCAAGCTGATACTGATGTAGGCCTGGACCCTGGGACTCATCCCCAAAATTGCGGATGATATGTGTGGGCCTCGACCTTGGGACTCATCCCAAAACTGCTACTGATGTGTGTCACGACCCTGTGACTCATCCACAAAAATGATACTAGTGTGGGCCTCGCCCCTGGGACTCATCCCCAGAACTGATGCTGATGTGGGCCTCGACCCTGGGACTCATCCCCAAACTGATACTGATGTGGGCCTCGACCTTGGGACGCATCCCCCAAAACTGATGCTGATGTGGGCCTCGACCCTGGGACTCATCCCCAAACTGATACTGATGTGGGCCTCGGCCCACAGACTAATACTGATGTAGGCCTCGCCCCCAAACTGATACTGATGTGGGCTCGCCCCCAAACCGATACTGATATGGGCCTCGCCCCCAAACTGATGCGGATGTGGGCCTCGCCCCTAAACTGATGCTGATGTGGGCCTCGCCCCCAAGCTGATACTGATGTGGGCCTCGACCCTAGGACTCATCCCCAAAACTGATACTAGTGTGGGCCTCGCCCCCGGGACTCATCCCCAAAACTGATGCTGATGTGAGCTTCGACCCTGGGACGCATCCCAAAATTATTACTGATGTGGGTCACGACCCTGGGACTCATCCCCAAAACTGATACTAGTGATGTAATGGTTCATTCCAACATACCGTACTGTCTTTCACGAGATAATCCTGATAGATAAACATATATTCGTCCTCAACGGATGCTTCGCGTCGAAACCAGAGAACCTTCAAAGTACTTATTACACTTAGATCCGCTCGTCTGAATGAGTGATCTGAACTAGACTCCTAGTGTGTGTGTGCCAAGGCTCTTTCGCACTTAAAAGGCGCGGTAAAACATCGTGGTAAAGGTAGCCTTCAGGCATTTCCCTCGAATAGAGGACCTTTAATCCACCCTAGTTAGCCCATACGCATTATATTACAATGCATACAAATGAATGAGACAATAATGTGGAATTTCGTATATCCGAATAAACATATCTCACATTCAATCAAACATACTTCGTCCGGTGCGGCAAAACATCGTGGTAAAGGTAGCCTTTGGCTTTTCATCCCTCAAAACGGAGGACCTTTAATCCACCATAGCTAGCCCATGCACATTACAATACCATGCATAAATAAGTAACATGCAGAAAGTAATGACATACTAACGACTAAATCATGCTTAAAAAATAAATAACATACTAACGACTAAATCATGCTTAAAACACAAGGTTGGATGAAATGAAACATGTGAATCTCTCAAGTGGTACGTGGCATTGTATCCCGAGTGCAAACCGAAATACCATCCATTCAGATTCGGCTACGGAATTTACGTCCGGGTTTCCATCCGATATACCACAAGAGAGAACACATATTCCGTTCATCCGGAAATCACATCATGCACCAATCCACAACACTTATATGAAATAAAGTACTAAAATAAATGAAAATAAAGGATAATAAATAAAGAAGGTGCCCTTAGGTCTAAGCTCTTAAATCGTCTCTCGGAAGTGCGGTATGCGGTTGTCGGAAGGGTTGATGGTCCTCAATTCCTCCGGTTCACTGGTTCAACATTTCCTTTCGCTGTTTGGACTGATGTTTTTATTCCGTTTTGCTGCTATTTTTGCTGTATTTTCTGGTCACTATTTTCACTGTATTAAGGGACTGTTTTTGGGGTGTATTTTAGGTGGTTTTCGGGACTATTTTGGGCAGTTTTTTTAGGTGCAGTTTTGGGTGATCACATGGGGTACTTTCAGTGCAGTATGGAGGGGGGCTTTATGCGTTGATTTGAGGACAGTTTGGGCAGTGGTGTGAGGGCTATTTGTGCAGTGGCGTGAATGGCTGGTCAGGGCGTGTGGAATTGAGGGTGTGTGGCGTGGAGAGTCAAGTGCTGTTACGTGGTTACGTGGTCAGAGAAGCGAGTGCTTGCTGGTGAGGGACGTGAATGGCGTGGACAGGGGGCTTGTTACGTGGTAAGTGAGGGCTGCATGAGTGTATATCATGTGTGTTTATGTCTGTGTAAGGAAGCTATATACGTGAAGAAGAGAGGGCAGTTTAAGGTTTGATTCGGCTTGTGTTTGTTTCCTTTGTGCTCGGCATGGCAGATGGTGTTCGATCATCTTACTAGTTTCACGTTTGGCTTCCGCATGTGAGTCACTGAGCAGTTTATCGTGGCTTTGACATGTGGTTTTATGGTCTGTTGAAGGTGAGGCTTGTGTGGGAGCTGTGCGTTTGTTTGGTGAGGGGTCGTTAGGTCACTTTGTGAAGGTGTCTAATGGAGAGGCTGCGAGTGATGCTACATCAAGGTCTCAAGGTGTCTTTAGGGTTCTTGTACTGCCGTGAGAGTCTAGAGCCAAAAGAGTTTAGTGTTTTGTGTTATTTTTATAGTGATGTATTAGGGTTATGCATGAGTTTTGAAAAGGAAACAAATCAATTAATTTTAAAAAGGGAAATAAATTATGTAATTTTGGTGGGGAATATCTTTAAATTTGGTGAGTGAATTATTTAATTGAATTTAAATCTTTGCTAATTAGGAAGGTGATTTATTTAATTTTGGAATGAGATTTAATTTGATTTTATTTTAATTTAATTTAATTTCAATTTAATTGGTTTTAATTTAATTTGTTGGATTGGGCTTGGGTGAGATGGGCTTGGTGTGTGTCTTGCGGGGGTTTGGGATAAGAATGTGTTTTAAAACAGAGGTCCAACAAGCGAACCCGAAGCTAAACAAGAAAATAAAATCCAACAAAATACTAATTTCTGACTTTTCCCTTCCGACGTCCGTTTCCCGCGACTTCCGTGACTTAAAAGGTAGTGCCTCTAAATTAGACTTATCATAGGGACTTATATGCAAAAATACAGTGCCTACACCCGACCCATAGAGGGCGTTCAAGCTATTATTAGACGTAAAACCAGAGGAAGATATGAGCCATAATCACAAGTTCCAGTATATATTTTTTTTAAAACTTATTGCTTTGATTTCCTTTACTTTAAATTACTGTTTTGATTTCCTTTACTTTTGCCGACAATATCTAAACTTTTTGACTTTCACGATCTATTTTACTGTTCATCTGACAATTATCATTTTGCAGATACTAGTTCTTTTATTACTCACCCTATTTCAGGATCCATAAATACAACTCGTCATTTCTCTCTTCAACCTATCCAGATAAGAGAGAGAATAAAAATGGAAACAATTTCAAGAAGATGAGTCATTAATATCTGTGTGTTTTGTGGAACTAGCTCTAGAACTAAACCAGAATTTATTGAGGCTGCAAAAGAATTGGCTAGAGTTATGGCGAAAAGAAACATGCACTTAGTATATGACGGTGGCAATCTTGGACTGATAAGATATATTTCAAAGGCCATGCAAGAAAGTAGCAGTCAAGTTTGAGGATCATTCCAAAACCTTTGACCAATGAAAACCTCATCAGAAAATGAAATGGAGAAGAATGCATTGTCTCAGGTATATCTGAAAGACTTACTGAAATGATAAATCATGCTGACGCTTTTATTGCTTTACCAGGTGGGCTTGGCACGTTGGAAGAAAAATTCACAGTTGCGTCATGGGCGAACTTGAACATTCACAAAAAACCCATTGGATTACTTAATTTTGTTGGGTTTTTCGATTCTATTTTTGTATTTCTTGAGGATGCCAAAAGAAATGGGTTTATTTCAAAATCGGTAAAAGATATATTCTTAACTGCAAGAAAAACTGATGATTTAATTGACCAACTTTTAGCTTATGAACCAAAAATCAACCCTATTCTTTCCAAGTTGAAATGGTTTGGTAATGATCGTGGCAAAAAGGTTAGAGTAGACTTGAATCTTAATCTGTAATTTTTTTCTTTTCTTTTAAATATTAGTATATTCAATTGTCAATTCCACACTAACTGGTGATGTCTTCTAAACTCTACTTATTCTTTTTCGAACATTGAAGACAATGTCTCAAATTGATTGGGGGGAGGGGATATTTGACTAGATAGTTTTTATTTTTATGTTTCGTTGCTGTGTTTTTCAAAAAAAACAAAATTCTTTTATGTTATTTTTGCTTTGTTATTATTTTATATGTAAAAATAAAAATGTGTTTTGTGTTGATTTTCTTTTGTGTTTTTTTTTTAAAAACACACAAATTAACAACAAATTTTTGACTAACCAAGTGGAATTGTTGTTCAGAGGTGGCTGTGTAAGGAGTTTTCGCTCCTGAGACACATCTCAAAATAATTCGTAACAAGTTATTTTTGTTACTTTCTTTTTGAATCATTTGAATTTTTGAATTCTCCATAATGTTGATTAATTTGATCTTCATATGCTCATTTGACATGTATTATCAACATACACGGCAACATATGATCATTGGTTGTAAGTGAAAATTTTGTAATATTCAGTTCTCTAATTTATTGGAGTTATCACCTAAAGAGAAAGCTTAAGGTGTTAGTGTCTCTAAGACTTGCCCACGGATCCTAAACATGATTCTAGTGTGAATTTATCAAGAAATTTTGCGGAAAAAACTTACATTGATCGGATGAGAGATTTCAAAAATTCTTTGTATGTTGTAAGCTCCAAGCTTTGTGTTGAGTGTTTCCAACCCAATGGTGAGTTTCCCTATCACCTTAATCAACTCCAAATGTGCTAGCAAGCTTGAAATTTTTGCAACAAAAACTTCAAAATGAGAAGGAAAGTTTGGGCCAACCAAAGGAAGGAAGAAGAGAGAGTTTTCTTTGTATTTTGTTTCTTTGTTTTCTAAAAAACAATTACCAAAGTTGCCTTGCAAAAAGTGGTATATGTTTTTTCCAAAAAGCTAAAACAAAGGCAAAGTGTGTTGGAGGGAAAAAGGCATTAAATGCTCCCAACCACTTCCATCACTCATGTAGACATTTGATGTAAGTTGGTGGGCCCCACCTCTTAAATTCAAAATTCAAGATGGCTTGCCCAACACACTTCGGGCTCGGGTTCGTTTAATCCGATTAAACGAACTTTCCGTCGTGATGCAATTAAATCCAATTTAATTAAATAATAATTCCTATCAAAATTATTACGAAAGTCGTTTGCGAATTAATTCCAAATTAATTCGTTCGCCCGAATTAAAATTCAATTTTAATTCCGTTTTGAAATTCGATTTCAATTAATATATCCAATATATTATTTAATCGATTAATTCCAAATTAATCGTGTTCTCTCTTCTATTAGAATTTTATCCCAGATAAATTCTTGTCGTAATTAATCCCAGATTAATTCTGTTCGAGTCAAATGTCATCAGTGAATATTTGGGAAGCGACCCAAGAGATCCCTGAATATGTTGGCAGTAAATATGGTTGTCGGACTATCCGACACGTGCATACCCGATACCACGTTCTTACCGATTTACAAGACATGGTTGGCTTCTAGCAATTCACCGTGCCTACCCAATTCTCCAGAAATATATTCAACATGGAATATATATAATATGTATCAGGCGTAGTATACAATGTATTGCGTATTACGATCCAGTATCTGATGTCACATGCTAGGCCTAGGGCTGGAATTGTGTCTGCCCCGTACGAAGCATATATCGGATCACTAGCAACTAGTCTCTGTAATCGGATAATCATAACCTAGTCATACTATCCCGATAGCTGCAGCATTTAAGAGTACTAGTTCTGTATCCCTGCGTGATCATCATCTCCATATGACTGTAGTGATACTTCCATCTTGACATCACACCCAATACACTACGATTCTCAGTAAACCCAGAAGAGGCATACACAGAACCTGTTAAAGCCTCAGACGAACAAAATCAAAGCGTACTGATTATCGCAAGTATTAGCGATGCAAGTCTCAGGTTAAGACCACATACACCTACCCTGATTCAGATTCCCATAGACACATAGTCATACTACCAATGAGACTCCGATGGGTCTATCCAGAGAGAAGCTGTTCCTGGTCCAACAGCTAACAGAACCTCCTATCACACTTGCATAAGTATCCAATACATAAATAAATTAGAACTATACCGTTAAGCTTCCATAACGCGCACATGTGAAATACTAGCATATTCCGCATTATCGATGTCCGGTCTCGATAATACTACGACTAGGGATATTTAATGATTAAAAATTTCGTGGATTAATATTGTCTCATATCTTATTTGTTGGACAAAATGACCCATAGCGTCACTATTTGCACAGATCATTGTGTTGTTGTAGCAAATTAACTATGTGACAAGGAAATTGCACTCTCATCATTTGTGATTAGATCACCATAGATATATAAATGAAGAGAGGTCCCTATGATTAGTTCCTGGACTGAGAATGATATGAGACAGTATCAGTCCCCGAAGGATTAATCATTAAATATCCCTAGCCGGAGTATTATCGAGACTGGACATCGATAATGCGGAATATGCTAGTATTGCACTTGTGCGCGTTGTGAGGGCACAACGGCATAGTTCTCATATATATAAGTGTTGGAGACTTATGCAAGTGTGATAGGAGGTCGTGTTTCACCGATGGTACGGGAAACAGCTTCGCTCTGGATAGACCCTTCGGAATCCCATTGGTATTATGACTATGTGTCTATGGGAGGCCGAAATCAAGGTAGGTGTGTATAGTCTTAACCTGAGACTTACATCGCTAATACTTACGATAATCGATAAACTTTGGTCTTGGTGGTACAGACTTTAACCGGTTCTGCGTACACCACTTCTGGGTTTATCAGAGAGTCGTAGTGTATTGGATGTGATGTCAAGACGGAAGTATCACTCCAGTCATAGTGGAGATGATGTCACGCAGGATACGGTATTAGTGCTCTTAAGTGCTGCGCGGCCATCGGGATATTATGACAAGGTCATGTATATCTGATTATAGAGACTAGTTACCAGACATCCGACATGTGCTTCGGACGGGGCAGACACTTATCCAGCCCCAGCCCTAGCACGTGACTATCCGATACTGGACCGATATGCACAATACAATCGTATACTACGCTTGATAACAGATCTTAATATTCTTAAATGGATATGTCCGGAGAATTGGGAAGACTTGGTGCTTTGCTAGGAGTCGACCTTGTCTCGTAAATCGGTGAAACGTAGTACTTGGTACGTACGTGATTCGGATACTCCGACGACCGTATTTACTGCCAACTTATCCGGGGATCTCATGGGTCGCTTCCCGATAATCCACCGATGACGCACAACTCGCACTCTTGAATAATCTGGGATTATATAGAAGAGAGAGAAAATTAATCCAGGATTAATTACGGAGATATTTTATCTAGGATAAAATATCGTCTAGAGAGAGATAACGATTAATTTGGAATTAATCAATGAATTAATATATTCGATATATTAAACAAAATTAGATTTCGACGCGGAATTAAAATTAGATTTTAATTCGGGCGAACGAATTAATTTAGAATTAATTCGTTAGCGACGTGAATAGTGAATTCGCTAGGCGTAATCATTTAATTACGACGCGACGGAAAAATCGTTAATTTGGAATTAACGAACCCGAGCCCGAGTGTGATTGCGAGCGCATTCGTATTTCGAATTCGAGTGCGGCGACGCAATTCACATCAAGCGTCAAATCATTCGTCACATCAAGCGTCAAATCAAATGTCACTTTGAGTGATGTGATTGATTGATGTGATTGATTTATTGAAAGACATGTCACTTTATTAAAGTTGATATGACTTAAAGTTGATGTGAATAGTGGATGCAAGTGGTTGGAAAGCATCTTTTGCTTTTGGCTCCAACATTTTGCTTGATTTTGAATTAAAGCAAAAGGTAAAATCATTTTATATTTTGGAAAATATAAAAGGTAAATTGATTTTTACACTTTTGCATCTAACCATTACACAACTTCTTCTCTCTCAAATTTCTCTCTTCTCTCACGCCCAAAACAGAAAAATGGACTGGTTTGGAACCAATTTTGGCGTGAAAAAAGGGAAGCAAGAGTTGGGTTTTCATGGTGAAAACCGCAAGTGCTAGCACACTACGAGTCTTGCGAAGGTGGTAGGGAGGTTCGCCCATGAGATGGGATCCGTCGGACGAGGCTTGGAGCTCCGTTTTCTCAACTCAAATTTCTGTTTTGCAAGGCAGTGGACTGCTGCAGTTCACGCATGAGGCAGTGAGCATTTTGGGCTTCATTCGTCTCTAAATCGACTCAACCGATCGATGTGAGTATTCCGCTACCTCCGTTGATGTATTCACGCATTGTTTTCATTGCTTGTTTGATCTTGGGACCTAGATTATAACCCACAATGGCATCAAGAGCCTTAGGTTCAAGCATGAAAAATGTAGGGCTTAAAATTTGGGTAAATTGATTTTGAGCATGATTTAGTTAAATTGTTTGATTGTGCATGTTTAAATGATGTTGAATTGCATTTTGGTTGGACCAATTTGTTGAAAATTGATTTGGAATTATTTTCCCCAAATTGAAGACCTTGGCCGAATGGTATATGTATTTTTGGATTCTTGGAATTTTTGATTTTTGATTCATTTGATGAGTTGGAATCTATTAGGTTGATGTTAATTTGAATCGAATTGGATTGGATTTCGAATTGGACAAAAACACCAAAAATTCTATGTTGGCCGAATTGGAACTATGCCCTAATGTCTTGGTAATTTTGATTTTGTGACATTGGATGTGTATGAAATCAAATTGGATGGTGATTTAATGTCGATTGTGGGTTCGATTGGATTGAAACCAAATCGGACACAAAATCCCTCCTTGGCCGAGAGCTTTGAAGCATGTATATGGGTTTGATTTTTCAATTTGTGTGTTGGACATATAATAATGAATTGAGTATGATTAATTGGACTAATTTAGTGTTTTGGAAATGTTGATTTAGTTGATTAATCATATAATGCACTTTAGGTAATTAAATTGCTAAATTGGATTAATGTAATTTAATTATTTAAGGCCTTAAATTGGATTTGGGCTTCTAATGTTGTATTTCGGCCTATTGGGCTTGATTTTATCAAGTTGGGTTTAGGCCAAATGGATTGGATCCAATTGGGCCCAAAACCTTAACCATAAAGCCCAAATGCGACTAATGAACCTTTAAAGTTCAATTGGGCCTAATGGGCCAAGATTGATTTATGGGCTTATGGGGTAAATCCCGGATTGGACTTTGGTTATCGGTTTGACCCGAGTTGACCAAAAGTCCACGCCTTAAGAAATCAATTAAAAGCCCATTGGACTTTAATTGAATTGACGTTGGACGTTAATCGGTCTTTGAGACGCGTTACGATTAAATTTGGAATTTAAATCGTAAAAGGTTTATTAATAAAGTGTAATATTTAATTTGGAATTGAATATTGAATTAGTATTAAATACATGTTAAATTAGATTTAATGATGTAGTTTAATTTAATTCAATTCAAGAATTCGTACTTTGAGTACTTATTCGCAAAAACGAGTTTGACTCGAACAAAATCAAATCGTTGTTTGAACATTGGATGATCACTTAATTATCAGATTAATTAATTTGATTAGATTGATTGATAGCATGCTTATGTGTGTGAATACGTGGTTGTGTTGAATGAATAATGTATATCGGATGGATATTAGATGGGTGGGCAATTTTAGAAATTGTTGTAATAAATTCGATTTATTAAATTGGACCTGCGTGTCCAGCCTTATCACCTTCATTCTCTTTGTATTCTCTTCTCACCTATTCCCCTATATGTATATGAGGTTTCTTTAGAAGTGTAGTGTAACGGGTAGAAGTAATACAAGTGCTAGCTTGAGTGAGAAAGGGAGAGATTTGATCTAGGATCAATGTGTTAAGTATCCATCCGCATATCATTATTATTTATTTTCATACTCGCTTTATTATATATTTAGAATGCATGTTTAAGGGTGTATGATGATGAGACCTTAACAAAGATAATTAAATTGGTAGCCAATTTGCACGCGAAAAACCCTCGTTAAATATCAAGCGTTTATTTTCCTTCCATTGAGTGATTCTTACTCAAGATCCGAGATTGGTAGGGGTTGTTGGCCAAAGTCAAGCCCTTTTCCGTCAAAGATGTGTTTTAATCACGAGGCTTTGTTCCATATCGGTGTCGTGTCCAAGTTGTGGTTTGTTGGCCAAAGTCAAGACCACTTCTTGTCCATTGACATTGATTACGAAGCTTCCATGTCAATGGGTCCGCGCTTGACTGGGATCACTAGGTTTGTTGTGCCAAAGCCAAGGCCTAGTTGATTCAGAGGAAAAATGTTAGGGTATACATTCGATGTATAGGCATATATAAGATATATGTTTGGGACTTGGATGTCCACCTACTGGATCTAGGAGTTGGATGAGATCCAATTGATCTTCGAGATCTACCTAGTTAATTATCATACAATTTGTTGGCCAAAGTCAAGATTGTGTGATATTTAACGGGATCCTAGCCCACTAGGAAACACGGTTTCCCGAGTACTCGACAGAGGGTTAGAGGCTCGACGAAAAATAGTGTGAGGCAAATATTGAATTTGCAACATTCGTTCGAATACTCGCTAAACGCGCTCATCTATATTTTATTCGTCATATTAATCAAAAGTATTAGTTGGACTTATATTTTATGTTGTTTTAAAAATATATATATAGTTGGACTATATACAAACTCATTCAATATATAGTTGATTTTATAATTGGATTATAGTAATCAATATAATTGAATTAAAATGATAGTTGATTTTATAATTAGATTATAGTAATCAATATTAAAATTATAGTTGATTAAATAATTGGATTATTGTAATCATTATAATAAATAGTACCTTATTAAATTGATTAAATAGTTGGACTATTGAAATCAAGAAAGAATTGAAAAGTTGAATATTTAAAATATATAATCCTTGGATTAAATGTTTTAAATGATTTAATTTTCATATTGGGAATAAATAATAGGTTACTTTATTTGATAAAATAACTTGTTATATCTAGGCCCATAATTAAGCAAGTAAGTAGAGCATAAAATCTTTGGAAGATTTATGTGATGATGACTTTAGTGCTTAATTAATATACTTATCATAAATCTATCTTTAGATTTAAAAGTATTAAAATGCAATTAATAATTCTTAGAGAATTGATTTGACTATTCTAGAGGTGAAAAGTCAAAGTTTGCAATTGGGCGTGTTGCACAAGGTGCACATCGTTTTGATATTCCGAAACCCAAGGCTTGGCCAAAGGTTTGTGAAATATTGAAAAGATAATTGACGTATCCCAAAGTGACTACCATTTGAATATGAAAGACACGAAGGAATTAAAGAAAGGGCGAGGCTCTGACTTTAAAATATTTGTCAAAGTTATGTTCACTACTAGTATTGAAATTGGATTTTAAATACTTAGTGTGGTACATAAAATATATGTATTGATGTTCAGAATCCGCTATGAGCTGGATACTGACTTCAAGCCGAGATTTCTCTGCGAATCGAAAACGGGACGGAAGTCGCTGTTTCGACCGTAGATACCTAAGTTTAGAAACTACCCTTTGGGTATGTACTTAAATTAGGAACTGTTATAATGTAACTAGTTTGACTAGAGACATTATCTCTATATCAGTGTTTAATCCGTTGCGGATAAAACCTTTATATTTTAGAACACTAAGTGTTTCATTATATAAAGATGATACTGAGATAAATACATTAGATGTAAATAACAGAATTTATATTTTGAATATAATAAAATCTCAAACATATAAAAATGACAAATAAATAGCTCAAATTGATTTGATCAATAGAGACTTATTTGTGGCATTGTTGTCTAGGACACAATTAAACGAGACTCGTATATCCACACTTTTGAAGAGTGGGTACTAGGACTGATTTGACTATTCAAATAAGGTCTGCGAATCTAGTTTATTAGGTAAAGTACCTAAAATACTATTTACTTGGTAATAGTAAAAAGGGCCACCGATCTGTTAGCCCTATTCATGGTGAAGTAAGTGGGCCCATATCTAGCTAGACTAGATGTGAACATGAATATTTCGTGACCTTGACGGATGTAGCATCACGTTATGGTTATGTGTTTCTTTTGAAGAACACAAATCGGAAACTTTAGAGTTTCGACACGAAATAGAAAAACAGATCGGCTTTAGTATTATACCGCCACGGTAAGACCGTAATGGAAAATACTTAAGCAGTAAGTTTCATACGTACATGAAAGAGTACGGTATTCTTTCAAATGAGGACTCCTCCCGAGACACGTCAGTTAGACGGTGTGTCCGAACTAAAAACCGAATTTTGTTGGACATGATAAGGTTTATCACGAGTCGCTCTGAGCTACTGTTTCCCTCAATTGGATATGTATTAACAGTGAAAAACTTATTTAGAATAAGGTTCCATATAAATCTGTTTGACAGATGTCATATAGGATATGAACAGGAAAGAAACGGGGTTTCTCACTCCTAATAATTTGGGTATGCCAGGCATAATTTTTGGATGATACCAAACTAAAATACCCAAATTGGATAAGTGCCAATATAGGTTATCCTAAGGGAAACCTTAAGTATAGTACTTATAAATCTCACATGAGAACAATATGATTGTTGCTCACCATGCGAATTTCCTGAGAGGAATACCGATATGCAGTGGTCAGTGGGAGGATAGTGATACTCGATGAAGATCGGAGTAATACTGTTCATGGCACGAAGTCCTTAATGGAACACAAATAGTTCATCTATGATGAATCTATACCATTAATCTTCAAATACACAAGAACTTCGTAGATCGGATAGAGTCAGAAAACAACCTAGGGTATGTGTTTCTGATCTAACCCCATAAAGATGTCAATCTTATGGAGGTGTACCATCCGAATATGTTTTGAGGAAGTGATACGAGGTATCGACTCCCTATTATGGCAAAGTGCCATGAATCCGAAATGGATTCCATGTATAACAACTATTTTGGATACTAGTTGTTGTACCACAAGGCATTGTGCCTATTGGTACATTAACGTCTTCAAGGAAGACATACATGGAAGGCAACATACCAACGTACAAAGCTAGGCTTTTGACGGAAAGGTATCGTTATCAACATTGTGTTAATAACGGTTCAACCTTTTACCTGTTGCCATGGTAAATCCATTTTGAAAATGCTTGTTGATAACTGCGTATTTCATTTATGAAATGTGTCAGATGGAGATCAAAATCGCTTTCCTGAAAAGGAAACCTTTTGGAGGATGTTTACAACATCCTGACGATTTTGTATAACCAACAAACGAGGTTTGCGGGTTATTCGATCCATGTTTTGATTAATACGAGCATAAAGTTCTTGGAACTGACGTTTTGAAATAATCATAATGGTTTATGATTTCAATTAAAACGAAATAATTCTTGTGTATATAAGGAGGTTAGTGGGAGAGCGCACTGACAGTGAAATTCCCATATAGCAATCGGTGAAAGCTTGGCTTTCATAGATATTCTTTCATAGAAATTCTCCGTAGAATTCTGGGGAGTAACAACCTTTATTCAAGGAATAAAGATCTACTGGGATAGATTTGGAGTTGTTAACACTCTCTGGGAAATTGTACATTTAAAATGTACTTGATAGGGTGTCTCATACGCTTCGAGCATATGGAGTCACGATCAGGTCAATCCAAGTGATAATCACTGGATTGAAGATTAAGAACATCTGTTAGTATCTGAGAGAACTAAAGATGTTGTCTTAAACTATGGAGAAGGAGAACTTGAAGTGACTGGGATCACTGCTGCAAGTTTCCAAACAATTAAATACTACGGTACTATAAAGTTTGAATAACGGGACAGTGAGCTGGAAATATTCCGAGCAAGATAACTGTTGCCGAATAAACAACAAATGCGGATTATTGCTGCAGCTGAGGCAGCAATAGAAGCCATTTGGATCGAAAATAAATCTAATTAGATTAGATATAGTTCTTTTAGCAGCTGAGCTAGGCGTCAGCACAGGCTAAGGAATTGAAGGTCTCATCGACGATCCAGATATATACTTCTATATCATCTGATTCGTTCGGATCATACATCGTGGCGATGTGATGATCGTATAATCGCGTCAGACGATAATTAAGCAAATCCGCTGACGAAAATCTTTCCTCAGCAATTTGAGCGAACCGTACATAGTTCGGGTGTGGGACACTTGAGTGACTGGCTATGTGCCAAGTGGGAGATTGTTGGACAAAATGACCCATAGCGTCACTATTTGCACAGATCATTGTGTTGTTGTAGCAAATTAACTATGTGACAAGGAAATTGCACTCTCATCATTTGTGATTAGATCACCATAGATATATAAATGAAGAGAGGTCCCTATGATTAGTTCCTGGACTGAGAATGATATGAGACAGTATCAGTCCCCGAAGGATTAATCATTAAATATCCCTAGCCGGAGTATTATCGAGACTGGACATCGATAATGCGGAATAGGCTAGTATTGCACTTGTGCGCGTTGTGAGGGCACAACGTCATAGTTCTCATATATATAAGTGTTGTAGACTTATGCAAGTGCGATAGGAGGTCATGTTTCACCGATGGTACGGGAAACAGCTTCGCTCTGGATAGACCCTTCGGAATCCCATTGGTATTATGACTATGTGTCTATGGGAGGCCGAAATCAAGGTAGGTGTGTATAGTCTTAACCTGAGACTTACATCGCTAATACTTACGATAATCGATAAACTTTGGTCTTGGTGGTACAGACTTTAACCGGTTCTGCGTACACCACTTCTGGGTTTATCAGAGAGTCGTAGTGTATTGGATGTGATGTCAAGACGGAAGTATCACTCCAGTCATAGTGGAGATGATGTCACGCAGGATACGGTATTAGTGCTCTTAAGTGCTGCGCGGCCATCGGGATATTATGACAAGGTCATGTATATCCGATTATAGAGACTAGTTACCAGACATCCGACATGTGCTTCGGACGGGGCAGACACTTATCCAGCCCCAGCCCTAGCACGTGACTATCCGATACTGGACCGATATGCACAATACAATCGTATACTACGCTTGATAACAGATCTTAATATTCTTAAATGGATATGTCCGAAGAATTGGGAAGACTTGGTGCTTTGCTAGGAGTCGACCTTGTCTCGTAAATCGGTGAAACGTAGTACTTGGTACGTACGTGATTCGGATACTCCGACGACCGTATTTACTGCCAACTTATCCGGGGATCTCATGGGTCGCTTCCCGATAATCCACCGATGACGCACAACTCGCACTCTTGAATAATCTGGGATTATATAGAAGAGAGAGAAAATTAATCCAGGATTAATTACGGAGATATTTTATCTAGGATAAAATATCGTCTAGAGAGAGATAACGATTAATTTGGAATTAATCAATGAATTAATATATTCGATATATTAAACGAAATTAGATTTCGACGCGGAATTAAAATTAGATTTTAATTCGGGCGAACGAATTAATTTAGAATTAATTCGTTAGCGATGTGAATAGTGAATTCGCTAGGCGTAATCATTTAATTACGACGCGACGGAAAAATCGTTAATTTGGAATTAACGAACCTGAGCCCGAGTGTGATTGCGAGCACATTCGTATTTCGAATTCGAGTGCGGCGACGCAAGTCACATCAAGCGTCAAATCATTCGTCACATCAAGCGTCAAATCAAATGTCACTTTGAGTGATGTGATTGATTGATTGAAAGACATGTCACTTTATTAAAGTTGATATGACTTAAAGTTGATGTGAATAGTGGATGCAAGTGGTTGGAAAACATCTTTTGCTTTTGGCTCCAACATTTTGCTTGATTTTGAATTAAAGCAAAAGGTAAAATCATTTTATATTTTGGAAAATATAAAAGGTAAATTGATTTTTACACTTTTGCATCTAACCATTACACAACTTCTTCTCTCTCAAATTTCTCTCTTCTCTCACGCCCAAAACAGAAAAATGGACTGGTTTGGAACCAATTTTGGCGTGAACAAAGGGAAGCAAGAGTTGGGTTTTCATGGTGAAAACCGCAAGTGCTAGCACAGTACGAGTCTTGCGAAGGTGGTAGGGAGGTTCGCCCATGAGCCGGGATCCGTCGGACGAGGCTTGGAGCTCCGTTTTCTCAACTCAAATTTCTGTTTTGCAAGGCAGTGGACTGCTGCAGTTCACGCATGAGGCAGTGAGCATTTTGGGCTTCATTCGTCTCCAAATCGACTCAACCGATCGATGTGAGTATTCCGCTACCTCCGTTGATGTATTCACGCATTGTTTTCATTGCTTGTTTGATCTTGGGACCTAGATTATAACCCACATTATTAATACGGTACTAATCATATGGACTTTTACCATTTATATATTCAAGTAATCAATTACAAAATGATAAAAGAGCAATTTGCTTTGTCACATAGTTAATTTGTACAAAAACACCATGTCATTTACAAATAGTGATGTTATGGGTCATAATTGTCCAAAATAAGGAAATTGGACACTTTTTATTTTTAATATCTGAGTTCCGAGCAATTAAGTCTGTAAGGGTGTCTTAACACCTAGTGCCATAAATCCAACTGGTTTCGGAGTCACTGGCCCAAAACTCGTTACAAGGATTGATGATGTATTATTAAAAAAAGCTATTTTTGTATTTATAAATAAACTTTCATTGCCAAAAGTGCGAACTCTAATATAATTTTAGGACGAAAATATTACACTATTTTCAACGAGACATGTGGATATTGTGGGCACAATGAATTGATTAATACCTTGTTTCATGTGTGTATGGAAGAAGGCTAAAAAGAACATGAGAATTTACTTGTTTGATCATTTAGGAAGAAAGAAAACAATTATTAATTTGGAAAAGAATTTGTCTTTTTAAAGTTTTTCGCTTAAATTACTATGGACTAGTAATAAGCTCGTTGGGGGGGTGTGATGAACACTTAAAAGTGCACATTTATTAAAAGAAAAATCAATCATTTACACTTATAGTTTCAGTAATCATCTTTATTTAGCATATTAATTAAATTATGTGTTAGATATTTTTATTGTGATTTTTATCTTTTATGTAGGTGAAATAATACTTTCGATGCATATATAGAAAAATGGACTTGACATTTGGATTTTGGAGGCCAGAAATTTAATAGGGCGTTCTAACAGTGTACAAATTCGGAAATTCCAAATCTACGCAATATTCATATTTTGGCCATAACTTTTTACTCCGATATCGGATTGAAGTGATTCCAGTTTCAGATGAAAGAAGACTCAAAGATCTACAACTTTGAAGTTCACAAGCTTTTCTAATTCTAAAATTTTCGAGACCGAAATTGATAAAGAATACAAAGTATTTTATATGTAATTATTAAAGGAAAAAAACAAGAAGAAAAAAATAATAATAATGCAATGCAATTGTTAAATGCATGAGGGTGATGAGCCCTTTACTATAAATAGAAGTGATCATCACCTTAGAAAAACAGCTTCCTTCACACGATTTCATTTTGAAAATTTGTGAAGGGATCAAGCTCTTGTGTGTTTTATTTTTGTAAGCTTTTATCTTTCTTTCAGTAATAGAATAATTAGTGTTTTTATTCTAATTATGAGTGGCTAATTTCTTCATGCTGGGTTAATGGGTGAAACTTTTAATATGAAAATTTAGATTAATCTTATTTATATTATAATATATAAATTGAAATCTAATGATTAATTTTTAATTTAAATATGGATTAATTATTGACAAACTTTGTTACCACATATATGACTTGTTTTATTTATTTGGCATAATTGAGTACCTAATTGGACTTGTTATAGACAAAAGCTATCACCGCCTTTATGGCTGATTTTAAATATTTTGGCATAATTAATTCCTGAAATAATTTTATTGGGTAATAATGATAATTTATATATTATAATAAGTAAAATTTCTAAATTTGAAATATTAAAAGTGGATCCCATAACTCCAGCATTCTATTTTATTGTTGCAGTTTAATTTAAAATTTTCAATCTCTTCAAACAAATTGACTCTTTTTATTTTCACTCAAATTATTATTTATTTCGCTAAATCTATTCCCAGTGGATCGACCCCGGACTTACCAGGTTATTTTATTACTTCGATACTCTTATACTTGGGAGTAAAGAACTACTTTTTGAGTTTGTCATATATATATATATAAGAATAGTATATCATGTATACCTCCCGTGAGCTTAATTTGGAATGCAAACCATCTCTGGCTGTCTCCAACCGTATCCACACACCGAATCGGTTTGACGAAACTTCCGGTTATAATTTGAGAGATTAATCAAAACTTATGAAAATAGTTTTCACAGCACTTTAGCTAAGTCAACTTCCTATAAAAAAGGAAGCAACTAAGCTTGAACTTTGAAGAATAAATATAAAGGAATCAAGTTCCTTTTCATTTTCATCTTCTAGTTCAATTCTCTACACTTAGGAAACTTAAAGAAAATAAATTTTCTCCTCCAAGACAAGCTTGGCCGAATTCTCCCTTGTATTGTGTCCTTGAGATTTTTGATTTTTTGTTATGTCATACATAAGCAAAACTAACTTTTGATCATAGGTCATAAGTTTCCATGACCTTTGATAGCAAGTATCAATTTAAATTTGCCTTTCTTTAAACCTACAAATGACTTGTTATAACAAGTTACTTACCATGTGTCACCTGTTAATTGGTTAATATAAAAGCAATTAAATAAAATATTTTCATTTTTACTTAATATTAAATATTTAATAAAATCAAATCTCTTATATTTAATCTTATTAAATAAATAATATAAATACTTAAAGTACTTCAATTAAATACACACTATCAATCAAATATCTAATTTGATAAGATCTTAACACTTATCAACAAGTTATGGTGCTAAGTGTCACCTTAATACCTTAACAAATCGCCAAATCCAAATTTACCATTATTAAATTAAATTAAATATCTAGATATTCTTATTTGTTTACAAATAAATAAATATTTAAACTTAAGTACAAAATAATCAAATCTTGTATTTAATATAAGTTTGACACTTGAAAAAATCACATGATGTCATGTGTAAATTTAAGAACTTGACACTTGTCCAAATCAAAATTTGACATTTGAAAAGTAATTAAAAAATATCTTAGTATCTCATAAATAACTTTATCAGTCTCTCAACTGTCCGCAAATCATATTTACGGTATTTCTAAATTCACCAGAACATTTTACGAATAAGCGGATGCTAACGCATCAATATCAGAAAATATTTTATACTTTATCGATAAAGTACATAAATTTTCTTACGATCATATATCGAAATAATTTAATTAATTTGTCAATTATTCGGCTAATGTGTGTGATCCCATGGGTTCTCCGTGAGTTGAGCATGAGTTTTTATGAACACATTCGTATAATTTTGGTACAACAAATTACAATCGAAGTCCTCAATGATCATGAGTGACCTCTAGCAAGATATCATGACCCCCAGACATGAAGAATGAAATATCGGATAAATCCATATAGTCGTATTTACATGTAGTAAAGTCCATCTACTGTCGACTCCTGATCGAGTGCAGGCCATGAAGTCGTCAAGCCACTAACTTGATCATAGGATAAAGAAACCAATCATATTCGGGGATCTATGTATCTGCAAAATATATTTTCGGAAGACGTGTGCTCCGACCGAAGAATTGATCCCCCTATATGAAATTTCCGCCTAAGATCTCAAGCTCAAGTATTTGAGCCAACAGATTCAATCTTGATGAGCACATATCCTCATTGTTTGGGTCATGTGCGACGGAAGCATGGTTCGGGTGAAATCGTAGTTTAAAATTTTTAAACTTACCGAATAAATAATTCAATACCCCATATGAATAATTCATTCTTATTTCACCTTAATATTTTATTCGATAACAAATAACAATATAAATAATTCAGAAAACACTGCGAAACTTTTCGAAAATATTTTTCCTACAAAATGACATAAGATGTGTTTAGGACTGAACCGACCAACCAATATTACACGAGGCAGCCCAGGTCAGCCCTAATAATACTTGGGCACTTCGTGGGTTGCTCGAACAGTGGCGAATTCACTGTTTAGGCAGCCATTACCCGGTTAGTTCAAAAATTATTTGGTAACGCTATTTTTCATCGCTTTCGAGTATTTTCTCTCCAAAATAATTTCCTGAAATTATTCTAAAGCCAAATACACATCCAATATATTTAAACGTGATATTTTTCATTATAAAAATTCTGAATTTTTTAGACCTCAAACAGAATATGAAATTAATATTTTTCATACTTTAAATCCAATTTTCTCAACATTAATCTAATTAATATCTACACCAACCAAAGCCATCATATATGAATGACTCAAGAACAATTCTAGATTTTATTAGAGTGGTCATACATTCTAGAATGACAACTTGTTATCAAAAAATCTAAATAAGCTTACTTTATACTAATAAAGCTTATTAGCTTATTTAAAAACATTACATATGCATATATCCATTTTTCAAGCATCCAACAATCTAGACATATATACAAGAGAGTAGAAAAATAAACCCACATCATAAGTTGAGCCATAGAAAAATTAGAAACAATTTCTAGTTTAACGAAAGTGAGAAAATATCTTTATTTCCAAGCTTTTCATTTTATTTTTCTCTAAAAACTATCTCCTTTTATGTTTGTGGAAACTTGAACTTATGAAGAAAAATGAAGCAAAAAACCTTTTATATTTCACTCATTTCTGGGCCGAAATTTTGGCTTTCGAAAAGTCAATTTTGATTGCAAAATTTAATTAAAGGAAACAAAACTCAATTTGATAACTACAACATTTATCAAAGCCAAGTGTAACCATTTACATAAAGCCATAATTCCAAGCAAATGATGACATAGATATTTTATATTTTTAATTACTTAATTTATTTAACAATTAAATAAGTTAAATAAATAATTAATATAAATATCTAAATATATGTATTATCATTATCATTTACATTAAATAATATAATACATATATAAATGACAAAAGTCAAAATATCATATTTGACAATTAATTAATATGTATTTAATTAAATCACGTATTAAATACTAAAACAAATTAATTAGAAAATGATCAAAATGTCATTTTGTATGTATTTTCATTTAACCATTAAACGATTTGAATTAACTCATTTAATCCAATTAAATATTATGAATAATCTATATTATTCATAACGCATTGCCCAAGTGCTCAACGAGTACACATCATATTGTGGGACTCTTTAAGTTCAGGTTTATCCATCACAGAATCTAATTTCGTGTCCATAATTCACCCACTAATAAATTATGACGACCACGGATAATCTCGCTAAACTATTCAAGTCGAGGTCATTGCATACGTGTAATCTCTCCGTCACAGGCTATCTATATTATATCGAGGATATAGATTAGAACATCAAATCCCTTAGGTATAATATAGTCGACTTAGAAATTTATGATCTTTATATAACACTCGAAACTCGCTTCCGTAGTGTACCATGCATGGGTTTAACAGATCACAATCACGTGCAGATTACCTATACCGTATACACAGGACTAGCAGATTCCATCTGATACTCACATGATATCATGAGCATGAGTACAAACCCATCAAACATATAGAGGCCTGATCTAAATAGATTGGTGACGTAATTGCCATCAAAGTGTATAAGATAACTCATATATCCACAGTGGTATCTCAAGTCAAATGACTAATATGCTACTCGACTCGAGAAGATTCCTATTGACGTTGGTGTACCATCTATTAGGAAATCCTCAATGAGTCATTCAATGTTTATCAAATAAACACCTACACGTCTATATGAGTCTCCCGAGACTCATGGTTCATTGAGATATAAACCATCGGAACAAGTCTCGATATACGACATGTACTGGTCTCAACAGATTTTACTAACTGACCTGTGTTAGTATATCCTGACCAGGAAATTTATTTGAGAATATAAAACTTATAGTGACACTCCCCAATGTCAATTACAAATTATGTTGTAACTGCGCACTACATTGTAAATCATGGGGTCATTATCTAATATATACATATCACTAAACCATATTTAGTTTCAATCTAATCATAATTAGATCGAATACGTATATAAAAACAAGAGGTGTAATAATAAATAAGTAATATTTTAGAGAAAATGAATTGTTCGTATTCATGAATCAGACATAAATACGATCAGGATTGACTCTCCGAGCACTAACCCTAACAATTTCTCTCACTTGCTCTAGTGTCAACTCATGGTATTATATACACATCTAAATGTGTATCACATGCGCATGGCCCTTAAGAGCTCACCTAGCGCTCAAGAGGTAGGCAATAAAGAGTAGGTTCGTTATTACACTTTGAGTTTGTCCAACAAACACAAACATTTCCCTTAGCCAACATCATTAATATTTTATAGAATCTAAGTTCTACATCAATATGACTTAGATGCGATATCAATATTGTGGTACAACTACTGAATTGTCTAAGTATTTAAGGATCAAATCCAAAATACTATGCAGACAATCACAAACACAACACTAATATCAAAACTCCTAATTTACAAGGTCACTATGCAACTTCATGAGTCAATACCACATAGGTTGTAAATAATTCTACTGATACAGTAGAATCAACTGTGACGCTTCTATTGTATATTTTCTGACTCTATATGACGTAGACCGTCTAACGTCAAAATTAGACTCAAAACTAATATGACACTAATAGTTGTTTATTTTATTATTTATGAATAAGAAACTCGTTCTTAATATCTCGAAGATAATAAAGAACATGTTTTAAGACCCATCCTACGATCTACAACGTATCAAAATAGATTGAAATAATTACGATTAAATTATTATCTTTAATCGCACATAATATAATATTCATAATGCCATCATACTATGATGCATAAGATTGACTAGATATTCTAATCAATTTTTCTTTTGACTAAGGAATCGTCCTTTACGAAAGATGAATACTATGTATAAGAGACACTAACTGTCAAACAATTAATCTTGTTGTGTCTTTTATTAGATCATATATAATGCACGGCTAATGGAGTATCTCACAAGTCTCTTAGTTTTATATCATAAATAAAACTTTATATCATATATAAAAATTTATATCGAATATAGAAAAGACTACTCACATTGCATTCAAGGAGAAATGAAGACTTAGGTAAATCTTTTACCTGAAAAACATCTCATTATTACATTAATAATGATAATATCGTTAGGATATACAACACTAGAAAGAAATTTGCACGCTTCCACCGACCCTAAAATCACATATGTATTCTCTACGCTTTGATAGAATTAGACAATTTGACTTATTATAAAATTAGAGAACATACATCTCTAGAAAACTTCTTTGAGTCTACAATAAGCTTAATAAGCTAGTATATCAAACTGTGATTTTAGCAAATACAATGAATCTCTTCTCCGAAGAATCTTTCAGAAAAACCACTTTGCATTCCTAGCTAAAATGAACATTTAATATTAATATTAACCAACAGATCTTTAATTGTTCAATTAGTGCGTCTAGAGACAAGTTTCCTCAGAATCTATAATAGATTGATGAGGATAACCTTTCTCATTATCATACTATAAAGGTCAAATCTTTAATTAGCTCATTTCATTTTCTCTGCGTAAATAATTTACACATTTTATGAAAAATTCATAATAAAAGCTCAATAAATATTCAAAACTTGATTGTAGTAAGCTAAGAACAATCTTAGATCTATGGTTCAATGCAAACTTCCAGAATCGATATCAAATATAGCTCGCACTATAAGTTATAGAATAATTTTATTTGATAAGAAAACAACAGAATCATTAAGTATCAAATACTTTGTGAATGATTCTGACATCCTATTAAACTTATATGGAAGTTGTCTAAGGGTCTTTTCATATTATTAATTATGTAGTTCCATTTATAGTTTATCACTATAACATTTGACTTTAATAAGTCAAGTCTTTTCTACAATCGTCAACATCTGATTTTACACACCAAGTAATAATACAATTTTATTACTCGGGATCGTAAAAAAGATATTCTATCAAATAAAATATAATATTCTATCAAATAGAATATAATATTCTATTAAATAGAATAAATGATAAACTTTCACTAGTACCTCCGAGGCGCAAGTAATTTCAATTATATAACCATTATATAAAAGAAAGATTCAAATCTCAAACCTTTTAAGATTCGAATTTTCTACTTATACATATCGTATGCGTAAGTATAGAAACTAATGGAACACAAATTCAAAATTTAAATTAGTGTTACTGGAGTGTAACACCAAGAGTATTGAAAATAATTCGGTAATACTAAATATAATATGAATCAAATCATATAAGACTCGATTCCTCCCACTAACCAATGCCATCACGATGGAATCATAGAAGAATCATATTGAGTAAGAATCATATTTATTAAATAGTCTTAGAACTAATTTCCATAAATTCATATGTTTGATCATATCAAACATCTTTGAACAATTCAAAGACTCGCGAAGAATTTTAATGATATAGTTTTCAAAACTTAAGATAAAAAATCTTTGAATCAGTCAAAACATTCGATCCGCGTTTCATCAGAAAAATTGAAAGTTCTTGAACCTTTCAAGATATTCAATATGTGTTCCATCAAAAACACGTAACTAAGTCATGACAACTCATTGTTTATGTTACGAAGTAAAGAAAACTACCTAAAGTAATTAATAATTTATTAAAATACATATATCTAATGTATCAGTTTAATAAATTTCTTGGTCCAATGACGACCATTGGTAAATGAGATTTAAGCATATTCTTGAATACAATATTCATTAAATAGATAAGGATATATGTGTGATCTTATATCAGACCACCCTTTACCATACAGGATAAGCATGGAATGCTTAAGTGATAAAATCTCATCAAGCATTGATATAAATTATTTACTTTACCAAAAATATTTCTTAATGTTTATCTCTACAATAATGACACTACTAGCCGTATTAAAATATGTAAAGATTGTTTATAAAGAACAAGTAACTATTCACTAGTCACAAGTTCTGATATCAAATTTCAAAATAATCATTAAACAATATTTTAGATTACTAGACGGCAGACCTAGTATTAAATACCAATAGTTGTCGTGTTGTGAGAATCGATATTCTCCACACATAACTATACATATCTCATTTCTTTGACTTTTTAATTTTCCTTCAACTATTTACAATAATTGCAAATAATTGATTAGTAAATTGTGTCAAACACATAACCTCTAAAGATCACGAAAGTCAATAAATGTTATTCTCCAATAAAAAAATGCCTAATGAGATTTTCTTAATACCAGTCAAGAATCTCGAGACATGAACTAATTCGTATCAATCCTTACAGCACAAGAAACTATTATCTCTCCATAATTATATCATAAAACGGATATCTATTTAGATTACCTATCGTGACTTAGTAAATAAATCACTAACCATCTTGCTTTTCCAAGAAAATCGGAAATATAGTTCCTGATGGTTTGGATTAATCTAATTATATCCAAGTTTACTCTTATCTAGAACATATTCTAGAAAACTGCAATCATAAGTGAAGTCAGAAAACATATATAAAATATGCATGCAGTGGATTAAAAGTTTAATTCTATCTACATGATAGAATAAGGAAAATATAAGCGATAATTTTCATAATATTACACACTGCCTTAGTTATGGATTTTTAACTTAGCAATGTCTCCTATTACTTTACGTAATACCGTAATACCCAATGAAAATGAGAATTCAATAATTAAATTGAATTTCATAATGGGAAGAAGACCTTAAGGGTGGCAATGGGCGGGGCCGGGCTTTGATAAGCCCGGCCCGAGCCCGGCAATTAATTTTTTGGCCTAGGCCCGGGAAAAGCCCTGCCCTAGCATCTGCCTTTGGGCTCGGACTGGGCTTTATCCAGCCTGGTTTTTTATTAATAAAAAATTTAAATTTATTTTTAATTTATTATATAAATAATTATATTTATATAATTTATTTTATAAATATATATAATATTTTTTAAGCCCAGGCCGGGCCGAGCCCGGGCTTAATGTGCTAAGCCCAGCTCGAGCCCGAGCCTGAGCCAGGATTTTATTTCACGGGCCCGGGCCAGGATTTTTTACCCCCAGGCCGGGCCAATCCGGGCTGGACCAGACCGGGCCCGAGATTTTTTGCCACCCTCAGAGGACCCCATGAATATATTTCGAATCACACCTTTGGTACGTTCTGGCCTACGTATATGCACATGTGGACAATTCATTTGTCAATCACACTCATTGTGACTCTTTATTTTGGTCCTAACCGTTTCTCATTGTGACAAATTTGGCACGTTCACAAGAGGCATATCAAGGCTACACTTGTCAATGACAAACTCAAGCTACCGATGTAGTTCTGACAGCTTTGACACATTCAGGAATCCGCTTTCACTTGAATTTGTCTAATATCAAATATATATATTTGGTAAAAATAAATTCCATTGACTATATCATCAAACCTTTGGTACATTCTTGGATATAGCCATAAAAATTTATTAATATCCGTATTGGCAAGACGAACCAAGAAATAAATATTTCTGTAACACCCGATAATATTGATGACTATTACGTTATGAAAGGTATGATATGATGTAAATCATGTTCAAGCATGTACGTGCTCACGAAATTACTTTTCAGGTATTCGATAATTCCTCGCAGTTCCGATACGAAATTCATTCCAAGATTAAATCCAGATAGCCAATGGTATTTGGGCCATAACTTTTTCATACAATCTTCAATTTTTATAAATTTTATATCGACGGAAATTTAAGATCGAGATATACTACTTCCAAGGTTGACATATTTCAAAATTAGAACCCGAAGCAGGTCAAAAATACAAATCAAAAATTCAGATGAATAGTACCCGATGACCAATCTAGAAAATTCTCAAAGTTTCTCAAAGTTTTTAAATTTCTCTCTATTTAAATCATTTATAAATAGCCCTTATTATAAAAAGGGGACATTATTCAATCATCTCTAACATTTGAGAAAAGAAGAAAAACGTGAGAGGAGAAGAAAGGAAGAAGGGGAAGCATTTTCTCACCCAAACCCAAGAGGAAACAAATGCAAGTTATCCCACAACAAGCTAGGAAGAGGATGTCAAGCTTAGAAGACTTGAAATGTGAAGAAAATCAAGTGAAATGAGGTAAGGATATCTTGACCCAAAACTTGGGTTGTGAAATTTTGAGGGTATGATGCCATGTTAGAGTTATTGGCATGCTAGGGAATGCATTTAGGTGATTAATAAATAAATAAATTGATTGTATGATGAAATGCCTAAATTTTTAGAAATCCTAAGTGTTGAGCTAACACAATAGTTATGAGATTAAAGAGTTATTTTGATGATGATATATTGGTATAGAATGTATGAAGTTGAAGCTTAATAGAGTGGCTTGTGTAATGGTTATAGTGTAGAAGTGTTGGAAATACATTTGGGCAAGTTAGACATTGTAGAGTTATGTTAGGCCTTGGAAAATTGGCTTAGCAACGCGACGCCCAGCACCCAGCGTCGCGACACGTATGAATCAGAGGCTCACTGCCTCGGGCCTGATAGGGGGAGCGTCGTGACGCTCAACATTTCACGTCGCGACGCGTAACAAGCAGAGGCTCTGCCTCGGGTATGATAAGGAGGGTGTCGCGACGCGTAGTGTCTGGCGTCATGACATGAAACAGAGCATGCTCTCTGCCTGTGACCGCTTGCATAGGCTTTACGATGCGCCAGACCTGGCGTCGCGATACGATATGAAAAAGTTTCATATTATTTCAGTTTCATTGACCGGCGTAATCACACACGTATAACGCAAGCGCACGTATCGTTCAAGTAGTATAAAAGTATCGATCCCAGGAGGACTTAAAACCTATTTTTATTATTTATGAAGCCAAATTTTTACGAATTTTTACGAATCTTTGTGAATCTTTGTAATATCATTTTTAAAAGATGAAGTGATTATCTTACTTTGTGTAATATATCGGTTTATTAACCTGGAACATGAAATTATGCAAAAGCATCTTCCGATGGTCAGATACAAATACCAGTGTAACTTAATTAATCATATTCCTATGTCAACCAAGTTATCTGAATTCATTAATATTAAGTTCCAATTATGGTTACCCCCGCCCGACAGGTATATTCCTATCCTATAAGGAAATCTATTAAATTGTTATTTATCCTCAAGGAAGATCGTGGGCTATTGAGTCTAAGGTTTAAACCTAAAATCCCTTTTCCAAGTTCATTTTAAGTTTACCAAATCAATCTTATTAATGGCCAGTTAACAATAAGCATTAAACTTAAGACTCAATAAATAAACCTTTATATTACCCAAACGGTAAAATAACCCCTTATTAATCGGTGATATTGGAATTCATCACAACCCCAGATAACGGGTTTAGCTACGACACATATTTACGGGTAGTAAGAACTTAAATAAAATAAAAGACATAAAGTAAATTACTGGAAATTAAATACTGAAAAGTAAATGACGGAAAGTAAATGCTGAGAATTAAATACTGAAAATTAAATGCTGAAAAGTAAGTTGCTGAAAAGTAAATGCTGAAAGTAAATTACTGAAAAGTAAATAAAGTAAAAGTACAATAAAAGAAAATGCTGAGGTAAAATGATCTACTTTTATTACTTCTATTTTAGATATCTCCCTTAATATAATATATTAACCTTGCATGATAATTACCAACCAGCCATATAGGCGGTATCCATATTAAGTCAAATGAATAATTAATTACCAACCGACTAATCAGGCGGTATCCAGTTTCGTCAGGTTAAAACCAATTTCAATATTTACCAACCGACCATAAGGCGATATCCTCATTAAGTCACATTTTAACTAGTTTATATATTATATTTAAGGGAGATTAATCTAAATATTAGTAATAAAAATTTTACCTTTTACACCAGCAAGGGGGAGTTACCTCCTCATTACTGAAAAGTAAATTGCTGAAAAGTAAAGAAAGGAAAGTACTGTGCGTAAAAGTAAATTGCAGAAAGTAAAGACTGAAAATTAAAAAAAAAAAAGTGCGAAAGCTGAAATTAAATACTGAAAGCTGGAAATAAAAAAGCAAGATACAATTTTCTTAGTATTCTTAAGGAATTACATAGAAGAATGTATGAATTTACAAATGAAATGGCTTGGTATTTATAGGTAAAATGTTACCTCCACCAAATCCATTATTAAATGCTCCACCAAATCCATTATTAATTGCTCCACTAATTGCTCCACCAAATCCATTATTAATTGCTCCACTAATTACTCCACCAAATCCTCCACTAATTTCTATCATGTTTGGTGGAAGTTTGAGTATTTTTATTTTTTATTTTTATTTTTTGCTTTGACAATGACTTTAATAATTATGCATACACACTTACGGATATTTCATCAATTTCGGTCATGAAATCTTCAGAATTCGAAATTATTTTGTTCTTCAAAGTTGTAGATCTTTGATTCTTATTTATTCGGGAAATTGAATCAGCTCAATCCGATATTGGAGTAAAACGTTATGCCCAAAATACGACAATTGCGCAAAATTGGAATTTCCAAAACTGTACTTCGTTAGAACGCCCTTTCAAGTTTCCAATCTCCAAAATTAATATGTCAAGTCCAATTTTTGCCCTTATTTGACCCACATTTCATCCTAAATGATTTCATTGAGTCCCAATATTATTTTAGTTGCAAAATAAACTAAAACACATCAAAACGTTCATCAAACCGAGAAACTAAACAAAATATTAAGTAAAAAGGGCGGTAAATATTGATATATTTTCCATTCATCACACCCTCAAACCTAACATTTTGCTAGTTCTCGAGCAAAACAACAAAATAAAATACAAGAAATAATTAAAATTAAACTAAGCCACTTTCGTAGGGATCACAGTTGCATTTAGCATATGCAACAAGCCTTTAAACCCTTATGTATCCCTAGTGGGCGAGTTGTAGTCTCGTGAGGGCTTACATCAACGATACCCACAAACGTTTGATAAAAGTAAAAAGATAGTAAAACTAATGCACACAAAAGCAAAAAGACAAGAGAAAATATAATAAAGAAGTTAGTGACTAAATAGGTGAAACTTCTGATCCAAGTTAGTTGTTGTTTTCTTTCTTTCTAGATTACTGAATAAGTAAATTCTCCGATTGTTTTTTTTACCATTCTTCATATACACAGCTAACAAAATATTAATCAACTCATTTTTTCCCACAATAGTCACAAGTATAGTTGAAAAGAGAGTAATATTTTGTCCTAAAGTTATATAAGAATTCACACCATTTTTAAGCAATGAAATATTATTTTTTTTTCTGATTTTTTTTTTAGATTTTAGATGTTTTTTTATTTATATACAATATCTTCCATCTATGTAGCGAGCTTTGGGCCAGTGGCTCCCAAACCAGTTGGTTTTAGTGTTGGAATATATGCCCTAGAGCTACATGTGATGTAAACAGTTTTATATGTTTTGAAACAAAATGTTGCATTATTCATTTGTCAAAGTGTTTGTTTAAATTTCGCATATTATATATCATCTTGAATACCCTAGATTACTTATGTATCTTCAGACTTAGTGTATGAGTGTCATACACAAGAGGATTTAAGTCTGAAGTTAGTAATCTTAAATAGTCCATAGAGAGCAAACAAAACAGGTACTTTATTTGTGGTTTATCTATAGCTGCGGTCCATTCTATATTTGTATGGCGATCTTGATCCGGATCGTCCATGTAGAGACATGAGAATGGAGGCACATTGTATGATGCGATCATATAGGACTGGACCCATATAGAAATGACATTCTCATAATATCCGTTAAACAAAGAAAGTCATTTCGATCTACTAGATGGTCATATATGGATTGATCTTAATCCTGAGTGTCTTACGAACTCCTACATGACATGCTATGTCCTTTGATTTACAAAGGTGAGGTTGGTGTAGCAGTCCTGACAAATAGCTACGTACTTTGGGGGCATAGTCTGTTGTGTAGCTGGGAACGTTTTACATAGACATGGAGTTCACTCCTTCTTGCGAGAAGTAGAAGAGTATCTTTCTTAAGGGTTGATTCGGTGTTTGAACGATTGAGCGCTCAAGTCTTTCTATTACAAATAGAAAGATTAAAATTCATAATATTTATGAAAAAATCGTTCATTAGAGAATCAATGGTACTTAAGGTAAAAATAATTAGAGGGGTATAACGGATATTTTGACCCGACTCTAATTACGAGATACTCGTGAAGGGTCAATTCGTATATAATGACTATATCGATGGACACCGACTTGGTTCGGCTTAATATATCATCTGCGGCAACGAGAGTGTAACTTCGAGTTTTTAGTGGAATAACCCGGAGTTAATAATTCAGAATATTTAATTAAGAGCTTAATTAATATTTTGAGATTATTGGAGCTCGGAACCGTAGGTCCATTTGGTCCCCGTGCTAGCTCGATTTACTATAGCGGATTTAGTATAATTGGATAGTCCAATTATATACTCACATATGTATAAATATTATTAATATAATTAATAATATTATAATGTCACACTTGAAACTATATATTAAAAGTTAATGTATGGTATTAATAATTATATGATAATTATTAAATACAAAATATTAAATTATATATGATATAATTAATAAGGCTAATATTGTAATTTCTAAATTATGGGTTTTGGAAACCCTTGATTTAATTTTGGAAGTTACAAATCTATAATGGCATTAATCTTTTTGATTTTGTAACATCTTTGACTTTATGGAAAGTTAATATCACATGTTGTAAAATTAATAAAGAAAAATATGCCATTGCCGATTTTTGGAGGAAAAGAAAATGGAAGAGTTTTATTTGTTTTGGCAAATTAAATCTCTTATTTGGGTGTTACACCTTTTTGAAAGGTAATGAAATATTTAATTAGTGTAACATCTTTTCATTATGCCAATTAAATATTATAAGTTACAAAATTAAATCAATTTGATAGCCTTGGCCGATTTTCACCAAAAGGGGAGGGGAATGGTTGTTTTGTTTTGGAAACAATTTGACCTAAGTATATAAAGAAAATTTGATTTTCTTTTTGCTTACACTCATACTTGAAAAACCCTAGCCTCCATCTTCTTCTTGATTCACTCTAAATTGTTGAGAAAAGAAAAATAAGAACAAGAACAAAAATTAGGAAAATAATTGTGACAAGTTTCTCTAAAGTGTTTAGAGATTTATTTTGTGTGAGTCAAGTCCACACTTGTTTCTGTTGGTTGTGAGATATAGTACGGAAGATATTTTGGTGTCGAACGAAAAAAAATTCATCTCCTCCATTCATCTTTGAATCACGGTAGTGAGGGTAATTCTCCTCACTGCCGTATCTTGCAATAAAGAGGTTTCGGGGGTTCGTTTGAATTTGTTTTAATCCGAACTTTTGGGAAACACTTGGGGACATTTTGGGGCTGAGTTGGGACTGTTTTTGGAGTGAAAAATCAGATCTAAAACATCACAGCAGGTCACGCAAATCAGAGGCTGATTTGGGTGCAGTTTGGGTGCATAACGAGTCCAAAACAGTCCGTTATTTCACTGCAGTTCGGGGACTGTTTCGGTGGCATTCCGGGGCTGAAATCTTATCCGAAACAGAAACAAAATCTCAGTATAGTTGCTGGATCCATTCGGCTAAAGGAAGGGTAAAGCGGAAAATTTTTTCAAGGTCGATCCGTGTGCCTAAGCTGCTTCAGCTGCGCGAGGAAAGCGTTTCCTACAATTGGCATCAAGAGCGAGGTTGAAAAGTGTTCTTAACCCTTCTCTTTTTCATTTAAAGTTTCTGTTTTTAATATATTTATATGAGTTATAAATATGATATGCATGTGTAGATGAGTGGGCACAATATAATATTCATATGATGAATGTTTTTGTTATTTCACGTGATGAATGGATTTTGCATTGGTCGTCAATTTTTCCGGCTCTTATTTTTATAGTTGGTTTTTTTTGGGGATGTAAGGCCATTGTTTACATTTGTTGTAATTTTATTTTTCAATGTAAAATTTCAATTTTTGTAATTTGGAGCACCGAAGTCGCAAAAAGGAGCCAACACCACTTTGTAGCGGGATTTGAAGACCAATGGATGCCTTGGTGAATCTTATGTACTAATTAGATTAGTATAGGAAAAATAAGAGCCCGGTCAATGCAAAATATTTTTTATGTTATATGTATGTTTATTTCGAATTGTTTGAATAACATGTTATATAGCTTAGGGTGCCCACTCTTGCATTTTACATGCCATAACATGTTTTAAATGCATTATCATTATAGACATAAAAATACGATTTTATGTAATTTAAAGTGTTTAAATTAGAATATGATATGCATGAAAATCAATTAATTGGATTAATTGGATTTATGGTTTAAAATTTGAATTCTAATATATTGGGCTTAATTAGTGCATAATAAAAATCCATTGGTATATAGGATGGAAACCCGGATATAAATTCCATAGCCGAATCCGAATGGACGGTAATATGGTCTGCACTCGGGATATAATTCCGCTTACTATTGGATTTTATAACGCACTAAGATTTATTAAAATGTTTAATTAAAATTTTGACCATTTTAGAATTCCATAAATTTAAACTTATTAGTGTCTAGTATTTTAAGAGTTAAAATATGATAAGTCACTAATATTGCTCTCATATTAAATTAGTTTAATAGAGTAAAATAATTAGTAAAGACTAATAGACATTAGTGAGACAAATTTTAAGAGTTAAAATTGTTAGGTCACTAATGGTGAACTAGTGTAAATTAAATTATGTTTTAGCCGCCATAAGTTTATTCACTCTAGTAATAAAATAAAATATTAGATATTTTATAGATAGAAACCTTAATTTTAAAATAGTGAGTGGGAGAGGGATATACGACAATATATCCCGCGATCTCCGTTGTTAGTCCAAAAATATGAGATTCAAAAGGCGCCTCGAGACGGCTTTGCTTTCGTCCCCCTACGAATGGTGTCCATTTTGGGTCAATATCAGGTTTGGGTTCCGAGAGGATAGGGATTCTAGATGTATCTTGTGAACTGACCTACCCTACGGCGACACTTCACTCGTTAAGTCCAAGAATCCCGAAACGGCGAGTTACACTCACAAAGGAATAATTAACTGTTAATAAAATTCCTTGATCGAATGAAATAGTAGTTGTTTAATACAGGAATTAGAGTTATTCCCGCATATATTAAATCGACTGAGATTGTCTCGATCTATCATACAAGAACTTGACCTACCCTACAGCGGCACTTACTTGTGGAATGATAGATTTCCGTGGCATAGTAATTCTCTTAGGTTTCTAATTCTTTATTCATGGTTTATGCATCATGTTTAATTTTATGCCAAAATTGTTTGATGATTTTAATATGCGATGAATGAATGTTAAATGCATGTTTATTTTATTTACTAGCCATGATTCTCCAATTATTTCCATACTCTCAAAAGATAAATTAACGGGAGAAAAACTATGTTGTGTGGAAAAGTAACATGAACGATATCCTGGTATGCGAAGACTTAGAGTTTGTCTTGACGGAGGAGAGTCCTCCCGAGCCGGCCAGAAATTATGGCCAAGCTGTGCGTGATACCTACCAGAAATGGGTCGCAGCAAATAAGAAAGCCCGCTGCTACTTGCTAGCAGGGATGTCTGAAGTTCGTGCTCCAAAGCATGAACCGATGGCTCTAACATCTCAGATGATGGAGTCATTGTAGGGCATGTTTGGGCAACCTTCGGAGCGTCAACGCCTTAAGGCCATGGTTCAGCGATGACTGCTAGGATGAAGGATGGGACATCATTTCGAGAGCATGTCTTGAAGATGATGACCTATCTCAACACTGCTGAAACCCATGGAGCTCGTATTGATGAGCGTAGCCAGGTGACCATAATTATGGAAACTCTTCCGAAGAGTTTCCTGCAGTTTAAGAGCAACTATCTTATGAACAAGTTGACTTTTACTTTGACCCAACTACTTAATGAGTTCACCTATTACGAGTCCATGCTACTGGATCCTCGTAAGCCCAGTGCTAAGACAAATGTTGTCAAGTCTTCAAAAGAAGAATAACACTGGGAAGTCTGAAGGTATAGCTACTTGATGTACGTAAAGACCTTGCTGAAGGTAACTTTACTATAAGAGTCAGGATAAGGGATGCTGTTTCAGTAAAGCAGTGGGAGTTATCAGTTTTCAATTTTTCAAATAAAAGTTATTTGAATTTAAACAAAATGGTGTTTGTTTCTGTTTTTTCATGGAAATTTGATTTCTGTTGCAAAACTATTGCATGATGGTTATCATTTTATCTAATAATAATAGTTATTATTTCATAAATGGATTGCCTAAATGCTAAGGAAACTAGGAGATAACTTGTATGTGTTAAGACTGTTAACACATAAGCCAATGCTCAATACTGAAATATTTTAGGTTGAGAAACTTAAAAATAAATAGTAAAAGATTTCTCACGATGACACATATCTATGGCCTCTTAGACTTGGTCATATCAACCTTGACCGGATAAATAGATTGATAAAGAACGGAGCCTTAAACCAGTTAAAGCTCGGGACTTTACCAGTATGCGAATCCTGTTTAGAAGGAAAAATGACCAGTAGACATTTTACTATAAAATGTATAAGAGCCAGTCAACCACTTGAGCTAATACATTTGGACGTTCGCGGACCGATGAATGTAATAGCCCGATGAGGTTATGAATACTTCGTCACATTTATTGATGATTATTCTAGATATTGGTATGTTTACCTAATGCATCACAAATCATATACATTTGAAAAGTTCAAAGAGTATCATGCTGAGGTTGATAACCAATTAGGTAAGACAATCAAAACTCTACGATCAGATCGTGGAGGAGAATACCTCGACAGAGATTTCGAGGAATTCTTAGTTGAGCATGGGATAGTATCCCAGCTCACAGCGCCTGGAATACCACAACAAAATGGTGTTCCGGATAGAAGAAATCGGACCCTACTAAACATGATGAGATCTATGTTTAGTTATAGCTCACTACCTAGTTCATTCTGGGGATATGCACTACAAGCTGCAGTGCATATCCTTAATGTAGTTCCATCTAAGTCTGTTCCTAAGACTCCCTTAGAGTTGTGGAATGGTCGTAAAACTAGTTTACGACATTTCCGCATATGGGGGTGTCCAGCACATGTGCTGAAGAATAAGACTACAAAGTTGGAGCCACGTTCTCAGGTGTGCCTATTTGTAGGCTATCCTAAGGAGACTATGGGTGGATTCTTCTATAGTTCTGATGATAAAAACATATTTGTATCGACAAATGCCACGTTTCTAGAGGAGGACTATACGAGGGAGTTTAAACCTAAGAGTAAGGTGTTACTCGAGGAGTTACTTGCTGGTTCGACCAGCACACCACCGTCAACAAAAGTTGACAAACACATAGCACCTTCGA
The DNA here is from genome assembly GCA_019454045.1 of Zanthoxylum bungeanum. NCBI lineage: Eukaryota > Viridiplantae > Streptophyta > Magnoliopsida > Sapindales > Rutaceae > Zanthoxylum > Zanthoxylum bungeanum. The sequence goes on from SKCR01005057.1 coordinate 145,553, forward strand.
CATCTGAGAGTCAGATGCAAGTTCGTCAGAATGATCTACCACCTAGACGCAGTGGGAGGGTTGTACGACAACCTGATCTCTACCTTGGGTTGAAGAGGGACAAGTTGTCGCATCCAACAATGGTATAGATGATCCATTGACCTATCGTAGTGCAATGGATGATTCTGAAAAAGAGGAATGGCTCAAAGCCATGAACCTAGAGATGTAGTCCATGTACTCCAACTCAGTCTGGGAACTTGTAGACCAACCTGATGGGGTAAAACCCATAGGTTGCAAGTGGATCTACAAGAGGAAGAGAGGATCATATGGGAAGGTACAGACCTTCAAGGCTAGACTAGTGGCCAAAGGTTATACCCAGAAAGAGGGAGTTGACTATGAGGAAAATTTCTCGCCAGTAGCCATGCTTAAATCCATCTGCACTCTTCTATCCATTTCCGCATATTATGACTATGAAATTTGGCAAATGGATGTCAAGACTGCATTCTTAAATGGCAATCTTGATGAGAGTATCTATATGATACAACCAGATGGGTTCATCGCCCAAGGTCAAGAGCAAAAGGTTTGCAAGTTGCAAATGTCTATTTATGGACTCAAGCAGGCATCTCGATCTTGGAATATAAGATTTGATACCACGATCAAGTCTTATGACTTTGAGCAGAATGTTGATGAGCCTTGTGTATACAAGCGCGTCATTGACGGGAATATGGTTTTTCTTATTTTATACGTCGATGATATTTTACTCATTGGGAATGATGTAAAGATATTATCACACGTGAAAACCTGGCTAGCTAACCAATTCCAAATGAAAGATTTGGGAGAGGCCAGTTATGTTCTTGGGATTCAGATACTTCGAGATCGCAAGAAACGACTGTTAGCTATGTCTCAGGCATCCTACATCGAAAAAATCCTTGTGCGATTAGGGATGCCGAATTCTAAGAAAGAAAACCTGCCATATCGGCATGGAATTCATTTGTCAAATGAACAGTCTCCTAAGACACCTTAAGATGTTGAGGAAATGAGACATATCCCATACGCGTCAGCAGTTGGTAGTCTCATGTATGCTATGTTATGCATGAGATCGGACATCTGTTTTACAGTGGGAGTAGTCAGAAGGTTTCAGTCAAACCCAGGTTTGGATCACTGGGTGGCTGTGAAACACATTCTCAAGTATCTTAAGAGAACGAGAGATTATATGCTTGTGTATTCCGGTGAGGATATGATCCTAAGGGGATATACAGACTCTGATTTTCAGACAGATGTCGATTCTAGGAAATCTACATCTAGATCAGTGTTCACCCTAGGTGGTGGGGGTATAATATGGCGGAGTATAAAGCAATCTTGCATTGTCGACTCCACCATGGAGGCTGAATATGTAGCAGCTTGTGAAGCAACTAAGGAAGTAGCCTGGCTCCGTAAATTCTTGGGAGATCTGGAAGTTGTTCCAGATATGGATAGACCACTCACACTCTATTGCGATAATAGTGGTGTGGTGGCAAATTCAAGGGAACCAATAAGCCACAAGAGGGGAAAGCATATTGAGAGGAAATTCAAAGAACCTGGCTGACCCGTTTACAAAGACCTTGTCGGCTAAAGTGTTTGAAGGTCACCTAGATGGTCTAGGTTTTCGTGACATGTCCCATTTGCTCTAGTGCAAGTGGGAGATTGTTGGAATGTATGCCCTAGAGCTACATGTGATGTAAACGGCTTTATATGTTTTGAAACAAAACGTTGCATTATTCATTTGTCAAAGTGTTTGCTTAAATTTCGCATATTATATATCATCTTGAATACCCTAGATTACTTATGTATCTTCAGACTTAGTGTATGAGTGTCATACACAAGAGGATTTAAGTCTGAAGTTAGTAATCTTAAATAGTCCATAGAGAGCAAACAAAGCGGGTACTTTGTTTGTGGTTTATCTATAGATGCGGTCCATTCTATATTTGTATGGCGATCTTGATCCGGATCGTCCATGTAGAGACATGAGAATGGAGGCACATTGTATTATGCGATCATATAAGACTGGACCCAGATAGAAATGACATTCTCATAATATCCGTTAAACAAAGAAAGTCATTTCGATCTACTAGATGGTCATATATGGATTTATCTTAATCCTGAGTGTACTACGAACTCCTGCATGGCAGGCTTTGTCCTTTGATTTACAAAGGTGAGGTTGGTGTAGTAGCCCCTACCAATAGCTACGTACTTTGAGGGCATAGTCTGTTGTGTAGTTGGGAACGTTTTATATAGACATGGAGTTCACTCATTCTTGCGAGAAGTAGATGAGTATCTTTCTTAAGGGTTGATTCGGTGCTTGAACGATTTCAGCGCTCAAGTCTTTCTATTACGAATAGAAAGATTAAAATTCATAATAGTTATGAATAAATCGTTCATTAGAGAATCAATGGTACTTAAGGTAAAAATAATTATAGGGGTATAACGGATATTTTGACCCGACTCTAATTACGAGAAACTCGTGAAGGGTCAATTCGTATGTAATGACTATATCAATGGACACCGACTTGGTTCGGCTTAAGGATGGGTAAAGCATAAAATTTTTTCAAGGTCGATCCGTGTGCCTAAGTCGCTTCTGCTGCGCGAGGAAATCGTTTCCTACATTTAGGGCACTAGGTGTTAAGACACCCCTACAGACTTAATTACTCAGACTTCAAATATAAATATATTTTTTTGCAACATCTTCGATCCATGTAGCGAGTGTTGGGCCAGTGGCTCCCAAACCAGTTGGTTTTAGGTCAATAGGTGTTAAAACACCCCTACGGACTTAATAACTCAGATCTCAAACGTTTTTTTTAATTCCATCGCTTTTTTTTAGATGCTTCCTCCAATTCAACTAGAGCACTGAATATTACAAACTTGTCAATTACTTCTCATGTCCGTATGTTACTATGTGTGTTGATAATACCTGTCAACTGAGCATATGAAGATTCATTTTAATCAGTTTTATGGAGAATTCACAAATTAAATAATTCAAAATGAAAAAAAACAAAAATAAACTTGTTTCGAAATAGGTTGAGATACGTCTCAGGAGTGGAAATTCCTTACTCGGCAATCTCTTATACCAATTTCAGCCGATTAACCAAGTTAAAAACATAAAAACACAAAAACACAAATTATTTTTTTGATTTTTGTTAAAATTTTTCAATTTGTTTTTGTATTTTTTTGAAAATTTTGGAAAAAAAACAACATAAAAATAAAATACTACAACTATTCCCCACACCAAAACCTAAATGAGACATTGTCCCATATGTCTTAAAAAGTAGAATATGAGTTTCGAAGATAGTACATGGTTAGCTGAAATTCTACATCTAAAATGAAAATTAAAGGTTAAGATCCAGATTTATCCGACGTTTTTTACCACGATCATTATCGTACCAGTTTATCTTGGAAATGATATGGTCAATTTATGGTTCAAAAGCTAAGATTTGGTCAATTAAATCCTGGACAGTTCTGGCAGTGAATAGGAGTTCTTTTAAAGGTTTTGACACAAATCCATTTCTCAGGGCATCATCAAGAAATACACAAAGAAAATCATAAAATCCATCTGCGTTGAACCGTCCAATTAGTTTCTGGTGTATGTTCAAGTTTTCCCAAGATAGTACTGTAAAAATTTCCTCCATCGTACCCAAGCCACCTAGCAAAGCAATAAAAGCATCAGCATGGTTCATCATTTCTACCAGTCGTTCAGACATACCTGGCATAATTAGTTCCTCTCCGTTTGATAGTCCTATCAGATTCGCCTCCGCCAAAGGTTTTGGGATGATTCCCAAGACTTGTCTGTCTCCCTCATGTACCGCCTTTGAAACGATACCCATTAGTCCAAGATTGCCACCGCCATATACTAAGTGCATATTCCTTGCAGCAATGATTCGACCCAATTCATGTGCCGCTGTTACGTATTCTGATTTAACACCAACACTGGTACCGCAAAACACACAGATGTTTTCAACCCGTATTCTTGAAGTGGCTTCCATTTTTATCTAGATGCCTTCAAAGGTGCAATGATGAGTTGAATTTATAGAACCTGAAAAGGGTGAGTAATAATAGCACAAGTATCTTCCAAAGGATGATTAGTAGCAAAATAGTAAATCGTGAAAGGTTAAAAAGTAGCCTGGATCCTGTCGGAGAAAATAAAAGAAAATAACAAAATAAATCACAATTATTAGGAAAAGACAAAGAGATATAATATTTACAAGAAAGTAACAGTTTGATTGACGTCTATGCGTCAGGGACAAGCTTCCCATCCAATTTTCTTATAAATTGGCAAACAGGGTCTTTTAAAGTCAGATTCCCTAGACTGTATTGTTGTCTTTCTTTTCGAAATTGTGTATATAACATGTGAATTGCATGATGCACATATCCACTGGGATGCGTCTCAAGAGTCTTAGATATGTCATCCAAAGACTCCTTACTCAAACCATCCCTAATGAATTTAATCTTATCTTCACGGGTATCAGACATCATTCCTAAAGAACGATAACGAGTATTACATGTCATGCGAGCATATTTATAGCAAACACCCATTCTTTTAGCTCTTCTCTTTTTAGCATAGTTGCTTCTTCCTAAACCAGACAGATGTGAAACAAAAGAGTCAGAAGACTCACCTGCCAATCGGACTCGTGCTTCAATAATCCAATGAATGTCATCAGGAATACCTTTGATCATCAGTAGTCTTATCCTTTCCAAGCGAGCTTTGTAGACTTTCATCAGAGAGTTTTGAGGGAGAGAAAGAAATTGCTTGTGAAGATTTACGAGAACGTCTTCCATCCTGAATTGATTTTACCTGCATAAATTAAATACACAAAAATAAAACACACCAAATCTGAATATATACACAAATTGCATTGGTTGCCTCCCAGAAAGCGCGAAATTTAAAGTCGTCAGCTAGACATGACTGCCCGAACGTTAGGCTGGATCTGAAAGTGTGACACTTTCTTTTTGTCGCTCAAATGATTCTCCCCAGTAGTGCTTGACACGCTGGCTATTAACCTTAAATGTGTTGTTGGACTTGGGGTTGTACAATTCAACAGCTACATATGGTAAAACCTGAGTAATCTCAAATGTGCCTGACCACATTGATTTCAGCTTTCCAGGGAAACGTTTCAACCTTGAATCATATAACAACACCTGCTGCCCTGGTTTCAATTTTCTGCGCACTATTTTTCGGTCATGCCATTTCTTGGTCTTCTCTTTGTATAATCTAGCATTTTCATAAGCCTGTAGGTGAAATTCCTTCAACTCATTGAGTTGGTGAAGTCTTTTCTCTCCTGCAGCTTGTGAATCAAGATTCAACTTCTTTAGTGCCCAGTACGCCTTGTGTTCAATCTCAACTGGAAGATGGCATGCTTTCCCAAACACTATTCGATATGAGGACATACCAATGGGTGTCTTTTAAGCTGTCCGGTAGGCCCATAGTGCATCATCCAGTTTCTCAGACCTGTTCTTCCTTGTTGATCCAACGGTTCTCTCCAAGATTCTTTTAATCTCCCTGTTTGAAACTTCAACTTGCCCGTTTGACTGTGGATGGTAAGCTGTGGCAACTTTATGAGTAACTCCGTATTTGGATAGGAGTGCATCGAAGTATCTGTTGCAGAAATGTGTACCACCATTACTGATAATCGCCCGAGGTGTTCCGAAGCGAGTGAAAATATTCTTTTTAAGGAATTTGATCACCACTTTTGAATCATTGGACGTCAGTGAAATCGCTTCAACCCATTTAGAGACGTAATCAACGGCAACCAGTATGTGCAGGTTTCCGAATGATGAAACAAAGGGTCCCATAAAATCAATCCCTCATACATCAAATATTTCTACTTCCAGAATGTTTTGCAACGGTCCTTCATTTCTCCTTCAAATATTCCCAGTTCTCTGGCACCTGTCACATTGAAGAGCAAATAGATAAGCATCTTTAAAAAGAGTGGGCCAAAACAAACCTGATTGTAAGACTTTGGCTGTAGTTTTATTCCCGCTGAAGTGTCCGCCATATGATGATGAATGGCAATGCTGCAAGACACTGTTGACCTCCTCATGTGGAACACACCGTCTCAGTAATTGATCAGCACAACGTTTGAACATGTATGGTTCATCCCATACATAGTGCTTGACTACTTTGAAGAACTTCTTTCGTTGCTGAGTTGTCCATTCCAACGGCTATTTTCCTGACACTATGTAGTTTACATAGTCAGCATACCAAGGGACATCGTGCTGTTTCATGGCAAATAACTGTTCATCTGGAAAAGTTTATTTGATTATTAATTTTTTGCCAGCTGTATCTCCATTCTCAAGCCTCGATAAATGATCTGCCACTTGGTTTTCTGTTCCTTTCATGTTTCTGATCTCCACATCAAATTCTTGCATAAGAAGTATCCAACGGATCAATCTGGGCTTGGCTTCTTTCTTCGTGATCAGGTATTTGATTGCTGAATGATCTGTGTAGACCACCACCTTGGGACCCAGCAGATAAGATCAAAATTTGTCAAAAGCGAACACAACTGCAAGAAAATCCTTTTCAGTGGTTGTGTAGTTGAGTTTAGCTTCATTCAGAGTTCTGCTGGAATAGTAAATGGCATGGAAGATCTTTGCTTTGCGTTGTCCCAAAACTGCACCAACAGCAAAATCACTAGCATCACACATCACTTAAAAATGGAAGGGTCCAGTCCCGTGTTACTATGATGGGGGCAGATACCAGCTTCTGTTTTAGGATCTCAAAGGCTTCCTGGCATTCTTTGGTGAAGTTGAAAGGCACATCTTTCTCCAGAAGATTGGAAAGAGGTTTTTCAATTTTTGAGAAGTCTTTGATAAATATCCTGTAAAAGCCAGCATGTCCGAGAAAACTCTGATTCCCTTTGAAAAATGTGGGTGGAGGTAGTTTTTCAATTGTTTCAATCTTTGTTTTGTCTACCTCAATTCCCTTTTGTGAGATCCGATGTCCCAGAACGATGCCATCATGTACCATGAAGTGGCATTTCTCCCAATTGAGTACCAGGTTGGTATCTTCACACCTTTGTAACACATGTTCCAGAATTTGCAAGCAGTGGTCAAAAGAGTCTCCAAACACAGATAAGCCATCCATGAACACCTACATACTTTGTTCCAGCATGTCTGAGAAGATGGCCATCATGCAACGTTGGAATGTGGCAGTAGCATTACATAGTCCAAATGGCATTCTGCAGAAAGTAAAAGTACTATACGGACATGTAAATATGGTTTTCTCCTGATCTTCTAGGGCAATGGAAATTTGATTGTACCCCGAGTATCCATCTAGAAAGAAATAGAACTCATGTCCCGCCAGTCTGTCTATCATCTGATCAATGAATGGCAGCGAAAAATGGTTTTTCCTCGTTTCTTTGTTCAGTTTCCCGTAGTCTATGCATACTCTCCATCCAGTAACCATTCTTGTTGGAATTAGCTCGTTCTTTTCATTTGTGAGAACAATAATTCCTCATTTCTTTGGTACACACTGTATAGGGCTCACCCAACTGCTGTCTGAGATGGGGTAAATGATGCCAGCATCCAACCATTTGATGATTTCTTTCTTCACGAAGTCTCCGTTGATGCTCCACTGTGGGTTTGTACTCATCGTTCATCAGAATTTTATGCATGCAAAATGATAGACTAATGCCTTGAATGTCTGCTATAGTCCAGCTAATGGCTCTTTTGTGTTCTCGTAACACTCTCAGCAGTTTTTATTCCTGCTCCAATATTAGCGAAGAAGAAATAATAACAGGTAATTCAGAAGAGTTTCCAAGAAATGCATACCTGAGATGACTCGGCAATAGCTTTAGCTCCAGCTACGGTGGTTCTTCAATTGATGGCTTGATTCGATCTTTCTTTGGATGTTCCAGACTTTCCACTGGTGGTGTCGATTTAAATCGGAATGGCTTGTCAAGATAGTTGATACATTCTAGAATTTCAGCATCTAGCTCGCTGTCAGTCATGTTGGTGATGCAAGCTTCAAGTTTGTCCCTGGGAACTGTATCAGTATCTTGAATGATACTATCAACAACATCTATTCTGAAACATTCTTCCTCATTTTCATCACTCGAGAATTTCATGGCTTTGAAAATATTAAAGGTAACTTCTTGGTCCTGCACTTTCATGGTCAGTTCTCTTTTTTGTACATCAATTACAGTTCGACCTGTAGCCAAGAATGGTCTCCCAATGATGATAAGAACATCTTTGTCTTCTTCCATGTCAAAGATAATGAAATCTGCTGGGAGAATGAGTTTGTCAACTTTGACCAGCACATCTTCAACTACACCTCTCGAAAATGCGAGCGTTCGATCAGCAAGTTGCAGAGAGACTGAGGTAGGCATTATTTCTCCAATTTTCAGTTTCCTGTAAATGGAAAAAGGCATCAAATTAACACTTGCACCTAAATCACATAAAGCCTTACCGATATAATATTCTCCAATGGTGCAAGGAACTCTGAAACTGTCAGGATCTTTCAACTTCGGGGGAAGTTTCCTCTGAATGATGGCGCTGTATTCCTCCGTTAATGCTACTGTCTCGTAATCTCCTAATCTCCATTTTCGTGAAAGAATGTCTTTCATGAATTTGACATAGGTGGGCATTTCTTCCAAGGCTTCTGTAAATGGAATGTTGATATACAGCTTTTTGAACACCTCCAAGAATCGAGCAAATTGTTTATCCAATTTGTTTTTCTGAAGTCATTGAGGAAAAGGTGGAGGTAAAGTGATTATTTCTTGATATTTTTCATTTACTTCTTTTTCCTCCATCTGTGGAACTGCATCTTTTGGAACTTCTTCAATGGTTGCCTTGATTCCAACATCTTTGTTGATTTCAGTGCCACTTTTCAAGGTAATGGCTTGACATTGCTCCTTCCCTTGGTTTCTTGGATTTGGTTCTGTGTTACTAGGAAGATTTCCTGGTGGTCTGTAACTCTGAGCATTGGCCAGTTGTCCAATTTGATTCTCCAATGCTTTGAAAGAAGCAGATTGGCTCTGAATCATAGCATCATATTTTTTTAACTGAGCCAGCACTTCTGCAATTCCTGGTTCTTTTTCATGCTTATGGCCTTTGTTCTGTTGTTGTTGGAATCCGGGTGGTGGATAGTTCATTGGCCCTGAATTGTTGCTCCATGAAAAATTGGGATGATTCCTCCACCCTGGGTTGTAGGTGTTGGAATATGGATTGTTCCCCTGTCAGTTGAAATTGTTGACATAATTCACCGTTTCTTCAAGTTGGTTTGTCTCTGGTGCTCCTCCATATGGTGAACTTATGGATCTAGTGTTACCTTGCATGCTTAGAGTTTCCATGAATTTGCATATCTGATCCAGCTTGGCATTCACTGCAGTGTTGGCTCTAACTTCATAAATTCCAGCAATTCGTTGAATCAAGCTCATTTCTGTTGGCCACAAGGAGTTGTTGTTAGCCATTTACTCAATCGAGTCCCAGGCTTGATCTTCTCATTTTTTCCATTAAAGCTCCTCCAGTAGCAGCATCAATTGTGGTTCTCATTATTCCAGAAAGTCCATTGTAGAAGGTTTGGACTTGTAGCCATTTTGCAATCTTATGGTGAGGACATTTCCGAAGTAAATCATTGAATCTTTCCCAAGCTTCGCAGAGGGATTCTGAATCTTGTTGCATGAATGATGTAATGTCATTCCTCAACTTTGCAATTCTGGCTGGTGGAAAGTACTTTGCAAGGAATTTTGTGGCTAGAGTGTTCCAAGTTGTGATGGAACCTGCTGGTAGTGAATGTAAACAAGCTTTTGCTCTGTCTTTCAAGGAATATGGAAAAACTCGCAGTCTCATTGCTTCTTCTGATGCTCTGTTGTAGTTGACAGTGCCGTGAAATTCCTGGAAGTTGCTGATGTGGGCATTAGGATCTTCAGTTGCATTCCCCCCAACTGTACTGACTGTTGAATCATTTGAATGCATGTTTTGATGTCACACGCATTTGCTGGTAAGGGAGGAAGTACAATACAAGAAATGAGGTCGTCCACCACTGGAATGGTTCTGTCTCGAATGGGAATTGGTGGTGCAATGTACAAAGGTTTAGGTTCCATGTTAACGATTGTTTCTTGGCCGTCTCGCATTTCCCTTCTCAAATGTCTGATGGTTCTTTCAATCTTTGGGTCAAGCGGTCGGAGATCAAAGCTTCTGGTTCATCTCATGTAGTGTCTGAGAACCTGAAACACAAGAAAACAAAAACAATAAGCAAAAAGAAATTAGACACAAGTAACTTATCTAACCTCAAAACTAATAGCGAAACATAACTAAGTCCCCGGCAACGGCGCCAAAAACTTGACCGGCGTAATCACACACGTATAACGCAAGCGCACGTATCATTCAAGTAATATAAAAGTATTGATCCCACGAGGACTTAAAACATTTTGTTATTAATTTATGATGCCAAATTTTTACGAGTATCTAATGGATTGGTTATTTGATTGGATGGTGACTTTAAATTTAAAAAAAGTAAATGAAATTGCTTGAAAGTAGATTTAGGAAAATTCAATTTTATAAAACTATCTAGGGTTGTGAATCTTTCCAATATCATTTTTAAAGATGAAATGGTTATCTTACGTTTGTGTAATATATCGGTTTATTAACCTGAAACACGAAATTATGCAAAAGCCTCTTCCGATGGTCAGATACAAATACCCAGTGTAACTTAATTAATCATATTCCTATGTCAACCAAGTTATCTAAATTCATTAAGATTAAGTTCCAATTATGGTTACCCCTACCCGACATGTATATTCGTATCCTGTAACGAAATCTATTAAAGGGTTATCTATCCTCAAGGAAGATCGTGGGCTATTGAGTCTAAGGTTTAAACCTAAAATCCCTTTTCAAAGTTCATTTTAAGTTTACCAAATCAATCTTATTAATGGCCAGTTAACAAGAAGCATTAAGTTTAAGACTCAATAAATAAACCTTTATATTACCCAAACTGTAAAATAACCCATTATTAACCGGTGATATTGGAATTCATCACAACCCCAGATAACGGGTTTAACTACAACACATATTTACGGGTAGTAAAAACTTAAATAAAATAAAAGACATAAAGTAAATTGCTGGAAATTAAATACTGAAAAGTAAATGACGAAAAGTAAATGCTGAAAATTAAATTACTTAAAATTAAATGCTGAAAAGTAAATACTAAAAAGTAAATTGCTGAAAAGTAAATACTGAAAGTAAATTACTAAAAAGTAAATAAAGTAAAAGTACAATAAAAGAAAATGTTGAGGTAAAAATATCTACTTTTATTACTTCTATTTTAGATATCTACCTTAATATAATATATTAACTTTGCATGGTCATTACCAACCAGCCATATAGGCGGTATCCAGATTAAGTCAAATTAATAATTAATTACCAACCGACCAATCAGGCGGTATCCAGTTTAGTCAGGTTAAAACCAATTTCAATATTTACCAACCGACCATAAGGCGGTATCCTCATTAAGTCACATTTTAACTAGTTTATATATTATATTTAAGGGAGATTAATCTAAATATTAGTAATAAAAGTTTTACCTTTTACCCCCGCAAGGGGGAGTTACCTCATCATTATTGAAAAGTAAATTGCTGAAAAGTAAAGAAAGGAAAATATTGTGCGTAAAAGTAAATTGCAGAAAGTAAAGACTGAAAAGTAAAGAAAAGAAAGTGCGAAAGCTGAAATTAAATATTGAAAGCTGTAAATAAACAAGCAAGATACAATCTTCTTAGTATTCTTAAGGAAATACATAGAAGAAGGTATGAATTTACAAATGAAATGACTTGGTATTTATAGGAAAAATTTTGCCTCCACCAAATCCATTATTAATTACTCCACCAAATCCTCCACTAATTGCTATCATGTTTGGTGGATGTTTGAGTATTTTTATTATTTATTTATTTATTTTTTTTTGCTTTGAAAATGACTTTAATAATTACGCATAACACACTTACGGATATTTCATCAATTTCGGTCATGAAATCTTCAGAATTCGAAATTCTTTTGTTCTTCAAAGTTGTCGATCTTTGAGTCTTCTTTATTCTGGAACTTGAATCAACTCAATCCGATATCGGAGTAAAATGTTAAGCCCAAAATACGACAATTGCACAAAACTAGAATTTCCAAAACTGTACTTCGTTAGAACGCCCTTTCAAGTTTCCAATCTCCAAAATTAATATGTCAAGTCCAATTTTTACCCTTATTTGCCCCACATTTTGTCTTAAATGATTCCATTGAGTCCCAATATTATTTTAGCTGCAAAATAAACTAAAACACATCAAAACGTTCATCAAACCCGAGAAACTAAACAAAATATTAAGTAAAAGGGGCGGTAAATATTGATATATTTTCCGCTCATCATTCATCTTAGAATGGTAAAGGCCACCCTAGGGGTTTCATGTTTGCACATTTCCACGCAATATATCATAAGCATAGAACATCATGTAGCGATAATGGTTTCGAAGCGTATCCCACGACTTGTTTTCTAATTAAGTTATCAAATATATGTCATCGCATGAACCACAAATTCCCTCTGCGAAGTAATGTAATGTCAATTAGATCCAAAAATCTATGAGTGGATCCTTTTCTCAAACTAATTTTATTTAATTATTTTGATATCAAACTTACTTTTCCGCACATAGGGCGTTAGACAAAGTTTTATTACAGTTGTTTTACGATTGATGATGTTTTAGAAAGATTTATTTCAAAAGCTTGAGTTTTATGATTTTTGGAGGCATGAGGGAAAAATCCACCTCAGATGTAACTTAACACATATGGAATTGACGGATAAAGATATCGTGTTCACACGTAGTTCAGGACTAGGGATGACAAATACCCCTAGATCCTAGATTTTGAGTCAGAAGGGTAGCATAGATCCGCACGCCGGCTCCAGTTCCGTGGCTTGGGGGACGGCGAGATGTAACGCCCCAATAACACCAGATTATGCGTATGGGGGGACAGCGAGACGTAACGTCCCTATGCGCGCCAGATATTCATATATATATTTTTTAGATACAGATTTCTCAGAAACAGATTTTTAAAATCGGATTTCCAGAAACATAATTTTCAGAAAAGATAAGTTTTATGAAAAAGTTTTCAAGAGAGATCAGTGTTACAGAAAGAATTCAGAGTTTTCCAGATAGAAAATAGTTTTTAGAAAAGATGGTTTTCTTGAGACAGTTTCGGTTTTAGAACCAAGTATTTTTATAAAAGCTTTTTAGTTTTAATTTTAAACCGTCCACTCACTAGGTCATTCAAACGATCTAACCCCCCCACTCACAGTGTTTTATTTTGCAGGTTACTTGGAGGACGAGCTCGAGAGGATGGATACTGATGGCAGTCACTATGGTGTTGAGTCCATCAGGTCAAGTCAGATATAGAGTTTAGTCAGAGTCAAAGTAAAGTCATGCATCAGATGTATATTTAGTAAAATTTGTATGTGTAAGAGTTAAAAGTGTCCACGTAAAGAATATAAGTGTAATGTTATTGAGTATTGAGTTATGAGCATTGAGATGCGTTTTCATGATATTGAATAGAGCGATGGTCCCTATGCATGTGTTTATGTTTGAAATGAGAATAATAGTGTTATTCATAGTTAGAGGCTTATGGGGATAGGACGACCTATTCCATGCCGGTAGCATCTCATGGAGGGGGATGTTACAAAGATGGTATCAGAGCATGGTCTAGGGAGTCAGTGACTGCAGTGGGTAGAGTGTTGGGGTCTTGTAAACGTAGTATACCCGAGGGTACTAGAATGCGAGGCACTACCTCTCTAGTATCTGATCCTCGAGTACGTCCTCAAGTCCTATAGGCAGGTTAGTAAGAAATTCCCAAGCTTTTCGAATATTCTTCCTTATAATAGTAACAATACTCTTTGTCCAAGTTGAGAAACCTCATATAGTTATCTTGGTGGATCATCAGAAGCTCAAGATAAGCTACAAGAATAGATGGTAAAGTTCTAAGGATACCCACCCAAGAAAGTAGAAAGAGAAAGATGAAGCTAAAAAGAAAAGTGAAAAATAAAATACAGATGCTTAAGAAACCAGAGGTAGTAAGGGGTAGATATACAGAATTAGATAGATAAGATATTATCAGAACCTATAGTAGTAAAGAGAATAGAATAAGCCTGAACAAGAGTAAAATATCGAGTAGACTTAGGTAAAGTTCCTTTCCTTCAAGCAAGATTCCTTTCCTCTTAGAGAATTCCTTCAGATAGATTCAATAGCGTTTGAGTACCTCATAAGAGATAGCAAGATCCCCTGATTAACGAAGTATAGTTAGAAACATAACAGAAGCAAGAAATTTGGATAGTCATGGGAGTTTCTGAAATACATGAGATATCGCAAAGGATATAAAGATTTTAGATACCCAAACCCAGGCCATAAGCAAACAAAGGGATTAATCGCTCTAGTCAAGAAATCTGATACATACAATGCTTTAACCTACCCAGATTCGAACCCATCAGCGATTCCGGTTAAGGAAGTTATCCTGGCGGAGTCTATCTCATACCTATTTTACATGAGTAATAGACTCTACTAGGATATAGAACACCAAAACAAGGACATAGATACTCGTTGAGATGTAAAAGCTTGTTCCGTCCTTTACCAGCATAGATAAAGATAATCGTAAGGAAGCTCGACGAGAATTTATTCTAATCAAGAAACAAAGAACACTGAAAGATAGACCACCCAGAGAAGAATCAATAGTAAGAGAAGGGAGCAGAGATCTAGGAAGTAGCCCAGAATAATGAACCATCATTAGCCTCGACAACACGACTTAAAGTCAAGAGATGGGATATGGAAATAATAAGAAGGATACGGAAATTGACAAGAGAGTTCACAGCGTATAGTAACATAGATAAAGTAGCTCAAAGCCAGTAACGTGGATGGAGGCATCAGAATATTGATAAAAGTTAATAAACCTTAAAGACATGGGGTAATCGATGTAGATTCCAACAGAATGAATAATAATTCTTCCTACCAGTAGCCCCGACCCTGGTAAGTATTGAAACTCTTAACTAGACCATCACCGAGCTTAAGTAAATAAGAGTAACGTGTATTCGCATATCTCTGTGGAATGCATGTATTCACCCCTCAACTTAGTGTTAGTGTTCCTAGAACATGCCAAGGATCTAATAAGCAAGAAAAGGTGTTCATAAATACATTATAAGTTGCGGAATTACTTACATTGAAAGGATTTGAGCTTTTAAAATTTTGAGAAGAAGATCTCCAAGATCCTTCCTTTGTTGATTCCAAGCTTTGAGTTGTGAATGAAGATCTCCAAGATCCAAGCTTTAAGTGATGATTCCAACCCTTGAGTTAGTTTCCCTATCACCTTAGTTGATTCCATGAAGTGCTAGCTTTGTTGATTTTGCAAAAAAATCAAAGAGAGGGAGGCCATAGTTCACGCCCATTTGCTTGATGAAGCTCACGCCCATTTTGTGTATTAGGGTTTGATTTTGCAACAAGTGTTGTGTTATGAGAGAGAGAGATGCCTTTTGGTAAAACCAATTTACCCCTTTCACCTAAACAAGGTGGTTGGGTAAATGGTTTCACCAAAACCATTCCAAGGTGGTTGGAAAGTTGGTGGCTTGGCATAAATGCCAACTACCCTCCCAACTACCACATGTGAAGTGGGCCCCACATTTGAATTCAAAATTCAAATGGATTCTACGAATGTTTGCCGCGGCTCGGATTCGTTTAATCCAATTAAACGAATTTCCGTCGCTAAATAATTAAATCTAATTTAATTAAATGACGACGCCTCGTAAATATATTACGAATGCCGTTTACGAATTAATTCTAAATTAATCCGTTCGCTCGTATTAAAGTCCAACTTTAATTTCGTAATGAAATCCAATTCATATTAATATATCCGATATATTAATTTTAGCCCATACGAATAAATTAAATAGAAAAATCAAATTTAACTATTAAATTTATTTTACCGATTAATTCCAAATTAATCGCGTTCTCTCTCTTCCGAACACATTTAATCCCAGATTAAATAAAGCCTTAATTAATCCCAGATTAATTTTCTCTCTCTAAATTAATCCCAGATTAATTCTAGTTTAAGTCAACTGTCATCGGTGAATCTTTGGGAAGCGACCCAAGAGATCCCTGGATATGTTGGCAGTAAATACGGTCATCGGAATATCCGAATATGTGCGTACCTCGTACCACGTGCTTACCGATTTACAAGACATGGTTGGCTTCTAGCAAAACACCGTGCCTACCCAATTCTCCAGAAATATTCTTACTGGAATATATAATCTATGTCAGGCGTAGTATACGTAGTATTGCGTATGTCGATCCTGTATCGGATGTCACGTGCTAGGCCTGGGGCTGGATTGTGTCTGCCCCATACGAAGCACATGTCGGATGTCTGGTAACTAGTCTCTATAATCGGATGAACATGACCTAGTCATATCATCCCGATGACTGCAGTACTTAAGAGTACTAGTTCCGTATCCTACGTGACATCATCTCCACTATGACTGGAGTGATACTTCCGTCTTGACATCACACCCAATACACTATGATTCTCAATATACCCAGCAGAGGCGTACACAGAACCGGTTAAAGCCCTGGATGACCAAAACCAAAGCATATTGATTGTCGCAAGTATTAGCGGTGCAAGTCTCAGGTTAAGACCAAATACACCTACCCTGATTTCGGACTTCCATAGACACATAGTCATACTACCAATGGAATTCCGAGGGGTCTATCCAGAGCGAAGCTGTTTTCTGTACCATCGGTAAAACACAACCTCCTATTACACTTGTATGAGTATCCAATACCCAAATATATGAGAACTATGATGTTATGCCCTCACAACGCGCACAAGTGTAATATTAGTCTATTCCGCATTATCGATGTCCAATCTCGATAATACTATGACTAGGGATATTTAATGATTAAACCTTCGTGGATTGATACTGTCTCATATCATCTCAATCCAGGAACTAATCATAAGGACCTTCTATCATTTATACATCTATGGTGATCTAATCACAAATGATAAAAGAGCAATTTCCTTTGTCACATAGTTAATTTGTACAACAACACCATGATCTGTACAAATAGTGATGCTATGGGTCATAATTGTCCAACACTTAGAACCCAGTAAAGAGAAGAACGGGTAAATAAGAGTATCCACAACATAGATAGATCACGAGACAGCTAAATAGCCGAACCAAGAAGTTCAACGGAACCTAGATAAGAATCATGAGATGATAATGTTTTCTACGAGATAAAATGATTTGAATTCCCGATATGTCTGGCCAAATCTAAAAGAAATAAACCGCTCTATCATAGAACAGACAGCCTTCGAGGAAGTTAAGGCTCAAAAGAGTAAGGAGCCAGAGTAAGAAATGCAGAGAACAACCCCAGGAATTATATATACGATTTATAAAGAGCCCACCATTATACTAAAAAGGAATTACTAGCAAGATAATGGCACTTGAACTAAAAGTTTTAGTGGTGATACCATAACCTGACAAAGATGATGTAAAGCTTCCAAGGGAGTAATAACTTAAGAGGGTTAAGAAACTGAGATTAGTAAGAAGAATAACAGAGGTAGTACGATAGGAGTTTGAAAGAGCATGACCCTTAAGGAGGTTCTCAATAGGAGGTAGTAAGACCAATAATCGGAAAACGAATCAGGAGTAAAGTCGAAGAAGGAAATCCTGATAGTACCTATCTGAGGTACCTTAGTGTGGGAGCCAACACCAGATATGTAAACACGGGAGTCCTAGGCTTATAGATAAGCAGTATGAACAACTACAGCACGTGTAGCTAGTGAGATCACCATAACCGGAAAGGCTTCAGGATCAATTCATACCGCCTATATGGTCGGTTGGTAATTATCACGCAAAGTTAATATATTATAATAAAGGAGATATCTAAAATAGAAGTAATAAAAGTGGATCATCTAACCCAACATTTTCTTTATTGCTTTATTTACCTATTTACTTTCAAGCTTTTACTTTATGTCATTTACTTTAATTACGTTTTTATTAGTTCTAGATATGTATTGTAACTAAATACCTATCTGGGGTTGTGATGAATTCCAATATCACCGGTTTATAAGGGAACAGTTTGGGTAATATAAAGGTTTATTTATTGAGCCTTAAGCTTAATGCTTCTTATTAACTGGCCATTAATAAGATTGATTTGGTAAACTTAAAATGAACTTGGAAAAGAGATTTTAGGTTTCAGCCTTAGACTCAATAGCTCACGATCTCCCTTAAGGATATATAACCCTTAATAGATTTCCTTACATAATAGGAATATACCTGTCGGGCGGGGGTAACTATAATTGGAACTTAATCTTAATGAACTCATATAACTTGGTTGACATAGGAATATGATTAATTGGGTTATACTGGGTATTTGCATCTGACCATCGGAAGAGGCTTTTGCATAAATTTGTGTTCCAGGTTAATAAACCATTATATTGCACAAACGTGAGATAACCAATTCATCTTTACAAAATATTGGAAGGATTCACAACCCTGGATAGTTTAATAATATTGAATTTTCCTTTCATTTACTTTTGCACTGTTTTATTTACTTGTTTTAGTTTAAAATCACCATCTGATCAAACAACCAATCTATTAGATACTCGTAAATATTTGGCTTCATAAATTAATAGCTTAGGTATTAAGTCCTCGTGGGATCGATACATTTTATACTACTTGAATGATACGTGCGCTTGCGTTATACGTGTGTGATCACGCCGATCATATACACACAGGATTCTTCCGAATTCTTGAGAAAACCAGACAATCTGATTATCTCGTCGAATCAAAGATTCCAACTTCGTGAAGCTTGTTTAAGTCCATAAATGGACTTCTTAAGCTTACATACCATGCCCGAGTTCTCACTGGATGCAAAACCCTCCGACTGTTCTATATAGATTTCTTCATCAAGAAATCCATTTAGAAAAGCTGTTTTGACATCCATTTGCCAAATCTCGTAATCATGGTAAACGACAATAGACAATAAAATCCTTATAGACTTTAACATCACAACTGGCGAAAAATTTCATCGTAGTTGACATCAGGTTGCTACGTGTAACCTTTAGCTACCGGTCGGGCCTTAAAAGTTTCAACCTTTCCGTCAGGCCCGTGTTTCCTTTTGTAAACCTATTTACTACTGATAGGAACAATTCCTTCAGGAAGCGGAACCAAGTCCCACACTTGATTCTCATGCATTGAGTCTAACTCGGATTTCATGGCGTCTTGCCACTTCACGGAGTCGATGTCCAACATCGATTCTCTACAGGTAAAAGGGTCAGTCTCTTCAACTAAGAGAATATCGAGACTCTTTTCTTATATCAAATACAAGCGTTCAGGAGGTCTATATACCTTTTGTGATCTATGGAATGTGGGTGACGAAGGTTCTTCATATTCTTGAACTTCAGGTTCCTCCATTGGTTCGTTGGTCTCAGGTTGTACTTCATCAAGTTCAACCTATCTATAATTACCTTCTTCAAACAAAAATTCTACTTATAGAAATTTTATGAAATGAGCTAAGAACACATTTCGATGCTCGGTATCATAGAACAAATATCATTTCGTATTTGAATGATATCCAATAAACCTAAATTTTTATCCTCGAGGCAAAAGCTTATTCTGCTGAGCCACCCTGACATATGTAGGATAGCCCCAAACGTTAATATAATTAAGATTCGGTTTCCTACCGGTCCATATCTCATATGAAGTCGTAGCAACAACTTTGGAAGGAATCTTATTCAAAAGATGTGCGGCAGTTAAAAGATCATAACCCCATAAGTAATAGGGCAAATCTGTAAAACTCAATATAAATCAAGCCATATCCAATAATGTTTGATTTCTCCTTTCTAACACTTCATTATATTGTGGAGTACCAGAGGGAGCAAATTGAGAGAGAATCCCATTCTCCTTTAAATAATCAGTGAACTCTCCACTCATATATTCACTGCCTCGATCAGATAGAAGGCATTTAATATATTATCCAGTTTATTTTTCTACTTCGTTTCAGAATTCTTTGAACTTTTCAAAGGTTTTCGATTTATGTTTCATCAGATAAACATAATCGTACCATGACACGTCATCGGTAAAGGTAATGAAGTATGAAAAACCACTGTGTGCAGTCTCACTCATAGGACTGTAGGAAATGCTTTCCTTGCGCAGCGGAAACGGTTTAGGCACACAGATCGGACTTGAAAAATTTTTCTGCCCTTCCCTTTGAACTGCCGAATGTTACTGCCACTACCACTGAAATTTTACATCAGTTTTAGACAAAATTCCAGCCCCGAAACAGCCCCGGAACAGTCCCCGAACAGTCAGACAAAAAATTAGACTCTTTTGGACTCGATTCGCGCCCAAACGCACTACAGAAACAGTCCCTGAGATGCGTGAACTAAGGCTGTGTTTTGGTTCTGATTTTTCACTTGAAAATGAACCCAACATAGCCCCAAAACACCATAAAATATTCCCCAAAAAAACTGGATTAAAATGAAACCAAACCGAGTTCCGTTTCACCAAGTAAAAGGGCGGCAATCAATAAAAATAATGCTCACTGCCGTGAACAACAAGAAAGAGATGAAGATGAAGATTTGTTCGACACCACAAAGTCTTCCGAACTATATCTCGTTACCTACAGAAACTTGTATGGGCAAGACTCACTAAATAATCCCTAAATATTTTAGAGATTTAAACACACTTGTAATTTTTTATTGATTTTCTTCTTGTTCTTTTTTTTTTTAGTTTTCTCAACACTTGAGAGATAATGAAGAAGAAGAAGATGGAGGCTAGGGTTAGAATGAAAGGCTTAACCAAAAAGAAAAACAATTTTCCTTTTTATACTCAGGGTTTATTATTTACAAAATAAAGAAAACCCTTCCTATTCCATCACTATGAATTTCGGCCATCATGGTTTATTTTATTTAATTTTATAATATTAATCCTTTATTACTATAATAAAGGATATGTTACAAAAATAAATGGTGTAATTGCCTTTCATAAAGAGCAATTACTCAAACCAATCAAATACCTTCCAAAAATCAATTTTGGAAAATCAAAAATCAAATTTTATATTTATTAAATTATATAAATAATATAATTTAATAATATGCAATTAATAATCATCAAATAATTATTAAAACTATATGCTAACCTTTTAATATATAGTATCAAGTATGACACATCAATATTATTAATCATATTAATAATATTTATACATATGTGAGTATGTAATTGGACTATCCAATTATACTAAATCCACTATAGTATATCGAGCTAGCACGGGGACCAAATGGACCTACGGTTCCGAGCTCCAATAATCTAGAAATATTAATTAAGCTCTTAATTAAATATTCTGAATTAGTAACTCCGGGTTATTCCACTAAAAGCCCGAAGTTGCACTCTCGTTGCCGCAGATGATATATTAAGCCGAACCAAGTCGGTGTCCATCGATATAGTCACTACATACGAATTTACCATTCACGAGTATCTCGTAATTAGATCCAGGTCATAATGTCTGTTATACCCCTCTAATTATTTTTTACCTTAAGTACCATTGATTCTCTAATGGACGATTTATTCATAACCATTATGAATTTTAATCTTTCTATTCGTAGTAGAAAGACTTGAGCGCTCAAACCGTTCAAGTACTGAATCAACCCTTAAGAAAGATACTCCTCTACTTCTCGCAAAAAGGAGTGAACTCCATATCTATGTAAAATGTTCCCAGCTACACAACAGACCATGCCCTCAAAGTACGTAGCTATTGGTCAGGACTGCTACACCAACCTCACCTTTGTAAATCAAAGGACATAGCCTGCCATGCAGAAGGTCGTAGTACACTCAGGATTAAGATCAATCCATATATGACCATCTAGTAGATTGAAATGATTTTTTTTGTTTAACGGATGTTATAAGAATTTCATTTCCATATGGGTCCAGTCCTATATAATCACATCATACAAGATGCCTCCATTCTCATGTCTCTACATGGACGATCCCGGATTAAAGTCGCCATACAATTATAGAATGGACTACAGCTATAGATAAACCACAAACAAAGTACCCATTTTGTTTGCTCTCTATGGACTATTTAAGATTACTAACTTCAGACTTAAATTCTCTTGTGTATGACACTCATACACTAGGTCTGAAGGCACATAAGTAATCTGAGGTATTCTAGATAATTTATAATATGTGAAAATTAAACAAATACTTTGATAAATGAATAATGCATCATTTTATTTCAAAACATATAAAGTCGTTTACATTACATGTAGTTTTAGGGCATACATCCCAACACATACATCAGAATGTATGAGTTCAAATAAGTTAGTGGCTCGGTGTCCAACACCCGAAAATGGGGCTTTGGTCATTTTACCTCGAATACAAGATTCACAGGTTGGATAAGGTTCAATGGTGAGATCCAGAATCAAATCATTCCTAACCAACTGGGTTAGGCGTTTCATGCCTATATCACCTAACCTCATATGCCAAAGTTCAGTTTTATTTATTTCAGATAATTTACGTTTATTAATTTCAGTATTCAAAATATCTCGAGAGGTGTGCAAAATATAATGACCATGCTCATTTGGACAACAAAGGATCTAAATATTATTTCTATCATATAAATACAAGGAACAGTTCTTAAAATTTACATGATAGCCCTATGTATCTAATACAAAAAGCGATATAATATTTGATATGCATCCCAGTACAATATAGAAGTCATGCAGCAAAAGTCTCCCACTAGGTAAGGGAATCTCGCATAAGCCCACTGCAATCGCATCCAGAGAGTCACCACTCCCAACCGCAACTACATCTCTCCAGATTTCAGCTATCTACTTTCCTTTAGCACCTACAACGATTGCAAATGTGAATGGGACAAGCAGAATCTACAATCCAAGTAGATGTGACAGTTTCACAAGTTAATGAGATATCAATAATGGGAAAAATAAAAAAGTACCTGATGTCGATTCTCTTTCCCTCCTGATATGGGCAAGGTAGTCAGGACAATTCTTCTTCCAGTGCCCGAACTTCTGGCAGTGATGGCACTTATCTTCAGAAGCTCTCTTAAGCTTCGCTACCTTAGCCTGCAGAGGAACATTGAAACCTTTATTCTTATTTCTCTTCGTCTTCTTCCCCTTCGACTTGGAGTGGGAAGAAGCGGAAAGTGAAGTGGGTTTCAGAAAGCGAGTTGGCACTCCCTTCTTCAAATCCTCCTCTACTGTGAGAAACATCCTATGCAACTCACGGTAAGTGTAGTAAATCTCATTCATGTTGAAGTACATGAAAAACTGGCGATACGAAGCCGAGAGCAAACCAAGTATGACACTCTGTCCCAGAGTATCATTGAGAGGGAATTCACTGGGCCTCAATTACTCTATCAAATCAATCAAATGAAGCACATATGTGCTCACAGCCTGCCCTCGTCAAGTTTAGAATGGAATAGTTACATTGATACTCTATGAACCATGACCTGTTCTTGGTTCATGAATGATTCTCGGAGTTATGTCATCATAATATAAGCATCATGCATCTCAAAATATTGCCTCTTCAGTTCAGAAGACAGAGAATTGAGAATAAATGATCTAAACCTTAAATCATCATCTTTCCAATTCTGGAAAGTCTCAATCTCTTCTGGTGATGCATCTTCGGATATAGAAATGGGTAATGGACCTTCCAAAATATATCCCAGGTTCTCAGATCCGAGGACAATCCTCAAATCCATATCCTAGTCTGCAAAGTTCTCAGCACCCTTGAGCTTATTCGTATCAAGGATACGAGTAAAGGGGTTGTTCGAAGGAGCCGCCATCACAGATCTATCAAATAGATAGTGAATAAACGGTTATCAGATAAAATAGTTTCATATAATATCAAAAACATTAAATAGTTCATGGATTTTTAATCTAAAAATGCCCATCCCATCATTTCATGCAAAACTGTAATCCCAAAAAAAATACATAAAAAGCAATTGTAGGCACTACATTTTTGCATATAAGTCCCGATGATGAGCCTCGTACGGAGGCACTACCCTTTAAGTTGCGGAAGTCGCGAGAAACAGACGTCAGAAGGGAAAATTCAGAAATTGATACCTTGTTTGACTTAATTCGTTTGCTTAGCTTCGGGTTCGCTCGTTGGATCTATGTTTTAAAATTCATCCTTGGCCCAAAACCCCGCAATCCACACCAAGCCACACACTAAGCCCACACACCACTAAGCCCACACACCAAACCCACCAAAAATAACCAAACACACGCCCACAAGCCCTCCAATCACACGCCCAAGCCACTAAATCCCTCCAAAATAATAATTAACACATTAAACACATGTCAAAATCCAAACAAATCACCTTCCCGAATTAAAGAAATCCAAACAAATCACCTTCCCAAATTAAAGAAAGTAAATCAAATCTTATAAATCACCTTCCTAATTAAATTAAATCACATGCCTAAACTAAATAAAATCAAATCAAATCCCACAAATTACCTTCCTAAAGTGAATAGATTTTTCCTTATGACACACTAATTAGAGATACCCTCCATAATTGCATGATACTTTCCCTACCCGTACAAGGACAACCTCAACCCTCTCCTATAAAAAGACACCCAAACCAAGCTCTTAGACCCCTAGCATTCACGCCCCCAAAAGCAAAAGAAAGAAGAGTCCCTATTGCTGTGAAACACCATTAATAAACCAACTCCAACAACCGCACAAAACAGCCCTATCCAGCAGCCCCTACTCACGCACAAAACAACCCATCCAACAGTCCCCATTCACGCCAAACAGCAACCAAAGCCCTAGCCTTCACTCACGCCAAAACCAACCCCTAAGCACACCCTCAATCACCAAAACAGTCCACCCCTGAAACCTCCATTTACCATGAAACATAGCCAAGAAAGTATCCATTATTGCCGTAAAATACAACCAAAAATAGCCCAGAAAAACTGCCTTAATCCTTCACCGAAACTGCCAGAAAAACTGCCCAATTACCTCAGAAAAAACCCCCTGAAACACCTTACAATTACCGCAAATCTGCCCAGTAAACTGCACCTAAACTGCCGCAAAAACTGCCCAGAAAACTGCCCAAATAACCACAAACAAAACTGCAACAAAAATACCCCCAAAATCGTACAAAACAGTCACTCGGAACTACCCAAATACCGCAAACAACAACCAAAAATAACGACCAGAAAACAGCAGCAAAAATAGAGGAAACAACAGCCCAAAACAGTGAGGCGACAAAGGAAAACAGAAAACCAGTGAACCAGAGGAGTTGTGGAGCATTAACCCTTCCGACGGCCGAGTAACGCACTTCCAAGAGGCGACTTAAAAGGTAAGACCTGAGGGCACCCTTTTATTTATTCTCGTTCATCTTTTTTTATTATTTATTAGTATTTATTCGCATGCGTATTGTTGATTCATGTGTGTTATGGCCATGGGATGAATGATTTTGTGCTATCTCTCGTGGTATATCGGATGGAAACCCAAACGTAGATTCTGTAGACGAATCTAAATGGACGGTAGTGCGGTCTGAACTTGGGATACAACTCCACGTACCGCTTGAGAAATACACATATTTCATTTCATCTAATCCTATGTTTATTCGTTATTTATTAGAAATATTATGTTATTTTTATGCATGATTTAGTTATTTCTTTCGCACTAGGAGCTTAATTATATCTCTTCAATGTTTATGTTTAGACAATAGATTATTTATTTATATTTCCGTATTTATCAATTTAATGTGTCCATGAGATTGTGTGCTTGCCGTTATTTCGACTTACTTTTATGCATGCAAACTTAGATATAGGTTATATGCAAACTTAGATGTAGGTTGTATACGAACTTATATGTAGGTTATTCTTGCGTATGTATGTTGCGTATACTCGGTTATATTATTACATAAATCTGTTCATTACAAGTGGCATAAGTAAGGGACCATTCTGAACCCAACGGTTTGAGGTCTTCCCTTGTGAGGGGTGAGTGCGGCCTTAAATCATTTTCCCAGTTCACACTGGGTGGCGACTCTTATATTTTCCGGTTTAGTCCCCCACAGACTACTCCGTACTCCCGACCGGGCCGCGAGCCTGGAACAGCGTCGCCGATTTCTGTGTCCTACAGCAATAATCATATTAAATACAATAGTGAAAAGTGGACCCAATGAAAATATTTCAGCTCACAGCTTTGGCACGTTCTCGCTTACGTATATTCATTAGGTAGACAACTCGTTGTCAATCACTCACCAGTGACTCCTGGGTTCCGTTCCTGATCGTTTCTCATTGTGACAGCTTTGGCACGTTCACAAGGAGGCGTATCAAGGTTAAACTTGTCAACGATAAATTCAAGATACTTGCGTAACCCTAACAGCTTTGGCAAGTTCAGGATTCCGCTTTCGCTTGAATTTACCTAATATCAAAAATATATCTGGTACAGATAAATTCCTACCGGCTATATCCTCACAATTTTGGAACGTTCTCGGATATAGTTGTAGATTATTTATCCATAAGCGGTATTGACAAGACGGACCATGTAACATGTATCAAATACATATTAATTATAAAATCTTATTAAAAATAAGGATTTTTCGTAAAAGATGTTTATCACTTTATTTAATCAAATTAAATAAATACGAGCATGCATAAAAAAAAGATTAGATTCAACATTAAATTTAAAGGCATAATCATATCATGTGTTAAGAATAAGACTCGCTCTGATACCATTTTGTTGGGGGTTTTTTAGGGGGTAAATCCGGGTAACGCCATGGAATGTGGAAAATCAAAATTTTCCTATTTCAATATTTTTTCTTAGAAAATTAAAATAAACTGATTTATTTTAATTACTCAACACTTAAAAATTGAAATTTTTTACCCAAAAATCAGATTTTAACCTAGTTGCCGTAAGACCCCAAACTTTTATATTTTGATCATGTTAGTCCTAATTTGTCAAATATAAATTTTAGTGATTTCAAATCACTCCCAAAATGATTTATACATGTCCAATACATAAAAATACAAGTTGCAACAAAAAATCCCAATTTTTTTCAAATTACCGAGAGGTGCCTAGAATTTTTCAGATTTTTCATTTTCGTCCAATCTTGTTCAAAATAATATTAGATGATATCCATTCAACACCATATAAAATATACATCATATATACATTATTATACAATACATATATGAAAAGCTCCAAATTTGAAAAAGGTTAAGAATCCTAATTTCTCAAATTAGTCCAATTAACAAATTAACCAAAAATTAATAAATCCAATACTTTAATCAAGTATCTACAACACCAAACAAATCTCACCACTTTCAAATAACTCAATAATAATTCTAGGTCATCAATGAGTGACCTAACAACTCTAGAATGACAACAAGATTATCAAATGATCAAAAGTATACTTATACACCATTTATAAGCATACTTTGTTAAACATACATGCATACATCTTTCATTCATGCTTCCAAACAATTTATTACAAAACCAAAAGAGTAGAGAAACTACTAAGCATCACATGTTGTAGACAAGAACCCTAGAAATATTTTTCTAGTTGAAAGAAAGTAGAAAAACTTACAAATCTTCAAGTTTCCTTTGTATTTCTTCTTTTCTCTATATTTTTTCTCTCAACTTTTCTTTTTTGTATTATTTGGAGGCTTAGCATAAAGTGAAGCAAATGAAAAATGAAATCCTTAAATACTTAGGTCATGGCCGAAAATTGGGTGATAAAAAATTGAAGATATTTTTTTTTCAATTTTCAAAACCAAAATATCAAAGAAGTCAAATGCCTTTTAACATCTTTAATTTAATGGTAAAGTCAAACTTATACACAAATTAATCATTTCCAAACTTTATCATAATGGTAAATATTTATATTTTAATTACTTTGATCATTTAACAATTAAATAATTAATTAAATACAAATATCTCAAATACATATTTTATATTTACTTTAAATATCTCAAATACATATATTAATGATATATGTCAAATATCACAATTTGATATTTAATTAATGTGTATTTAATAAAATCATATATTAAATACAAATACACATTAATTAGGAAATGATCAAAATGTCCCTTTACATGTATCTTTCATTTAACCGTTAAACGATTTATAAATAACCAATATTATTCATAAAAGTTGCCCTATTGCTCTACGAGTATATTTCATTAGTGAGACTCTCTAGGTTCAGTTATATCAGTCACGAAATCCAATTTCGTATCCATAATCTACCAACTCGTAAATTATGACGAATACGGATAAACTCACTGAAGCATACAGGTCGAGGTCATTACATATGTATAATCCCTCTGTCACAAGTATCTGGATTATTCCAGAGATATAGATAAACGTCAAATCTCTATAGATATAATCACGTCGATGTTTCTATTAGCAATCTATTAAAAACACTTAGAACTCGCTTCTACAGTGTACCACGGGCCCATGGATTTAATAGATTGCTAATTCCATATTGAATACCTATGCTTTATACACAGAGCTGACATATTCTATCTTGACACACACAGGATATCCTGAAGATCAGTCCACATCCAACGGACATGCGGAGGTCTGACCTTAATAGGTCGGTGATGTGACTGTCATCAAAGTGTGAAGGATATCTCATATATCCACAGTGGTATCTCAAGTCAAAAAATCATTATGCTACTCAAACCGAGAAGATTCTTATTGACGTTGGTGTAGCATCTATTAAGAATCTTAGGTGAGTCGTTCAATATTTATCCGCTATAAACACCTACACGTCTATACAAGTCTCCAAGACTCATGGTTTATTGACAAACCATTGGAATCCAAGATTCCAGTATATGGCATGTACCAGTCTCAATGAGTTTACTTTACTGACCAAATAGTGTAAACCTTGACCAGGAACTATCTAAAAATGACAACGTCATGATACATCTCAATTTCAGTTGCGACGCTTTTGCACCAGTATCATAACTAATCATTCTAAGGTCATTTAAATCTCCACCATATATAAAGAGATGTTATATAATAGAAACTATTTATTTTATTCATATTAAAATTTTTACATAAATATTTACAGGGAAATACATAAGAAAATTGGCGCTCTGAGCACCAACCCTAATAATAGCGACAATAGTTTCGAAGCATATCCCACGACTAGTTTTCTAATTAAGTTATCAAATATAGATCATCGCAGAAACCTCAAATTCCCTCGGCAATGTAAATTAATTTCAATCAGATTTTAAAAATTTGTGAGTGGACCCTTTTCTCAAACTGATTTTATTGAATTATTTTGATATCAGACTTACTTTTCTATACATAGGGTGTTAGCCAAAGTTTTATTATAGTTGTTTTACGATTGATGATGTTTTAGAAAGATTGATTTCAAAAGCTTGAGTTTTATGATTTTTGGAGGCATGAGGGAAAAATCCACCTCAGATGTAACTTAACACAGATATGGAATTGACGGATAAAAATATTGTGTGCACACGCAGTTCAGGACTAGGGATGACAAATGCCCCTAGATCCCAAATTTTGAGTCAGAAGGGTAGCATAGATCAGCACCCCTGGCTCCAGTTCCGTGGCTTGGGGGACAGTGAGATGTAACGTCCAAAGACCACCAGATTATGTGTATGGGGGACGGCGAGATGTAACGCCTCCATGCATCAGATATTCAGATATAGATTTTTTAGATACAGATTTTTCAGAAACATAATTTTAGAATCGGATTTCCAGAAACAGAATTTTCAGAAAAATATAAGATTTATGAAAACGTTTTCAAGAGAGATTAGTGTTACAGAAAGTATCTAAAGTTTTTCAGACAAAATAGTTTTTAGAAAAGATGGTTTTCTTGAGACAGTTTCGGTTTTAGAACCAAGTATTTTTAAAAAAGCTTTTTAGTTTTCATTTTAAACCGTCCACTCACTAGGTCATTCAAACGATCTAACCTCCCACTCCCAGTGTTTTGTTTTACAGGTAACTCGGAGGACGAGCTCGAGAGGATGGATATTGATGGCAGTCACTATGGTGTTAAGTTCATCAGGTCAAGTCTGATATATAGTTCAATCGGAGTAAGAGTAAAGTCATGCATCATATGTATGTTTAGTAAAATTTGTATGTGTAAGAGTTAGAATTGTCCATGTAAAAAGTATAAGGGGACGTTTCAATTTCTAATTCTAGTCATCTTATTTAACATGGATTTTCCTAAATTCTTAAACAATCCGAAATTAATCAAATGAATTTCACATGTATGTGCAAATAATAAAAATTGGATTAAATATCATATATCAAGCACGAAAAATATAATAGATGTAGGATCAGACTTGCTCTGATATCATTTTGTTGAGGTCATGCGCGACGGAAGCGTGATTCGGGCGAAATCATAATTTAAAATTTTTAAACATACCGAATAAATTATTCAATATCCCATATGAATAATTCATTCATATTTCACCTTAACATTTTATTCGATATCAAATAACGATATAAATAATTTAGAAAACACTGCGAAACTTTGACAAAAATATTTTTCCCATAAAAGGATATAAAACGCGTTAACGATAGAACCGACCAACCAATACCACACGGGGCTGCCCAGATTAGCCTCAATAGTAGTTGGTTAGGTAGTCGTTATCCGATTAGCATAAAAATTATATGGTAACGTCATTTTTCACCGTTTTTACGTATTTTCACTCCGAAATAACTTCCGTAACTTATTCTAATGCCCAATACACATCCAATATATTTAAACATCATATTTTTCATTACAAAAATTCTGAATTTTTCAGGCCTGAAACATAATATGAAATTAATATTTTTCATCCTTTAAATCTAATTTTCTCAATATTAATCTAATTAATATCTACACCAATCAAAGCCACCATATATGAATGACTCAAGAATAATTATAAGTATTATTAGAGTGTTCATAACACTCTAGACTGATAATTTTTATCAAAGAATCCAAATACGCTTACTTTACACTAATTAAGCTTATTAGCTTCCTTAAAAATATTACAAATACATATATCCAATTTCAAGCATCCAACAATCTCAATATATATACAAGAGAGCAGAAAAAAAAAACTCATATCATATGTTGAGTCCTAGAAAAATAGAAATAATTTTTAGTTTTAAGAAAGTGAGAAAATACCTTTATTTTCAAGATTTTCTTTTTATTTTGCGCTAAAAAGTTTTCTCTCAAAACTCTCTCCTTTTATATTTTTGAAAACTTGAACTTATAAAGCAAGATGAAGCAAAAAACCTTTTATTCTTCACTCCTTGCTTGGCCGAAATTCTGGCTTCCAAAAAGTCAATTTTGGTTGTAAAATTTAATTAAAGGAAATAAAACTCAATTTTATAACTACAACATTTATCAAAGTCAAATGTAACCATTTACATAAAGCTGCCATTATTCCAAGCAAATGATAACATAGATATTTTATATTTTTAATTACTTAATTTATTTAACAATTAAATAAGTTAAATAATTAATTAATATAAATATCTAAATATATGTATTATCATTTAAATTAAATAACATAATAAATATATAAATGAAAAAGTCAAAATATCATATTTGATAATTAATTAATGTGTATTTAATTAAATCATGTATTACATACAAATACATTTTTTTTTTGAAATCGTTGGGAACCCTGCTGCCAAACCACCAATTTCGGGCTTAAGCGGAGCAAGTAAAACCCCCGGCTGTCCCAGACTCTTACAAGAAATGAACTTCTTGGATTCGAACCCAGGACCTAAAGGTCAGATCATGAACCATAGACCACCAAACCACGACCTTTGGGGATTAAATACAAATACACATTAATTAGGAAATGATTGAAATACCCATATGCTTGTATTTGCGTTTAACCGTTAAACGATTCGAATTAACTCATTTAATATGATTATATATTATGAATAATCTGTATTATTCATAACGCGTTACCCAAGTGCTCAACGTGTACACTTCATATTATGAGACTCTCTAGGTTCATGTTTCGTGTTCATAATTCACCCACTCATAAATTATGACGATCATAGATAATCTCACTAAACTATTCAAGTCGAGGTCATTGCATACGTATAATCCCTCCATCACAGGCTATCCATATTATACTGGGGATATAGATGGGAACGTCAAATCCCTTAGGTATACTATAGTCAACTTATAATTTACGATCTCTATATAACACTTGGAACTCGCTTCCACAGTGTACTGTGCATGGTTTTAACAAATTACAAACATGTGCAGGATACATATACCATATACACAAGACTGGCGGATTATATCTGATACTCATAAGATATCATGAGCATGAGTCCACACCCATTAAATAGACGGAGGTCTGATCTAAATAGATTGGTAAGGTGACTGCCATCAAAGTATGAAGGATAAATCATATCAACGATGATATCTTGTAATGACCCAAAACTTTATAACAAAACTAAATGAGGTAACAAGACGGTTTAGATAAAAAAAATTTCGAGTGTTAGCCAAAATTCTAGAGACGACTTGGTGGGTCAATTTTAAGCCAATTAAAACTAACCATAAGTAAATGTTTGGGCAATAAAGGGAAACTAAACAAGCCTAGTCCAAATTTGGGCTCAATGGAGGGTAGAGATGCTAGCCCATTTTTATTATTTTTCAAGAAAATGCTAGGGTCTTTAATGAAGAAATAAGAGAACGAAAAAATCAAGAAAATGAAAGAAATCCATATTTTCCTTTTCTCTCTCTCTCATGGTGGAACATCTTGAAATAAAAAGGGAGTGGAACTTTCTTTCCTTTGTCTTCAATTTCAAAAATTAGCTAGATTTTATTACCCCAATCTAAGCCTAAGTAAGAGAAAGAAGCTTTGAGACTCCATTGCCTAAGAAGGCATTTGAAATAAGGTAATGATGCTTGACCCAAATCTTGAAGTTTTGAATATTGAAGAATGGATGTTTGTTATGAGTTGTGGGTTGAAAGTGGTATGTTTATTATTAATTATATGTTGAGAAAAATCTTGTTTGGGTAATTCTATGTAACTCACCCTAATTGACGCATTAAGTATGGATGATGGGATTTTGGTGGTGTTGAGATGTTGGAAGTATGATATGATGGTAAATGATATATTGAAGTTGTTTGTGTTTGTTATGGAATGAAACATGGAGTTAACTATGGAAGAAATCAAATTTTGGCATGGAATTTGCGCGTCGCGACGCTATTGGGAGCGCGTCCTGACGCGTAATGAGGTGGAATCTCGGATTTGGACCTAATGAGTTCGCGTCTCGATGCAACTGGGCTGGCATCATGACGCGTATCAAAACCAGAGCCTTTGTTTTGTCCGAAGTCGTGACACGTGCCTCCCAGAGTCACATCGTAAATCACGACGTGTCGTGAGGTGTGACCCATTTAGGGATATAATACATTCTAAGGGACCCGTATCAAGATTAAAACACTTATGCACGACATGTGGAGGGAGAACTTAACTAGATTAAGAACTTACTTTAAATTCTTTAGGCTGTTAGCCATATTAATTATCAGTTATTTCTTATGTAAGAAAGTTTTGAGAAATTTTTGAGATTTAAAAGTATGAGTATTTATGATTTTGGAGGCATGGGGAAAAAACCCATCTCAGCTCTGACTTATGGAATTGACGGATGGAGAACGTGTGCACACGTAGTTCAGGGCTAGGGGATGACGATACGTAAGTGACTGGCGTAATCACACGCGTATAACGCAAGCGCACGTATCGTTCAAGTAGTATAAAAAAATATCGATCCCACGAGAACTTAATACCTAGCTATTAATTTTATAAGGCCAAATGATTACTAGTATCTAACAGATTGATTGATTGACTGGGTGGTGACTTTAAACTTAAAAATAAGTAAATAAAATTGCGTAAAAATAGGTTGAGGAAAATTCAAATTTATAAAACTATCCAGGGTTGTGAATTCTTCCAATATCTTTTAAAAGATGAAGTGGTTATTTCATGTTTATGTAATATATTGGTTTATTAACCTAGAACACGAAAATATGTAAAAGCCTCTTCCGATGGTCAGATACAAATACCCAGTGTAACCCAATTAATCATATTCCTATGTCAACCAAGTTACCTAAATTCATTAAGATTAAGTTCCAATTATGGTTACCCCCGCCCGACAGGTATATTCCTATCCTGTAAGGAAATCTATTAAAGGATATCTATCCTCAAGGAAGATCGTGGGTTATTAAGTCTAGGGTCTTAAATCTAAAATCTATTTTCCAAGTTCATTTTAAGTTTACCAGTTCAATCTTACTATTGGCCAGTTAACAAGAATCATGAAGACTAAGGCTCAATAAATAAACCTTTATATTACCCAAACCGTAAAATAACCCCTTATTAACCGGTGATATTGGAATTCATCACAACCCCAGATAACGGGCTTAGCTACGACACATATCTAAGGCTAATAAAAGCTTAAATAAAATAAAAGACATAAAGTAAATACTGGAAATTAAATAAAGTAAATGCTGGAAATAAAAAAATGTAAAAGTATAATAAAAGAAAATGATGGGGTTAGAGGATCCACTTTTAATATTTCAAAATTAGAAATCTCTTTTATTCTCAATGTTTACCGATTAATTTACCAGACCATAAAGGCGGTAATTTCATTTGTCTCAATTAAATCCAACCGACCATATAGGCGGTAACAAGGTTATTACCTAAACCGACCATATAGGTGGAAACTACATCTGAAATGAAAAATCGACCATATAGGCGGTAAATAAAGTTGTCACCTAAACCGACCATATAGGCGGTAACTAATTAATCCAAATTTTAATTAAAATAAGAGAGATTAATCTAATTCATTATATTAAAAATCTCACATTTTCACCCGAGCAGAATGAGGTTACCTGCTCATGCTGTAAAAGAAAACACACAAAATTTTATTAAATAAATAAAAAGAAAATACAAGAAAACTTAAATAATATACAAGACACTTTCCTTTAGATTTTCATGGAGAAACTCCTCCAAAGAAAGCATGAAAAATTTACAAAGTTAAGCTTGGTATTTATAGGAAAATCTAAAGGCTTCCACCAATTTCTCCACCAATTGCTCCATCAAACATGGCACCAAACATGGCATTAAAAATTACACCAAACATGGCACCAAACATGCAAGCATGTTTGGTGTAAGTTTGACAATTTTTATTTTTTTATTTTATTAATTTTATTTTATATTTTGAAAATGACTATAGTAATTACACAAAATATACTATATACAAATAGTCCGGATTTCATCGTTTTAGCCCCGAGTTGATTCCATTAAGTCCCAATACTTTATTTATCTACAAAATACATAAAAATACATCAAAACATTCATCAAACCCGAGAAACTAAATAAAATATTAGGTAAAAGGACGGTAAATATTGATATATTTTCCGCTCATCACCCCCCCAAACCTAACATTTTTCTAGTCCTCGAGCAAAACAACAAAATAAAATACAATAAACAATTAAAATTAAACTAAGCTACTTTCGTAGGGATCACGGTTGCATTTAGCGTATGCAACAAGCCTTTAAACCCATAGGTGTCCCTAGTGGACGAGTTGTAGTCTCGTGAGGGTTTACAGCGACGATACCCACAAACGTCTTATAAAATTAAAAAAATAGTAAAACTAATGCACACAAAAGCAAAAAGACAAGAGAATAAAGAAGTTAAAGACTAAACAGGTGAAACTTCTACTCCAAGTTAATAGTTGTTTTCTTTCTTTCTAAATTACCGAATAAGTAAATTCTCCGATTATTTTTATCATTCTTCATATACACAACCAACAAAATATTAATCAACTCATTTTGCCCACAATAGTCACAAGTGCAGTTGAGAAGGGAGTAATATTTTTGTCCTAAGGTTTTATCAGAATTCACACCTTTTTGTAGCAATGGAATAATTTTTTCTGATTTTTTTCTTTGATTTTTGATTTTTTTTATTTATATACAATATCTTCCGTCTATGTAGCGAGCTTTGGGTCAGTGGCTCCCAAACCAGTTGGCTTTAGGGCACTAGGTGTTAAGACACCCCTACGGACTTAATTACTCAGACTTCAGATATATATATATTTTTTGCAACATCTTCGATCTATGTAGCGAGCTTTGGGCCAGTGACTCCCAAACCAGTTGGCTTTAGGGCACTAGGTGTTAAGACACCCGTACGGACTTAATTACTCGGATCTCAAACGTTTTTTTTTTCATACTTTTTTTTCTTTTTTTTACTCCATTGCCATTTATATATGCTTCCTCCAATTAAACTAGAGCACTGAATATTACAAACTTTTCAATTACATCTCATGTTCATATGTTACAATGCATGTTGATAATACCTGCCAACTGAGCATATGAAGATCCATTTTAGTCAGTATTATGGGGAATTCACAAATTAAATAATTCAAAATGAAATAAACAAAAATTAACTTGTTCCGAAATAGGTTGAGATACGTCTCAGGAGTGGAAACTCCTTACACAGCTATCTCTCACCAATTTCACCCGATTAATCAGATTAAAAAAACACAAAAACACAAAATATTTTTTTTTGAATTTTGTAAAAATTTTCAATTTTTTTTTTGTATTTTTTTCGAAAAATTTTGGACTAAAATAGCACAATAAAAACAATGTACTATCATATATTCCCCTCCCCCCAAACCTAAATGAGACATTGTCCCCAATGTTTGAAAAAGTAGAAGAATAGTTTAGAAGATAGTACCTGGTTAACTGAAATTCTACATGAAAAGTTAAAGGTTAAGATCCAGATTTATCCGACGCCTCTTACCACGATCGTTCTCGGACCAATTTATCTTTGAAATGATAGGATCGATTTGTGGTTCAAAAGCTAAGATTTGATCAATTAAATATGGGGCAGTTCTGGCAGTGAAGAGGAGTTCTTTTACAGGTTTTGACACGAACCCATTTCTCCGGGCATCATCAAGAAACACACAAAGAAAATCATAAAATCCATCAACGTTGTACAGTCCAAGCGATTTCTGGTGTATGTTCAAGTTCGCCCACGATAACACTGTAAAAATTTCCTCCATTGTGCCCAATCCACCTGGCAAAGCAATAAAAGCATCAGCACGGTTAATCATTTCTACCAGTCGTTCAGACATACCTGGCACAATTAGTTCTTCTCCGTTTGATGGTCCAATAAGATTCGCCTCCGCCAATGGTTTTGGGATGATTCCCAAGACTTGACTGCCTCATTCCTGTACGGCTTTTGAAACGATCCCCATAAGTACAAGATTGCCACCGCCATATACTAAGTGCATAGTCCTTGCAGCTAAAACTCGACCCAATTCTTGTGCTGCCGCTACGTATTCTGGTTTAACACCAACACTAGTACCGTAAAACACACCGATGTTTTCAACTCGTCTTCTTGAAGTGGCTTCCATGTTTTACTCTGGATGCCTTCAAAAGTGCAATGATGAGTTGAATTTATAACACCTGAAAAGGGTGAGTAAAAATAATAGCACTAGTTCCTGCCAAATGACAATTATTAGTTAAACAGTAAAATAAATCGTGAAAAGTCAAAAGGTCTGGATCCTGTCAGAGAAAATAAAAGAAAATAACAAAATAAATCACAATTATTAGGAAAATACAAAGAGATATAATATTTACAATAATTTACAGCTTGATTGACGTCTATGCGTCAGGGACAAGCTTCCCATCCAATTTTCTTATAAATTGGCAAAACATAGTATTTTTGAGTCAGATTCCCGAGACTTAACTGTTGTCTTTCTTTTTGGAATTGTGTATGTAATTTGCGGATGGCTATATGAACATATCCACTGGGATGCGTCTCAAGAGTCGAAGATATATCATCTAAAGACTCCCTACTCAAGCCATCCCTAATAAATTTAATTTTATATTCGCGATTATTAGACACCATTCCTAAAGAACGACAACGAGTATTGCAATTCCAACGTGCATATTTGTAACAAACACCCATTTGCTTAGCTCTACGTTTCTTTGCATAGGTGCTTCTTCCAAAACCAGAAAAATAAGAATTATAAGAATCAGAGTACTCACCTTCTAATCAGACCCGTGCTTCGATTACCCAACGAATGTC
Organism: Zanthoxylum bungeanum; assembly: GCA_019454045.1. Taxonomy (NCBI): domain Eukaryota; kingdom Viridiplantae; phylum Streptophyta; class Magnoliopsida; order Sapindales; family Rutaceae; genus Zanthoxylum; species Zanthoxylum bungeanum. The sequence continues at coordinate 183,623 of SKCR01005057.1, forward strand.
ATTAGGAATAACTTTGATCATTAGAAGTCTCATCCGTTCCAAGCGAGCTTTGTAGACTTTCATCAGAGAATCTTGAGGGAGAGAAAGAAATTACTTGTGAAGATTTACGAGAGCTTCTCCCATCTTGAAATGACTTCACCTCTAAAAACTAACACATAAAATAAAACACACCAAATCACAATATATACACAAATTGCATGGGTTGCCTCCCAGCTAGCGTTAAGTTTAATGTCGTCAGCTAGACGTGATTGCCCAAACGTTATGCTGGATCTGAAAGTGTGACACTTTCTTTTTGTCGCTAAAAGGATTCTCCCCAATAGTGTTTGACACGCTGGCTATTAACTTTGAATGTGTTGTTAGACTTGGGGTTGTGTATCTCAACAACTCCGTATGGTAACACCTGAGTAATCACAAATGGACCTGACCACTTTAATTTCAGCTTTCCAGGAAAAAATTTTGGCCGTGAATCATATAAAAACACCTACTGTCCTGGCTCTAATTGTCTGCGCACAATTTTTTTATCATGCCATCTCTTGGTCTTTTCCTTTTATAGTTTTGCATTTTCATAAGCCTGTAGGCGAAATTCCTCCAATTCGTTGGGTTGGTGAAGTCTTTTCTCTCATGCAGCTTGTTGATCAAGATTTAACTTTTTCAGTGCCCAGTACGCCTTGTGTTCAAGTTCAAGTTCAACTGGCAGATGACACGCTTTTCCATACACCATTTGATATGGGGACATACCAATAGGTGTCTTGTAAGTTGTCCGGTAGGCCCATAATGTGTCATCTAGTTTTTCATATCAGTCCTTCCTTATTGATCCAACTGTTCTTTCCAAGATTCTTTTGATCTCAATGTTTGAAACTTCAACTTTCCCATTTGACTGTGGATGGTAAGTAGTGGCAACTTTGTGAGTAACTCCGTATTTGGATAGGAGTGCATCAAAGTATCTGTTGAAGAAATGTGTGCCACCATCGCTGATGATTGCCCGAGGTGTTTCGAAGCGAGTGAAAATATTCTTTTTAAGGAATTTGATCACCGCTTTAGAATCATTTGATGGCAGTGCAATTACTTCAACCCATTTGGAGACGTAGTCTACTGCAACCAGTATGTACAGGTTTCCGAATGGTGGAACAAAGGGTCCCATAAAAGCAATCCCCCACACATCAAATATCTCAACTTCCAGAATATTTTGCAAAGGTCCTTCATTTCTCCTGGAAATATTTTTCATTTTCTGGCACCTGTCACATTGAAGAGCAAATAAATAAGCATCTTTAAAAAGAGTGGGCCAGAACAAACCTGATTGTAGGACTTTGGTGGCAGTTTTGTTTCCATTGAAGTGTCCGCCATATGGTGATGAATGACAGTGTTGCAAGACACTCTTGACCTCCTCCTGTGGAATACACCATCTCAGTAATTGATCAGCACATCGTTTGAACATGTACGGCTCATCCCAGACATAGTGCTTGACTTCTTTAAAGAACTTATTTCGTTGCTGAGTTGTCCATTCCAACGGCCATTTTCCTGATACTATGTAGTTGACATAGTTAGCATACCAAGGGACTTCCTGTTGTTTAATGGCAAACAGTTGTTCATCTGGAAAAGTTTCTTTGATTGTCAGTTCTTTGCCAGCTGTTTCTCCATTCTCGAGCCTCGATAAGTGATCTGCCACTTGGTTTTCTGTCCCTTTCCTATCTCTAATCTCCACGTCAAATTCTTGCAGAAGAAGTATCCAACGGATCAATCTGGGTTTGGCATCTTTCTTTGCGATCAGGTATTTGATTGCTGAATGATCTGTGTAGACCACCACTTTGGGACCCAACAGATAGGAGCAGAATTTGTCAAAAGCGAACACAACTGCGAGCAACTCTTTTTCAGTGGTTGTGTAGTTGAGTTGAGCTTCGTTCAGAGTTCTGCTGGAGTAGTAAATGGTGTGGAAAAATTTTTCTTTGCATTGTCCCAAAACTGCACCTATAGCAAAATCACTAGCATCGAACATCACCTCAAATGGAATGGTCCAGTCTGGTGCTACAATGATGGGAGTAGAAACAAGCTTATGTTTCAGGATCTCAAAAGCTTCCTGGCATTCTTTGGTGAAGTTGAAAGGCACATCTTTCTCCAGAAGATTACACAGAGGTTTAGCAATCTTGGAAAAGTCTTTGGTAAATCTCCTGTAAAAACCTACATGTCCAAGAAAGCTCCGAATCCCTTTTACAGATGTTGGTGGAGGTAATTTTTCAATTATCTCGATCTTTGCTTTGTCTACCTCGATTCCCTTTTGTGAGATCCGATGTCCAAGAATAATGCATTCCTGCACCATGAAGTGGCATTTCTCCCAGTTGAGTATCAGGTTGGTATCTTCGCACCTTTGTAACACATGTTCTAGATTTTGCAAGCAGTGGTCGAAAGAGTCTCCAAACACAGAGAAGTCATCCATAAAAACCTTCATACTCTGCTCCAGCATGTTTGAGAAGATAGCCATCATGCAACGCTGAAATGTGGCAGAAGCATTACATAATCCAAATGGCAATCTGCGGAAAGCAAAAGTACCATACGGACATGTAAAGGTGGTTTTCTCCTGATCTTCTGGGGCGATGGCAATCTTATTGTACCCCAAATATCCATCCAGAAAGCAATAGTACTCATATCCCGCCAGTCTGTCTAGCATCTTATCAATGAATGGCAGTGGAAAATGGTATTTCCTCGTTGCTTTGTTCAATTTTCTGTAGTCTATGCATACTCTCCATCCAGTCATTGTTCTTGTTGGAATCAGCTCATTCTTTTCATTTGTGACTGCAGTAATTCCTCTTTTCTTTGGTACACACTGCATAGGACTCACCCAGGTGCTATTTGAGATGGGGTAAATGATGCCAGCATCCAACCATTTGATGATTTCTTTTTTCACGATCTCCTTCATGATTGGATTGAGTCTCCGTTGATGCTCCACTGTGGGTTTGTACTCGTCATTCATCATAATCTTGTGCATGCAAAATGATGGGCTAATGCCTCGAATGTCTGCTATAGTCCAGCCAATGGCTCTCTTGTGCTCTCGTAACACTCTCAGCAACTTTTCTTCCTGCTCCAATGTTAGCGAAGAAGAAATAATCACAGGTAATTCAGAAGAGTTTCCAAGAAATGCATACCTAAGATGGCTCGACAGTAACTTCAGCTCTAGTTGTGGTGGTTCTTCAATCGAATACTTGATTCGATCTTTCTTCGGGAGTTCCAGAATTTCAACTGGTGGTGTCGATTTGAAACGAAATGGCTTGTCAATGTAGTTGATACATTCCAGGATTTCAGCATCTAGCTTGATATCAGTCATGTTGGTGATGCAAGCTTCAAGTGTATCCGTGGGATTTGGCTCAGTAACCTGAACGATACTATCAACGACATCAATTCTGAAACATTCTTCTTCCTTTTCATCGTTAGGGAATTTCATGGCTTTGAAAACATTGAAGGTAACTTATTGCTCCTGAACTTTCATGGTTAGTTCTCTTTTTTGTACATCAATCACAGTTTGTCATGTAGCCAAAAATGGTCTCTCAAGGATGATAGGTACATCTTTGTCTTCTTCCATGTCAAGGATAATGAAATCTACTGGGAGAATGAGTTTATCGACTTTGACCAGCACATCTTCAACGACTCCTCTCGGAAATGCGAGCGTTCGATCAACAAGTTGTAGAGAGACTGATGTAGGCATTGCTTCTCCAATTTACAGTTTCCTGTAAATAGAAAAAGGCATTAAGTTAACACTTGCACCCAAATCACATAAAACCTTACCGATATAATGTTCTCCAATGGTGCATGGTACAGTAAAACTGCCAGGATCTTTCAACTTCGGAGGAAGTTTCCTCTGAATGATATCACTGCATTCTTCTGTTAATGCTACTGTCTCGTAGTCTCCCAATCTTCGTTTTCGTGAAAGAATATCTTTCATGAATTTGACATAGATGGGCATTTCTTCCAAGGCTTCTGCAAATGGAATGTTGATATGTAGCTTTTTGAAAACTTTCAAGAAACGAGCAAACTGCTTGTCCAGTTTGTTTTTCTGAAGACGTTGTGGAAAAGGTGGAGGTGGAGTGATTTGATCTTTTTCCTTTGCTTCTTTTTCCTCCATCTGTTGCTCTACTTCTTTTGGAACTTCTTCAATGGATGCTTTGATTCCAACATCTTTGTTGATTTCAGTACCGCTTTTCAAAGTAATGGCTTGACATTGTTCCTTCCCTCGGTTTCTTGGATTTGATTCTATGTTGCTGGGAAGATTCCCTGGCGGTCTGTAACCCTGAGCATTGGTCAGTTGTCCAATTTGATTCTTCAGTGCTTTAATGGAAGCAAATTGGCTTTGATTGAATGCTGTTTGGGCTTGAAACATAGAATCATATTTTGCTTTTTGCTTTTTAAACATCTGTGCAAACCATTCTTTCATTTCTAGTTCTTTTTCATACTCCTGGCCTTTGTTCTGCTGTTGGAATCCAGGTGGTGGATTATTCTTTTGCCCTGAATTGTTGCTCCATGAAAAATTGGGATGATTCCTCCACCATGGGTTGTAGGTGTTGGAATATGGATTATTCCCCTGTCTATTGAAATTGTTGACATAATTCACCGTCTCTTCTTGTTGAATTGGTTTTGGTGCTCCTCTATATGGTGAACTTGTGGATCCGATAATGTTTACATCTTACGTGCTAAGTATTTCCAGACATTTGCATATCTAATCCAGCCTGGTATTCACTGTTGTGTTGGCTCCAACTTCATAAATTCCTGCAATTCTTTGAATCATGCTCCTATCTGTTGGCCACAACGAATTGTTGTTAGCCATTTCTTCGATTAAGTCTCATGCTTGATCTTCTCCTTTCGCCATCAAAGCTACTCCAGCAGCAGCATCAATTGTGGTTCTCATCAATCTAGAAAGTCCATTATAGAAGGTTTGGACTTGTAGCCATTTTTCAATCTCATGGTGAGGGCATTTTCTGAGCAAATCCTTGTACCTTTCCCCAAGATTCGTAGAGAGATTCTGAGTCATGTTGCACAAAGGATGTGATGTCATTCCTCAACTTTGCTGTTCTAGCTGGTGGAAATATTTTGCAAGGAATTTGGTGGCTAAAGTGTTCTAAGTTGTGATGGAACCTGCTGGTAGTGAATGTAGCCAAGCTTTTGCTCTGTCTTTCAAGGAATATGGAAAAACCCGCAGTCTCATTGCTTCTTTAGCTCCTCGGTTGTAATTGAAAGTGCCACAAATTTCTAAGAAGTTGCTGATGTGGCATTAGGATCTTCAGTTGCATTCCCCCCAAACTGAACTGACTGCTGAATCATCTGAATGCATGTTTTGATGTCACACGCATTTGCTGGTAAGGGAGGAAGTACAATACAAGAAATGAAGCCGTCAACCAACGGAATGGTTCTGTCTCGAATGGGAATTGGTGGTGCAACTTCCAAAGGTTCAGGATCCATGTTAATAATTGCTTATTTCCCTTCTCGTCTTTCTCTTCTCAACTGTCTGATGGTTCTTTCAATTTCTTGGTCAAGCGGTCAGAGTTCAAAGCTTCTGGTTCAACTCATGTAGTGTCTAAGAACCTGAAACACAAGAAAACAAAAACAATAAGTAAAAAGAAATTAGATACAAGTAAATGTATCTAACCTCAAAACTAATAGTGAAAGATAAATAAGTCCCCGGCAACGGCGCTAAAAACTTGACCGGCGTAATCACACGCGTATAACGCAAGCGCACGTATCGTTCAAGTAGTATAAAAAGTATCGATCCCACGAGGACTTAATACCTAGCTATTAATTTTATGAGGCCAAATGATTACTAGTATCTAACAGATTGATTGATTGACTGGGTGGTGACTTTAAACTTAAAAACAAGTAAATAAAATTGCGCAAAAATAGGTTGAGGAAAATTCAAATTTATAAAACTATCCAGGGTTGTGAATTCTTCCAATATCTTTTAAAAGATGAAGTGGTTATTTCATGTTTGTGCAATCTATTGGTTTATTAACATGGAACACGGAAATAGGTAAAAGCCTCTTCCGATGGTCAGATACAAATACCCAGTGTAACCCAATTAATCATATTCCTGTAGGGGTTTTTAGGGGGTAAATCCGGTAACGCAGCGGAAGCGGTGGAAAATCAAAATTTCCGATTTCAAAACTTTTTCTCGGATTAATTAAATAAACATATTTATTTAATATTCCAATAATCAAATTATGAAAATAAAATTCAATAAATCATATTTAAGTGAATTTACCGAATTGCCCTTATACTTGGTACTTTGTCCATTTTAGTCCGAAATTGATCAAATCAATTTTGAATGATTCTAAATCATTTCTAAGATGAACTTAGCATGTTCAAAACATTAAAACACCAAGGCAACCAGAATCCCCAAATTTCCTATCCTTGGCCGAATGCACCTAAAGGGGAGGGGGGGTTTGTGCATTTTGTGATTTCATGCTTCAAAACACATCAATATGTAATCCAATCAACATGAAACTTTATATGCATCATATACACATCCTTATACACAACATAAATGAAAATCCCCAAATTTGGAAGTGGTCATGAACCCTAATTTTTCGATTTCTTCAAATTAGACCAAATTGGTTAAATCAATTACTTTAATCATCAATCTTCCATCCAATCAAAGTATCAACACAATGAAACAACTCAAGATCAAATCTAGGTCATCTTAGAGTGGGTCAACAACTCTAGATTAGCAACAAGGTTTCCAAAACCATAAAAGAATACTTATAACTACAATAGTCACAAGCTTCCATCATCATACATGCTCAACACTTTCAACAAAACTTCCATCATCAAAAAAACAAAGAATAAAGAAAAGAATAACATAAGAACATCACAAGATATAGCCTACATCCTAGGGAACATTTTCCTTTCTAATAGTAAGTTGAAGAAACTTACTAAAATCCAAGTTTTTCTTTGTTTTAGCCTTTCTTCCTCTCAAGCTTTCTTTGTTTCTTTTAATGGAGTTTATGTCAAAGTGTATTAGGTTAGAAATGAAAATGAAATGAAAACAATATATACTTGTTACACTAAAGGCCCTTGGCCGAAAATCACAAGCATGTATTTGGCAATTTTAATTTCAATTTCATTTAACAAAAATTTGATCAAGTTGATTAAATATCTAAAAACACTTTATTAGATATTTATAACTTGGTCAACAAAGGCAACTTAATCATTTTAAATCAAATATCCAAAGTTAAGATATTTATATTTTAATTAATTTAATCATTTAACAATTAATTAATTAAATACAAATATATTAAATATATGTATTATATTTACATTAAATATCAAATACATATATTCATTTAGGATATTAGTCAAATATCTCAATTTGACTATTAATTAATGTGTATTTAAATTAATCAAGTATTAAATGTAAATACACAATAATTAAGCAAATGACTATCGGGTCCCTTTAGCATGTATTTTGCGTTTAACCTTTAAACGACTTTATATAATATCAAAATTATTTATAAATGTTGCTCTAGTGCTCTACAAGTATATTTCCTTATTGAGACTCTCTAGATTCAGGTATATCCGTCACAAAATCCAATTTCGTGTCCATAATTTATCCACCCGTAAATTATGACGATCACGGATAATCTCGTTGAATCATACAGGTCGAGGTCATGGAAAATGTATAATTCCTCCGTCACAGGTATCCGGATAAATCCCAGAGATATAGATGTAAACGTCAAATCTCTATAGGGATTATCCAGTCGACTATTCTATTAGCAATCTCAAAAAGAATGTTTAGAACTAGCTTCTAAACTATACCACGGGCCCATGGTTTTATCTGATTGCTAATCATATGGACTACCTATGCTCTGGTACACAGAATTGACGGATCCTATCTTGATACACATAGGACACCCTGAGGATCTATCTACACCCAACGAACAGGCGGAGGTCTGATCTAAATAGATCGGTGACGTGACTGCCATCTAAGTGTAGAAGATGTCTCATGTGCCCACAATGGCATCTCAAGTCTAAGAATCACAAGTGCTACTCAACCCGAGAAGATTCTTATTGACGTTGGTGTACCATCCATTAAGAATCTTCGGTGAGTCGTTCAGTGTTTATCCGCTATAAACACCCACACGTCTATACTAGTCTCCAAGACTAATGGTTCATTGAGAAACCATTGGAATCATATATTCCAGTCTACGACATGTACCGGTCTCAACGGGTTTACTATACTGACCAAGTAGTGTAAACCTTGACTAGGAACTGTGTGAGAATGACAACGTCATGATACTACTCAATGTCAGTTGCGACGCTTTTGCAACAGTACCATGACTAATCATTTTATGGTCATTACGTCTTTACCATATTAAAAAGATACATTATATTATAGAAACTGCATATAGTATTCATAATAATAATGTTTTACAGAAGTATTCAAAAGAAATACAACCGGGAATTGGCGCTCTGAGCACAAACCCCAACAATTCCTATGTCAACCAAGTTACCTGAATTCATTAAGATTAAGTTTCAATTATGGTTACCCCCACCCGACAGGTATATTCCTATCTTGTAAGGAAATCTATTAAAGGGTTATTTATCCTCAAGGAAGATCGTGGGTTATTAAGTCTAGGGTCTTAAACCTAAAATCCATTTTCCAAGTTCATTTTAAGTTTACCATTTCAATCTTATTATTGGCCAGTTAACAAGAAGCATGAAGACTAAGGCTCAATAAATAAACCTTTATATTACCCAAACCGTAAAACAACCCCTTATTAACCGGTGATATTGGAATTCATCAAAACACCAGATAACGGGCTTAGCTACGACAAATATCTAAGGCTAATAAAAGCTTAAATAAAATAAAAGACATAAAGTAAATACTGGAAATTAAATAAAGTAAATGCTGGAAATAAAAAAAAATGTAAAAGTACAATAAAAGAAAATGTTGGGGGTTAGAGGATCCACTTTTAATATTTCAAAATTAGAAATATCCATTATTCTCAATGTTTACCGATTAATTAACCAAACCATAAAGGCGATAATTTCATTTGTCTCAATTAAATCCAACCGAGCATATAGGCGGTAACAAGGTTATTACCTAAACCGACCATATAGGCGGAAACAACGTCTCAAATGAAAAATCGACCATATAGGCTGTAAATAAAGTTGTCACCTAAACCGGCAATATAGGCAGTAACTAATTAATCTAAATTTTAATTAAAATAAGAGAGATTAATCTAATTCATTATATTAAAAGTCTCACATTTTCACCCCAGCAGAATGAGGTTACCTGCTCATGCTATAAAAGAAAACACACAAAATTTTATTAAATAAATAAAAAGAAAATACAAGAAAACTTAAATAATATAAAAGACACTTTCCTTTAGATTTTCATGGAGAAACTCCTCCAAAGAAAGCATGAAAATTTTACAAAGTTAAGCTTGGTATTTATAGGAAAATCTAAAGGCTTCCACCACTTTCTCCACCAATTGCTCCACCGAACATGGCACCAAACATGCAAGCATGTTTGGTGGAAGTTTGACAATTTTTACTTTTTTATTTTAATAATTTTATTTTATATTTTGAAAATGACTATAGTAATTACACAAAATATACTAGATTATTCATCAATATCGTCCTTCCAAACTTCAGAATTCAAAAATATTTAAATCTTCAAAGTTGTAGATATTTGTGTCTTCTTTAATCTAGAACTTGAATCAGCTCAATCGAATATCGGATGATAAAGTTATGGCCAAACTACCAAACTTGCGCAAAATTGGAATTTAGGACTGCACTTCGTGACGCGTATAGTAAATTTCCGTTTTCGCCATTTTTTGCTCCGAATTTCATCGTGTTAGCCCCAAGTTGATTCCATTAAGTCCTAATACTTTATTTATCTACAAAATACATCAAAAAATACATCAAAACGTTCATCAAACCCGAGAAACTAAACAAAATATTAGGTAAAAGGACGGTAAATATTGATATATTTTTCAATCATCAGTAACGCCCCTAGACCCTAGTTCAGGGTCAGGTAGTAGCATTAGCCCAGTTGATTACCCATCAGCAACAGCCACTAGGTCCAGAGCCGAGAGCTGCAGAACCCACAGTTCCTGTTCCACCACCACCTGTAGGACTATCAATGGCTCACCAAATAGTAGTTCCTCCAAACAGACCAGATCCTACTACTTTCCAAGCATGACCTCCTGATATGCCTCATGAGCCACCTCTAGTAACAGTTCGGGTTATGCAGCGACATGAGCTGTTAGTGTCCTTACATGACTTCCGGAAGCTTCATCCTCTCATATTCTCGAGAGTAGAGTCCTCCCCTGACAGTTGCAGTTTTATTGAGGAATCATATCACATATGTACAAATTTATGGTGTTCTTTGGAGAGAGCGGTAGAGTTAGTTAATTTCCAGTTGAGGGATGTCGCCAACACATGGTTTATGTCCTTTCGAGATGGTCGGCGATGAGATGCTCCTCCACTGACATTGGTTGAGTTCAATAAAGTTTTGTTGTCCAGATTTTTGCCACAGAGTATCAGAGATACGTAAAGCCCCCATGTATCAGGTTTTATACAGTACCAAAGATTCTTATACATAAAGTATTTCAGAAATGGTTTTTCTCAAGTTTAAAAGAAAAGAATCAATTTTCAAACAAGGATTTCATAGATGTTTTAAAACTAAAGTAATTTAAAATAGTTACACTGATACAGTTTCTTTGATTTTGTAGCTTCACTCACTGAGTTCCATTGGACTCACCCCCACCACTTCCCAGTTCTTTTGTAGGATCCATCTTTTGGTGAGCCACATGCAACTTTTGGAGACTCGGCTCGAGGACAAGAGTTATACTGCAATCACCAGTTATGAGGTCCATCATTCCAGATCTATATTCATATAGAATGTAGTTCTCTGGGTTTTTATTTTGATATATTGTAGACATATGTTTGATGACGTATGTACAATAAATATTTTCAAATATGTATATATTTCATGATTATGCATTTATGTTAATTTTAAGTTTGCATGTGTAACTAGTTATAAGTTTGCATGATATTACGATAAAAGCAAGTGTTCATTTGCATAAGTTAAAGGCTTAGGCGGCAGTGGGATCTGTTGCATGCCGGTAACATTCCCGTAATGGGGATGTTACAAAGATGGTATCAGAGCATGGTCTATGGATTCAGTGACTGCAGTAAGAGAGTAGTAGTGTCTTGTATATGTAGTATACCCGGGGTACTTGTATGCACTGTATTTTTGCATATAAGTCCCGATGATAAGCCTTGTACGGAGGCACTACTCTTTAAGTTGCGGAAGTCGCGGGAAACAGACGTCGGAAGAGAAAGTTCGGAAATCAATACTTTGTTGGACTTAATTCGTTTGCTTAGCTTCGGGTTTGCTCATTGATTCTCTATTTTAAAATTCACCCAAGCCCATACACCACCAAGCCTTCTAATTCACGCCCAAGCCCATTCAAACCCATCCAAAATAACAATTAACACATTAAACACATGTTGAAATCAAATCAAATAGACTCCCTAAATTAGAGAGTTCCTTTCCTTGTAGCACACTAATTAAGAGATATCCCCCATAATTACATGATACTTTCCCTACCAGTACAAGGACAACCTCAACCCTCTCCTATAAAAAGACACCCAAACCAAACCCTTGAGACCCTAGCTGGAGCTCATTCACGGTAACTCTCTCCTCTCTGTAACATACGGTATTCATCCAAAAAGAAACCATAATAGCTTCACGCCTCCTCTCTCTCTCTCTCTTATCTATCTCCCTACAATCCACGTACACGAAGCCAAGAACCACCATCTTTTCTCTCTCCACCCCACTCGGCAACCTCACAAAAAATAAAGCCTTAACCCTAATGCCCCTCTCCTTCACGTGAACCATCAGACCGACACTAATAAGCCACAAGATGCCAAAATCGTAAACCTCATGCACCATTAAACAATCACAAGCCACAACTTCACTCACTGCCATTCACGAGCCAGAACCCTAAAACTCATCTCACGGCCAAACACCTCTCACACACTCTCATCAAGCCACAACATTACACAGCATTCACGCCTCCTTCTCTCCACACAAGATTCACGGCAGCAACCAAAAGAAGACCATAATCACGCACAAAGCAACCCAGACAAAACCCTTTGCTCATTCTCTCTCCACTCACTCGGCCAACCTACTCTCTCTTTCGGCATGCATGAAAGATAAAACCCTAGCAGCCCTCAACAAAACTTACAAAGTACCGTGAATAAACAAACCCGGAGTAAGCCCCATTCACCGTGAAATAAACAACCCTAAACATAAGCCTCACATTCAACAGACCATAAAACCACCCGTCAAAGACACGCCGAATATCCCTCTTTCTCCTCCACACTCACTGCCTTCAACCGACACAATCAAACGCAACCTTGGACGTGAACTAAGCCACCAAATCGACTGACTATTCACAACTATTCTGACCCGCACTTCTCTCTTCTCTCACACGGCCCTCACCGACTCACAAACAGCCCAAAACAGTGACCCAAAATACCCTAAAACAGTCCCCAGAAATTACCCCAAAACAGTGACCTAAAATACCCCTTAAACAGTCAAAAAACAGTAGCCCAAAACAGAGAAAACAGCGACCGAAAACAGTGAACCAGGGAAAACAGTGGAAATGCAACCCTTCCGATGACGTCCCAACGCACTCCCGGGAAGCGACTTAAAAGGTAAGACCTGATGGCACCCTTTGTTATATTTTATTTTGTTATCCCGGACATGGCATGCTTGGTTGGACGTGGAATACGTCCAACCGGGTATGCGAAGTCCTATATTGAAAACGGCCAAATTCTTTGGTCACATATTTATTATTCCGCACTTATTTCGTTTTATTAGTCTTTTATTATTTCGCATTTAATTTCCGTTTGTTGTTATTTTATTATTCTGCATTTGTTTTGTTCTCTTTCATTATTTATTGTCATATGCATTATCATATTTCATTATGTCAACATTGGGTTATTGATTGCGTTGTGTTAGTAATTGCTTATCCCTTGTGGTCTATCGGATGGAAACCCAGACATAAATTCTGTAGCCGAATCCGAATGGATGGTAGTGCGGTCTGTACTTGGGATACAACTCCATGTACCGCATGAGGAAATTTTCACGCATGTGTTCATGAGATTGTGTGTTTGCCGTTATTTCGACTTACTTTTATGCATGTGAACTTAGATATAGGTTGTATGCAAACTTAGATGTAGGTTATTCTTGCATGTGTATGTTACGTAGACTTGGTTATACTATTGCATAAATCTGTTCATTACAAGTGGCATAAGTAATGGACCATTCTGAACCCAACGGTTTGAGGTCTTCCCTTGCGAGGGGTGAGTGCGGCCTTAAATCATTTCCTGTTTCACACCGGGTGGCGACTCCATTTTATTTCTCCGGTTTAGTTCCCCGCGGGCTACTCCGTACTCCCAACTAGGCCGTGAGCCTGGAACAGCATCATCGATTTTTGTTTCCTACAGTCCGGCGACTCCACTGGGATAGAGAATCGGCCCCGAAATAATGTCTTGTAATGTTTGTGATTTATGTTTTAGTTGACCGTGTCTGCCGTGGGTTGAAGGGGTTTAATCAAAGGCATTTTTAAAGTTAGGTAATGGTTTGGTGTCTTCCTTTATTCACTACCTTTCTATAACTGAGAGGAAAAGCTGTGAAGGCACCTAGATAATCATTTACCCGAAACTTACCGTGATGGACTAATTTGAATGACCTATTGGTTATTCCTGTCACTAAGGCGATTAGAGCCTAAGAGGCTTGGGAATTTAAGAGAGTTCGCTCCACCCTCCCTCTGGGGAATCTTCAATAGGAAATCTATTTGACAGTCAGTCATGCACCATAACTCGTTGGCACGTACCTTAAGGTATAAAAAATGTGCGCTCACTTGGTCACTCGAACCCTTGAGTGGGGAGTCCTAGTTGTCGGCAATCCTTCGTCAGCGGGAGCCTTTGTCTACACTCCCATAAACCCACATGTGAACCATAGGCATATGACCAATAGAAGTCGTCCCTTTATGCTTTTGATAAACACATGCATATTATATCTCATGCATCGCACGCATTTCATGCATCTCATGCATACACGCATCATGTTAACCCTGTGTCTTAAAAGCCATCATAGATATCTGTTGGGTTAGGGGTAAAAGAAGACTTGTCAAAAAGAGTTTAGCGAACATGAATATCGGGAAAGGGAAGCCGAGAAACAGAAAACTTTACTGCAAGGACAGAAAGACCATTGGGGGGCCTTCAGCAAAAAAAATTAAAAAAAAAAAGAAAAAGAAAAAAAAAGAAGAAAAAAAGAAGAAAAGAAAAGAAAAAAACAAAACAAAAAAAAGAAAAATAAAAGAGAAAAAAAAACAAGAAAAATAAAAAAATTTAAAAAAAAGAAAAAAAATTTGCCCGTTCTTAGTCTTTAATAGTTAGGCATAAGTCCGATGATGAAATTGATTGCTTCGGGGTGAAACCTTAGAAACGATAAGTTCTTGATACGCTTTTATCTGATACTTTGAGTGATTGATCTATGTTAGACTCGTAAGCACTTCACTATAGGTTCTTAGCGGTGAAAGCCTGAGTAGTTGGCAAGGTGACTAGTTGAAGAAATTGTAGGTCGGTGAATGACCATTTGCTTAGATGTCTATCTTGATTTGCTTATGTTATGATGTGTGGTATGGTTGAAAATGAAAGAAAAGTCTCTAAAGAAAAGAATTAAACCACCTATAACCAATAAGCGTGAAGCTACCCATGGGCGAGTATTAGGACCACCATGAGGAGAAATGCTACCTTAAAGGGTAGGTGCGTTGAAAAAAGAGAAAGAAAGAAAAAAAGAAAAGAAAAGAAAAAAGGAAGTTCAAAATGAAAAGACAAAAGAGAAAAAACACCATACCACATTGAGCACAGAAAAGCAATTGCATAGCATAACTGAGACATCTAGGTTGGTTTGACCCATCGATCCTGATTTTTGAAACGAAATCATCGAGATGGCTTACCTAAGGATCAAGCTGTAAAAGAACCTGGGCACACACACACTTTGAGTCTGGTTCAGATCATTTATTCAAACGCTCGGATTTGAGTTGCCTCGAGTACTTTGAAGGTTCTCTGATTTCAACACTGGGCATCCTTTGAGGGCAACAATATGTATAACTATTGGGACTATTTCGTAAGAGGCAGTATAGTATGTTGGTATGGAATGCCACATCATGCGACTCACCTTGACCTAGTGCAAACAGTGGAGAATAGAAAGCTAAACCAAGACTGAGGGTGACCAGTCTACCACCTCGCGAATAAGGGATGTACCAAGAACTTGAGCCATGAGGCAGAAGAGAACTGAACAATCACCAGAAGAGAACTGGCGAAAGGAAACTGTAAGCAGACCCAGGGGGCGACCAAAAACAGTTATAGGCAAAGGACACCAAGGAGCACAAGGAAGACCTAACCCATCGGAATAGGAAACACATCCATGCATTAGGACAAAGGAACACCCATCAGAGTAGGGAAAGCATACATTGCACACATGTATACATGCACCCATGCAAATAGGACAAAGAAACCCATCGGAATAGGAAATACATCCATGCATACATGCATACACGTCACCTGCACATAATTTTCTTGCCTTGTTTTTGTTCGCAGGTTTTGAAAAAAAAAAGGGGCCAAGACCCTCAACTCAAATCGGGAATAAAACCCATAATTCAGGGAACAAGACCATCATCTCAATTCGGGAATAAAGCCATCTCTCATCAAAATCCGGGAACAAGACCCTCATATCAACTCAGTAACGGTTTAAAAATGAGACATCTCTCATCAAGTAACGGTTCAAAAATGAGCCATCTCTCATCCAGTAATGGTTCAAAAATGAGCCACCTCTCATCAAGCAACGGTTCAAAATGAGCCATATCTCATCCAGTAACGGTTCAAAAATGAGCCACCTATCATCAAGTAACGGTTCAAAATGAGCCACCTCTCATCAAGTAACGGTTCAAAATGAGCCACCTCTCATCAAGTAATGGTTCAAAAATGAGCCACATATCTCATCAGTAACGGTTCGAAAATGGACAACCATCAGTGACGCCTCAAAATGAGGTTTAGCATGCCGAAAATGGCGCTCCAAAAATGTAGCACAGTTCAAAAATGGACCATCATCACATCAGCGATGCCTCAAAATGAGGTTTAGCATGCCGAAAATGGAGCACAGTTCGAAAATGGACCACCATCACATCAGCGACGCCTCAAAATGAGGTTTAGCATGCCGAAAATGGCGCTCCTAAATGGAGCACAGTTCAAAAATGAACCACCATCACATCAGCGACGCCTCAAAATGAGGTTTAGCACGGTTCGAAAATGGACCACAATCTCAACTCAGTAACGGTTCGGAAATATACCAACTCTCATCAGTTCAGTTTGGTAGTGATTCCTAGAGATCATAGCATCTTACAAAGATGAAGCTCAGGGGTCGCAGCACCTCACCACCAGATCAACTCAGCTTGAAACATCTCAGAGCAACAGGCAAGTCAAGCAGCAGCTGGCGAGCCAGGTAAGTAAAAATGCATTGCATAACTTTGATAGGATTGTCACTGTCACACATTGCACAAGTCCCATCAAAGTGGGGGCAACTGTAGGCACTGCATTTTTGCATATAAGTCCCGATGATGAGCCTTGTACGAAGGCACTACTCTTTAAGTTGCAGAAGTCGCGGGAAATGGATGTTGGAAGAGAAAGTTCGGAAATCAATATTTTATTGGACTTAATTCGTTTGCTTAGCTTCGGGTTTGCTAATTGAATCTCTGTTTTAAAATTCACCCAAGCCCATACACCACCAAGCCTTCTAATTCACGCCCAAGCCCATTCAAACCGATCCAAAATAACAATTAACACATTAAACACATGTTGAAATTAAATCAAATCACCTCCCTAAATTAGAGAGATCATTTCCTTGTAGCACACTAATTAAGAGATATCCCTCATAATTGCATGATACTTTCCCTACCCGTACAAGGACAACCTCAACCCTCTCCTATAAAAAGACACCCAAACCAAACCCTTGAGACCATGGCTGGAGCTCATTCACGGCAACTCTCTCCTCTCTGTAACATACGGTATTCATCTAAAAAGAAACCCTAATAGCTCCACGCCCCCTCTCTCTCTATGTCTTATCTCTCTCCCTATAATCCACGTACACGAAGCCAAGAACCACTATCTTTTCTCTCTCTCCACCCCACTCGGAAACCTCACAAAAAATAAAGCCTTAACCCTAATGCCCCTCTCTTTCCCGTGAACCATCAGACTGACACTAATAAGGCACAAGATGCCAAAACCCTAAACCTCATGCACCATTAAACAATCACAAGCCACGACTTCACTCACTGCCATTCACGAGCTAGAACCCTAAAACTCATCTCATGGCCAAACACCTCTCACACACTCTCATCAAGCCACGACATTACACAGCATTCACGCCTCGTTCTCTCCACATAAGATTCACGGCAGCAACCAAAAGAAGACCATAATCATGCACAAAGCAACCCAGACAAAACCCTTTGCTCCTTCTCTCTCCACTCACTCGGCCAACATGCTCTCTCTTTCGACATGCATGAAAGATAAAACCCTAGCAGCCCTCAACAAAACTTGCAAAGTACCGTGAATAAACAAACCTGGAGTAAGCCTCATTCACCGTGAAACAAACAACCCTAAACAAAAGCCTCACCTTCAACAGACCATAAAACCACCCATCAAAGACACGCCCAATATCCTTCTTTCTCCTCCACACTCACAGCCTTCAACCGACACAATCAAACGCAACCTTGGACGTGAACTAGGCCACCAAACCGACCGACTATTCATAACTATTCTGACCCGCACTTCTCTCTTCTCTCACACGGCCCTCACCGACTCACAAATAGCCCAAAACAGTGACCCCAAATACCCTAAAACAGTCCCCAGAAATTACCCCAAAACAGTGACCTTAAAATACCTCTTAAACAGTCCAAAAACAGCAGCCCAAAACAGATAAAATAGTGAGTGAAAACAGCGAGCGGAAATAGCAAACCAGGGAAAACAGCGAAAATACAACCCTTCCGGCGACATCCCAACGCACTCCCGGGAAGTGACTTAAAAGGTAAGACCTGAGGGCACCCTTCGTTATATTTTATTTTGTCATCCCGGACACGGCATGCTTGGTTGGACGTGGAATATGTCCAACCGGGTATGCGAAGTCCTATATTGAAAATGGCCAAATTCTTTGATCACATATTTATTACTCCGCACTTATTTCGTATTATTGGTCTTTTATTATTCCACATTTAATTTCCGTTTGTTGTTTTTTTATTATTCCACATTTGTTTTGTTCTCTTTGGTTATTTATTATCATATGCATTATCATATTTCATTATGTCAACATTGGGTTACTGATTGCGTTGTGTTAGTAATTATTTTTCCCTTGTGGTATATCGAATGGAAACCCAGACATAAATTCTGTAGCCGATTCCGAATGGACGGTAGTGCGGTCTGTACTTGGGATACAACTCCACGTACCGCATAAGGAAATGTTCACGCATGTGTTCATGAGATTGTGTGTTTACCGTTATTTTGACTTACTTTTATGCATGCGAACTTAGATATAGGTTGTATGCAAACTTAGATGTAGGTTATTCTTGCATTTGTATGTTGCGTAGACTTGGTTATACTATCGCATAAATCCATTCATTACAAGTGGCATAAGTAAGGGACCATTCCGAACCCAACGGTTTGAGGTCTTCCCTTGTGAGGGGTGAGTGCGGCCTTACATCATTTCCTGGTTCACATCGGGTGGCAACTCCATTTTATTTCTCCGGTTTAGTTCCTCGCGGGCTACTCCGTACTCCCAACTAGGCCGCGAGCCTAGAACAGCGTTGCCGATTTCTGTCTCCTACAGTACTACTATATATAAGAGGCTTTTTACTCTAATAACCTTGTCTCGAGGTATGTCTCATTCTTATTAGTTATAATTCCTTTAAATGTAATTGACTATTTTTCTCTCTTAATTTCTTAGATTTCATGCCACCCAAGGGAAGAACCGGAGTCAGGGTAGACCCAGACGTGGTAGGGCGCCTCATGGCATAGATCCGGATCAGAGATCATTAGCACCTCCCCCTGAGGGCAGGGAGTGGAGTCCTTACGTGAAAGTGGTGTAGAGGAAGGTAGAGCAGCATCAATGGTTCAACGTAATGACCCAGTAGCTGCGGGTTTACACCAGATTCAACAATCAGTAAAAACTTTAGCCCAGCTGATTACCCGTCAGCAGCAGCCACTTGACCCAGAGCCGAGAGCTGCAGAACCCACAGTTCATGTTCCACCACCACCTGTAGGACTATCAATGGCTCACCAAATAGTAGTTCCTCCAAAAAAACCAGATCCTACTACTTTCCAAGCATGACCTTCTACTATGCCTCATAAACCACCTCCAGTAACAGTTCAGGTTATGCAGCGACATGAGCTGCTAGTGTGATTACACGACTTTCGGAAGCTTCATCCTCCCACATTCTCGGGAGTAGAGTCATTCCCTGACCATTATGGTTTTATTGAGGAATCAGATCACATATGTACATATTTGGGGTGTTCTTCGGAGAGAGCGGAAGAGTTAGTTAGTTTCTAGCTGAGGGATATCGCCAACACATGTTTTATGTCCTTTCGGGATGGTCGGTGACGAGAAGCTCCTCCATTGACATGGGGGTGTTCTTCGGAGAGAGTGGTAGAGTTAGTTAGTTTCTAGCTGAGGGATATCGCCAACACATGTTTTATGTCCTTTCGAGACGGTCGGTGACGAGAAGCTCCTCCATTGACATGGGTTGAGTTCAGTACAGTTTTCTTGTCCAGATTTTTGCCACTGAGTATCAGAGATGCTAGTGCCCGAGAGTTTGAACAGTTGGTTCAGGGCGAGTAGATGAAAGTTTCCGAGTATGATATACGATTTACATAATTGTCACGCTACACCTCATATTTAGTCAGTATATAAGAGATGAAAGTGAAGAGGTTTGTTAACGAGCTTCGAGATTACTTATTTCACTCTATTCACTTCACAGAGGCCATTACCTACACTCAAGTTTTAGATGCTTCCTTGCGGTTTGAAGCGCGGGCCAGAGAGAGACAAGCAGAAATGGAATCTCGAAAGAGACCTAGATCAGAGGAGATGACTAGGCCGCAGTAGAGTGGCCCTAGTAGGCAGCAACAGATGTCAGCTCCGCCTACTACATGTAGAGATATGGGTTCAGTTCAAGGAGGTCAGGATCATAGACCAACTTAGAGTGCCACTTTTCGTACAGTTTCTTTCCCCTCAGTAGCCAAGCCTGAGCGAAGCCTTCCATTATGTTCGATATGTGGGCGGACTCACTCTGGGACTTATCGATCTGGGAGTATGGTTGTTATCGGTGTGGACAAATGGGCCATTTGAAGAGAGACTGTCCAGTACCATCAGATCAGTTGTCATCTTTCAGTGCCGTTCCACCTGCACCATAGCCTAACAGAAGTGTAGAAGGATGAGAGCAGAGGCTAGTGAGTAGAGGACCAGCAGTAAGGGAAAGGTCAGTCAGTAGGTGATCGAGGACAGGCTTCCTCCAGCAGAGTTCAGGGCAGGGTGTATACCCTCACCCATAGGAGGCGCAGGCATCCAATGCAGTTGTTACAGATACATTGTTGATTGATTTCGTGCAAGCGAGGGTGTTATTTGATTCGAGTGCTACACACTCTTTTGTGGCACCATACTTTATTACCCAGACGGGTAGAGACATAGAGCCTCTAAATTCCCCTATCAGTATAACTACACCGGTAGGAGGTCCCATAGAAGCTACGTGGGGTGTGAAACAGTGTTATCTAGATATTGATGGGTATACTTACTATGCTGATTTAGTAATATTGAACTTCGACACCATTTTGGGGATGAATTGGTTAGCTTAGTACCATGCAGTACTAGATTGTCGGGAGAAGATCGTTACGCTACATGTTCCCGATTGACCAGTAAAAGTTTATCAAAGGGATAGGAATGTAGCGCCTCATAATTTGATATCAGTAATGCAAGCATTTAAGCTACTTCAGAAGAGAAACATGGGTTATTTGGCATATGTGACAGATATCAGAGTGGGAAATATAGACCTTGATCAGATCCCGGTGGTGAGAGAGTATGCTGATGTATTCCTAGATGAGTTGCCAGGTTTGTCGTGGGATAGAGAGATTGAGTTTTGCATAGATGTAATACCAGACACCTAGCCTATATCAATTCCCCCGTACAGGATGGCCCATGCAGAGCTTAAGGAGTTGAAGGCACAGTTACAAGACTTGTTGGATAAGGGTTTTATTCGCCCCAGTGTGTCTCTGTGGGGTGCTCCGGTGTTATTTGTGAGGAAGAAGGATGGGACACTATGACTGTGCATAGATTACCGGTAGCTGAATAAGGTGACAATCAAGAATAAATATCCACTACCGAGGATTGATGATCTGTTTGATCAGTTACAGGGAGCCCGGTGTTTTTCAAAAATCAATCTACGATCGGGTTATCATCAATTCAAGATTAGGGAGAGTGATGTCATGAATATAGGTTTTCGAACCAGATATGGGAATTACAAGTTCCTGGTAATGTCATTTGGTCTAACCAATGCCCCTGCAGCGTTTATAGATTTGATGAACATGGTGTTCAGACCTTTTCTAGACCGACTTCATTGATGACATTATGGTATATTCGTGTAATGAGCAGGAGCATGCAGAGCATTTGCATCAGGTGTTGCAGACATTGAGAGAACAGAAGTTGTACGCTAAGTTCTCGAAGTCTGAGTTTTGGTTGACTAGTGTTGTATTTTTGGGGCATGTGGTGTCTAAGGAATTGATTGGAGTATATTCTCAGAAGATTGAGGCTATTCAGAATTGGCATCGACCTAAAAGTGTAACGGAGATTCGCATATTCTTGGGGTTAACAAGGTACTATAGGTGGTTCATAGAGAATTTCTCCAGAATAGCTGCTTCATTAAAACGATTAACTCAGAAGAATGTGAAGTTTGAATGGTCTGATGCTTGTGAAAAGAATTTTTAGGAACTCAAATGCTGATTGACTACTGCTCATGTTCTTGTACTGCCAGCAGGATCATGGGGGTTTATAGTGTATTGTGAAGCTTCTAGGGTGGGATTAGGATGTGTGCTGATACAGAAGAGGAGAGTGATTACTTATGCTTCCAGACAACTGAAGCCTTACGAACAAAATTATCCCACTCATGATTTGGAGATAGCTGTAATAATATTTGCTCTAAAGATATGGTGACATTATTTGTATGGTGAAAAGTTTGAAATTTTCACCGATCACAAAAGCCTTAAATATATCCAGATTCAAAATGAGCTTAATTTAAGGAAGATACGGTCGATAGAATTATTGAAGGATTATGCTTTTTCCATTCAGTATCATCTGGGAAAAGCTAATGTTGTAGCTGATGCCTTAAGCAGGAAGTCTATGAAGAGTTTGGCCTATCTACCAATTGAAAAATGGCACCTAGCCAAGCAGATGCAGAGTTGTATACTGGATGGAGTGAACTTTCAAGTGACGGCCCAAGGAGTTATTAGCACATATTCAGGTTCAATCCACCCTTATAGATGATATCAGAGTTGCACAGGAAGCAGATCCTGAGGTGCAACAAATTAGATGCAGGTTGCAGCAAGGTACGGAAGATGAGTATCGTATAGACAATGAAAATCTCATCAGGAGGCAGAATAAAATTGTCGATCCCCCAGTTCCAGAATTGAAACACGCGATATTAGAGAAGGCCCACACTTCATCCTACACCATGCATCCTGGGATCACCAAGATATATCATGATCTCAAGGATTTTTATTGGTGGAACGACATGAAAAAGAATGTAGCATAATTTTTTCACAATGTGTCTCACTTGTCAGCAGGTTATTGTAGAACATCGGAGACCAGCGGGGAAACTGCAGAGTTTAGACGTTCCGGAGTGGAAATGGGAAAAGATCACTATGGACTTTGTAGTTGGGCTTCCACGTACTTCAAAATGGTATGATTTTATATAGGTGATTGTGGATAGATTGACTAAATCTGCACAATGCCTTCCAGTTAGGACCAGCTACACAGCACCTCAATATGCCAAAATGTACCTGGATGAGATGGTGTTGTTGCATGGAGTACCTATCTGAATCGTCTCTGATCAAGTTTCTCAATTTACCTCTAAGTTTTAGCAGTCATTTTAGAAGGCTTTGGGTTCCCAGTTACGTTTTAGTACAACCTTCCACCCTCAGACGAATGGTCAGACAGAGCAGACCATACAGAATTTAGAAGACATGCTTCGGGCTTGTGTGATTGATTTTTAGGGTAGCTAGGACCAGCATTTTCCACTTATAGAATTTTCTTATAATAATAGTTATCAAGCAAGTATTCAAATGGTACCATTCAAGACTTTGTATGAACGGAAGTGCAGATCCCCAGTTGGATGGTTTGAAGCCGAGGAGCAGAAGTTATTGGGGCCTGATTTGGTACAATAGGCCATGGAGAAAGTAAAACTAATCAGAGAAATGCTGGGTACGGCTCAGAGTCACCAAAAAAGTTATGCATACCATCGGAGGAAAGACTTGGAGTTCCAGGTGAGAGATTTCATATTTCTAAAAGTATCCCATTTTAAAGGTGTTATGAGATTCAACAAAAAGGGTAAACTCAGCCCTAGGTTCATTGGGCCATTCCAGATACTTCGGAGAGTTGGAGGGAGAGCTTATGAATTGGCGCTTCCACCAAGAATAGATAGAATACATCCAATTTTCCACGTATCTATGCTACGAAAGTATCTGCATGATAAATCTCATGTATTGGAGCCTCAGACAGTTGATATCCATCCAGACTTATCTTATTAAGAACAGCCAGTAGCTATAGTGGGTAGAGAGATAAGAAAGCTACGATCTCGATGGATTCCCTCAGTTAAGGTGATTTGGCAACATCACAAGGAACATGAGGCCACATGGGAACCAGAAGAAACCATAAGAAAGCAATACCCCCACTTCTTCGTGGATGAAGGTACACTCCATATCTTTTAAGTATTTTGATTCGAGGATGAATCATTTTAATGGGGAGAATTTGTAATGACCCGAAACTTTATAACTAAACTAAATGAGGTAACTAGACAATTTAGATAAAAAAAAAATTTCGAGTGTTAGCCGAAATTCTAGAGACGACTTGGTGGGTCAATTTTAAGCCAATCAAAACTAACCATAAGTAAATGTTTGGGCTATAAAGGGAAACTAAACAAGCATAGTCAAAATTTGGGCCCAATGGAGGGTAGAGATGCTAGCCCATTTTTTATTATTTTTCTAGAAAATGTTAGGGCCTTTAATGAAGAAATAAGAGAAAAAAAAATCAAGAAAATGAAAGAAATCCCTATTTTCCTTCTCTCTCTTTCTCTTACAGTGGAACATCTTGAAATAACAAGGGAGTGAAAATTTCTTTTCTTTGTCTTCAATTTCAAAAATTAGCTAGATTTTATTACCCCAATCTAAGCCCAAGTAAGAGAAATAAGCTTTGAGACTACATTGACAAATAAGGCATTTGAAATAAGGTAAGGATGCTTGACCCAAATCTTGAAGTTTTGAATATTGAAGAATAAATGTTTGTTATGAGTTGTGGGTTGAAAGTGGTGTGTTTATTGTTCATTGTATGTTGAGAAAAATCTTGTTTGGGTAATTCTAGGTAACTCACCTTAATTGAAGCATTAAGTAAAGATGATGGCATTTTGGTGGTGTTGAGATGTTGGAAGTATGATATGATGGTAAATAATATATTGAAGTTGTTTGTGTTTGTTATGGAATGAAATATGGAGTTAACTATGGAAAAAATGAAATTTTGGCCTGGAATTTACTGAGCGTCGCGACGTTATTGGGAGCGCGTCACAACGCGCAACGAGGAAGAACCTCAAATTTGGACCTGATGAGTTCGCGTCGTGATGCAACATGGCCGGCGTCGCGAAGCGTATTAAAACCAGAGCCTTTGTTTTGTCCGAAGTCACGATGCGTGCCTCCCAGAGTCGCGACGCAAATCACGACGCGTGACCCTTGTAATTCAAATTTTTTTAGTTTTCCCCACTTCATTCATAGGGATAGAACACATCTTAAGGGACCCGTATCAAGATTAAAACACTTATGCACGACATGTGGAGGGGATAATTTAACTATATTAAGAAACTTAATTTAATTTCGAGACATATTTTGCAACTCATGTTCTAACTAAGCTTATTCCAAATAGATACTCGACAAGAGCCGCGTTCTCCCTCGACGACGTGAAGCAGAGTTGACCGAACTTCAAATCTGTAAGTGGATGTGTAGGACACAGAACTTGACAACGCTGTTCTAGGCTCACGGCCTAGTTGGGAGTACGAAATAACATGGAGTCGCCACCCGGTATGAACCGGGACAAAGATTTGAGGCCGCACTCACCCCTCGCAAGGGAAGACCTCAAACCGTTGGGTTCGGAATGGTCCCTTACTTATGTCACTTGTGATGATATGATTTGTGCGATAAACTAACCGAATCTATTCAACAATCATGCTCAGAGGTATTTAGATCTAACATGCATTCGCTAAATAAATCCTATTCTAAGTTTGCATGCTTGAAAGTAAGTCTTTGAATGGCAAACACGATATCACACAATGAGCATATTGAACCATTAAATAAACGAATCACTATTCAAACATAAACCTAAACTAATCAAAATAACATGCTTAAAAATAACATAATCATGCTTAGAAAATTAAATAATAAACTAATACTAGATCATGCTTTAGAAGACAACCTACGAATTATAACATGCTCAAATACAAACTTGGATGAGACGAGATATGTATATCTTTAAGTGGTACGTGGCATTGTATCCCGAGTGCAGACCGCACTACCGTCCATTCGGAATCGGCTACGGAATTTACGTCCGGGTTTCCATCCGATATACCACAAAAGGGAACACATATCTCGCTCATCCAACAATCACATCATGCCTCAAACGACTCTCATGCAATAATATTTTAAAATAAATAAAATAAAATGAAAGATGATAAATAAAAAGGTGCCCTCAGGTCTAACCACTTTTGTTGTCTCAAGAAAGGGCGTTACACGTCCGTTGGAAGAGTGATTGATCCGATGCTTTTCCGATTTGTCTACTCAACGTCTTTCCTCGTTGTTTTGACGCTTGGGCTTCTGTTTTAAGTCCGTTTCGCTGCCGTTTGGTCGCTGTGTTTCAGGTCACTATTTTGGTGATTTTGTGGACTGTTTTGGGTGATTTGGAAGGCTTGGGGTTACGGTTTCTTAAGGTATCCTAGGGGAACTTTATGCAGATTTTTGGGGTGGTTTATAGGTGATTTTAGGACTGTTTTATAGGCTCAACTCACTGCCAAAAACGATCAGAATAGTGGGCTAAGTTGCGGCAGTTCAAGGTGCAGCGAGGGGTGTTTTTGGGACTGGTTTGGGCGCTGAATTGGGGCTGTGATTGGAGGGTGTTTTGCGGCACTAAGGGGGCTGTATTTGAGGCTTATTTTGATGTGTTTTTGGGGCTGTGAATGGTGGCTAAGATGCGGCAATGGAGGGTTGAATTTAGGGCTTGGGCGTGCAGGGTATTGATGAAGGAGGGAAGATGCGGCAATGGAGGGTATTTGATTTTGAAGGAGCGGCAATGGAGGCTTTAGGGGGATGTTTGGGCGTGCAATGGAGGCTTAAGAGAGTGCTTTAGGCGTGTGAGAGAGGTATATGATCCAGGGTTGTGAATGGGGGGGGTGAAGGTCTCTTTTTATAGGCAAGGAGAGAAGACTTTCCTAATTTGAATAGGAAAGAATCTCCTAATTGGTGTTTCATAAGGAATGGATCTCCTTATTTGGGATTGTGATTGGATTTGATTTGGTAGGGATTTTATTTGATTTAAACATGTGATAAATATGAATTTACCTAAATAAAAAGGGGGGCATGGGCGTGAATCACTCTCTTTGGGCGTTGACTTGGCTTGACTTGGTGGGCTTGGGTATTTTGTGTTTGGTTTGGGTTTGGTAAGTGGTCTATGGGGTTTTGAGCCTTAGGTGAGCTTTGAAACGGAAGTCCAACAAGCAACCGAAGCTAAACAACGAGATAAAATCCGACAAGAATTCCATTTTCCAACTTTATCCTTCCAACGTCTGTTTCCCGCGACTTTCACAACTAAAGAAGTAGTGTCTCCATACGAGACTCATCATCGGGCTAATATGAAAAAATGCAATGCCTACAGTCGCCCCCACTTTGATGGGACTTGTGCAGTGTGTGACAATGAAAATTCCTATCAAAGTACATGCAATGCATTTTTACTTACCTGGCTCGCCAGCTGCCACATGGTCCGCCTGTTGTGTTGAGTTGATATGATAGTGAGGTGCTTCGACCCCTGGTCCATTCCCGAACCGTTGATGTAATATGATGTGATGAGGTCCATTCCCGAACTGTCACCGGATGTGGTCCATTCCCGAATCGATCTTCATTCCCGGAGTGTGACTGTGATATTGTGTGATGAGGTCTATTCCCGAACCGTCACCGTGATATGGTCCATTCCCGAACCGATCTCTATTCCCGGAGTGTGACTGTGATATGGTGTGATGAGGTCCATTCCCGAACCGTCACCGTGATGTGGTCCATTCCCGGAGTGTTAATGTGATGTTGCGTGATGAAGTCCATTCCCGAACTGTCACCGTGCTGTGGTCCATTCCCGAACCGTTGATGTGTTGTGGTGTGATGAAGTCCATTCCCGAAATGTCACCGTGTTGTGGTCCATTCCCGAACTGATCTCCATTCCCGGAGTGCCATTCCCGGCGTGCTCATTCCCGAGCTGTCCATTCCCGGACTGTCCATTCTCGGACTAAACCTCCATTCTCGGAACGCCATTCCCAGCGTACTATTCTCGGCGTGCTCATTCCCGAGCTGTTCATTCCTGGACTAAATCTCCATTCTCGGAGTGCCATTCCCGGCGTGCCATTCTCGGCGTGCTCATTCCTGAGCTGTCCATTCCCGGACTATATCTCCATTCTCGGAGTGCCATTCCTGGCGTGCCATTCTCGGCGTGGTCATTCCTGAGCTGTCCATTCCCGGACTATATCTCCATTCTCGGAGTACCATTCCCGGCGTGCCATTCTCGGTGTGCTCATTCTCGAGCTGTCCATTCCCTGACTATATCTCCATTCTCGGAGTGCCATCCTCGGCTGAACTGATCTGATGTAATGTGGGCCTCGCCCCCAGAATTCCATACCCGGCAATGCTGATATTGAACTGATGTGGGCCTCGCCCCCAGAATGCCATACCCGGCAGAAACTGATACTGAACTGATGTGGGCCTCGCCCCCAAAATGCCATACCCGGCAGAAACTGATACTGAACAGATGTGGGCCTCGCCCCAGAATGCCATACCTGGTAATGCTGATACTGATGCTAGTGTCATATTGCATTTCCTCTTATGAGATAATCTTTGATAGCTAGATATATTTTCGTCATCAACGAATGTTTCGCGTCAAAACCAAAGAACCTTCAAAATACTTGACATACTCAAATCCAATCGCCTGAATGGGTGATCTGAACTAGACCCCTAGTGTGTGTGTGCTAAGGCTCTTTCACAGCTTATTCCTTAAGTTTAGCCAACTTGATGATTTCGCTTCGGAGAATCGGACCAGTGGGTCTAACCAACCTAGATGTCTGGATCACATTCTATGATTACTTCGGCATACTCAACATGATATGGTCTTCTTTTCTTGCTTCTGTCTCTTTCTTTTTCCTTCTTTTCTTTCTTTTTCTTTTTCTTTTTCTTTTTTTCTTTTTTCTTTTTTCTTTTTTTTTTCTTTTTTCTTTTGCTTGACACACCTACCCTTTAAGGTAGCATTTCTCCTCATGGTGGTCCTAATACTCGCCCATGGGTAGCTTCACGCTTATCGATTATAGGCGGCCTATTTTTTTTTCATTGCAGAGACTTTTTTTTTCTTGATTTCCAACCATATCATATATCGTAGCGTAAGCAAATCAAGGTGGACATCCAGGCAAACGGTCATTAACCGATTCACCATCTCTTCAACTAGTCATCTCATCAACCGCTCAGGCTTTCACTGCTGAGATACCTTTATCAAGTGCTTTATGAGTCTAGCCGAGATCAATCCATTTAGAATACCAGATAAGAGCGCGTCTCGCACTTCTCGTTTCTAAGGCTTCTCCTTACAGCACACAATGTCATCACCGGACTTATGTATGTCTATCAAATATTTCTCTTTTTTTTTTTTTTAACTCACTCACTCACTCCAAGGAATTCTTCATTTCAACTGCTGGCAATGTGGGCTTCGCCCCCTGAGATCCATACCCGAAACTCAAACTTATAATGGCCCTCAACCCTGGGATTCCTTCCCGATTCTGATACCAATGTGGCCTCGACCCAAGGATTACTACTCAAATCCAATACAGTGCTTTCGCTGTTTCTGATTGGCTTATCTTTGCCACTTTTCTCTTTTTCTGTCTTCGACACCTGTGAATACAAAACAAAACACAAAACACAAAAAAATAATGCAGTAATGGGTTATATGTATGCATGCATGCATGAGTTTTCTCATCCCGTCGGGTTAGGTCTTCTGCGGGTGACTATCCAGTCTTCTGTCTCTCAGGCAAAATACAGCTTCAATATGTCGACATTGATTGGCTCGGTGAACTCATTCCC
Source organism: Zanthoxylum bungeanum (assembly GCA_019454045.1). Taxonomy (NCBI): domain Eukaryota; kingdom Viridiplantae; phylum Streptophyta; class Magnoliopsida; order Sapindales; family Rutaceae; genus Zanthoxylum; species Zanthoxylum bungeanum. The sequence goes on from SKCR01005057.1 coordinate 213,350, forward strand.
TTCCAAGTCTGACAATCTCACAGCTCCATTTCCCATTACCTTCTGAACAATGTATGGTCCTTCCCAGTTCGGTCTGAACTTTCCCCTCGGATATGTCGTCGACGGCTTCGACTGTTTAAGCACCAAATCACCTTTTCTGATCTTGGTAGGACGCACCTTCTTATTGAATGCTCGAGCCAACCTCTTCTGATATATCTGCATGTGATGCAAGGAATTCGTCCTCTTCTCATCCATCAATGCTAACTGTTCAAACCTTTGCGAGGTCCACTCATGTTCAGGTAATTCTGTTTCTGCTAATACCCGCATGGACTGTATCTCAACTTCCATCGGTAATACTGCTTCCATTCCATAGACTAAAGAGTAAGGTGTAGCTCATGTGGTCGTTCTCACAGAAGTTCTGTACCCTCACAGGGCATACGGTAGCTTATCAGCCCAATCCTTATAATTCTTCGAATCGTCTTTATTGTCTTGTTGGCTGCCTCGACTGCTCCATTAGCTTGCGGCCTGTATGGTGAAGACTTGTGATGGCCTATTCCATACATTTGTAGCATTGCTTTGGTTTCTCCCTGAAATTGGACTCTGTTGTCTGTTACCATGTGGTGCGGCATACCATACCGACAAATGAGATTCCGAGCTATGAACTTGGCCATCTGCTTTGCTGTAACATTTCGGAATGATTCAGCTTCCACCCATTTCGAGAAGTAGTCTACTGCCACTACTATAAAGCGATGCCCATTCGATGCATTCGGTCGAATCTCTCCGATCATGTCTATTCCCCAAGCTGAGAAAGGCCACGACTCTGACAGCCCATGCAACTCTGTATGCGGCAAATGATTCAAATTCCCATGCGCTTGACAATCATGACAATGTTTTACTAACTTCGCGCAGTCGGCCTCCATGGTTGACCAGTAAAAGCCTTGTCTCACAATCTTGCGGGACAAGTTCAATCTGTTCATGTGTGGTCCACACACACCTACATGCATTTCTTCCATTATCTTCTGAGCCTCTTCTTTTCTCAAACATTTCAGCTGTATACCATTTGCCTGCCTCTTGTAGAGTTCTCCTTTCAAACTTACATACTGAGAAGCCCACTTCTGAATGGCTATTATGTCATTTCTGCTCGCTTCCTCTGGGAATTCCCCATGTTCCAGATACCTCTGAATATCATGATACCAAGGTTTTCCATCGTTGACCTCTATTTCCGATACCCGCTCTATGTCATAAACAGGCTTACTCGCTGTCGTCAACACCAGTGGTCTCATTACCAATTTCTCTGGATTCTCCCAGGTTGCGGCTAATGCCGGTAAGGCGTCTGCCATCTGATTTTCTTCTCGTGGTAGGTGCTGAAATTTACAGTCAGGGATAACTTGTGCTAGATTTCTGAGGTAGAACAAGTAAGGCTTCATTCGTTCTTCCTTTAACTCCCATTCTCATTGCATCTGTCGGATCACCAACATTGAGTCTTCGTAAACCTCCACGTTCGTAGCTCTTAAGGCTATCAACGCAGTTAAACCGAATGCACATGCTTCATACTCATCCATGTTGTTGGTTACTCCGAATGTCAACCGCTTGGCCATAGGCAAAGTTTCTCCCTCAGGGGTTACTATTACAATACCGATTCCGGCTCCTTTGCAGTTCATTGCTCCATCAAAATACATCTTCCAACCTTGAACTGCTATAGCTTGGATTTCTTCGTCGGGGAATTCAAACTTGTACTGATCTCCTTCAACAGGTTGCAATGCCAAGAACTCTGCCACGCCTCGTCCTTTGATCACCTTGGAAGTGAGGTACTCGATATCAAATTATGTCAGCAGTACTAACCATCTACCCAGCTTTCCAACTAGTGAAGGTACTGAATGCAAGTATTTTAAAGGATTCTCCTTTGCAACTACTTGGATCTTGTAGGATTGGAAGTAATGGCGTAATTTTTTGGACGCCCACACTACTGCCAAACAGATCTTCTCCACTTCCTGATAACGGGCTTCGTACGGAAGCAACTTCTTACTGAGGTAGTAGACCGCATGCTCTACTCCCGTCTCATCAGCTTGTACCATCATCGCCCCCAATGCTTCGGGTTCAATAGCCAGATAAAGTACCAAGGGTCTCCCCTGCTTCGGAGGTTTCAGAACATGAGGTTTCACCAAGTATTCTCTGATTCTATCAAATGCTTCATGACACTGCTCATTCCACTTTATTGGCTGGTCTTTCCTCAACATCTTGAAGATAGGCTCACACACTGACGTCAACTTTGCAATGAACCGACTGATATACTGGATTTTCCCAAGGAAATCTCTGACTTATTTCTCAGTCTTCGGTGCCGGCATTTCTATAATTGCCTTGATCTTTTCAGGATCCACTTCTATTCCGCCCATTCCTACTGTATGGCCAAGCAACTTTCCTGATGTTACTCCGAATACACACTTCTTAGGATTCAACCGCAAGTTGTACTTGTCAACTCGTTCCAGAAACTTTTCCAGCGCTTCTATATGCCCTTCTCTAGTCTCCGACTTGACCATCATGTCATCTACGTATACCTCAATCTCATTATGCATCAAGTCATGAAACAAAGTAGTGGCCATCCGCTGGTAAGTGGCTCCGGCATTCTTAAGCCCAAATGGCATCACCTTGTAGCAATAAGTACCTCATTTTATAACAAAGGCAGTCTTATGCTTGTCTTCTTCAGCCATAAGCACCTGATTGTATCCTGAGAACCCATCCGCAAATGATTACATGGAAGACAAAGCCGCACTATCAACAAGTACATCTATATGCGGCAAAGGAAAATCATCCTTTGGGCATGCTTTGTTAAGATCTCTGTAATCGACGCACATTCTGACTTTGCCATCTTTCTTTGGCACGGGCACGATGTTGGCTAACCACTCTGGGTATTTCACTACTTCCAGGAATCCCACATCTATTTGTTTCTTAACTTCCTCTCTGACCTTCTCGGCCCATTCGGGTATCATTCTTCGGAGCTTCTGCTTCACTGGCTTCATATTCAGATAAGTTGGAATCGCATGCTGGGCAATGCTTCTATCTACCCCTGGCATGTCCTCGTAAGACCAAGCGAACACTTTGGCATGTCTAACCAACATCTCTTCTAAGTTCTTCCGCTCTTCGGCGGTAACGTCACTCGCAATTAAGACTTCCTTAGGGATTCCAAGTGTACCAAGGTTGAATGCATCCGTTTTGATGGAATTGATATCAAATATGCTTAAGTCATGCAAGTCAAGAGGAAGGGACTCAGGAAAATAAGCAAAATTATTGTCTTTATTGCTAATCAATGCGGGATTACATTCAGATAAATCAGGAAGATAAATGTCCTCATCATCTACAGACATTTCATCTTCTGCCACCGGGTTCTTCTCAGGCTCCTTATGTTCTTCCAGAGTCAGGCTATCCAGCTTCATCAGCTCTTCTTCCCATCTCTCATCTTCTTTCTTCGCATCTACTCCCGCCAGCGGCTTTTCACCTAGTACATCCTGGAAGATTTCGAATCCGGGCACTACGATCTCGTTGACTTCTACCGGTTCGGGCTCTCCTTGATACCCCGATGCTTTCACAAAGCACTCCATCAATTTTAGCCTTTTCTTCTTGGCCTTGGGTTTATCTTCATCAGAACGGTATCCTAAACCCCTCCGAGTATTCTGTTATTTAAAGTCTGGCAATGCTGAACCTTTGTTTGGTTCAAACTTCATCTTCTCCATAATCTTCGCCACCTTGGGATCCACCCACTCCTCAAAGGTTGTCGACACTTGGAACCTCATGAAAGGTTGTATTTCCAAAGCGGCTACAGCATTATCCACCTCGGCTCGAATGGTGACAATTTTCCCATCATATGGGAATTTGATCATCTGATGTAGAGTAGAGGGCACCCCTTCAAGCCTATGGAACCAGGGCCTTCCTAACAATAGGGCAAATGTGGCCGGGATATCCAGCACAGTAAACTCCACCTCATCTTCAACCGGACCAACCTTGATTACCGCAGCAAAAGTACCTTCGACTCCTCTCTTGCTATCATCATAGGCTTTGATAGTCATGTTAGAAGGGCTCAAATCTGTCGGCTTTATGCCCAGCTTCGCCAAAATCTTCAACGGGCATACATTGATGGATGACCCATCGTCCACCATCACACAGGATGTCCTCTTCCCCTTGACTTCAGCTCGGATGAATAAAGGTCTATTGTGATTTCGCCCCTCAAGTGGAAGTTCTTCATCAGAGAAGGTTATTTGCAGAGCCTCTTTCTGCACTGATCCAACAAACATCGCCGGATTAGCATCTTCGGGTACTACTATTTTGCTTAGGGCTTCTACCATAGCCCGCATGTGCTCTCCAGATGCACATAACAACTCCCAGATGCTCAAATGTGCTCGGGTCTTCTTCAACTGCCGCAGCACTACGTCTCCCTCAGCAGGCTCGGTATTCTCAGCTACTTCTCGACCGTCAGCTAGTACTTCCTTCTCTTTTTCAGTAGTATCATTATAAAAGCGCCCACTCTTGGTCATGCCCTTTACTTCTTCTTCCTCGTCACTACTTGAGAAATCCTCCCAGAAATCCTTCTTCTGCTCTGTCTTATCTTCGCTATTACTATCCCAAATACCCAGGCAAAAGGCTATTTGATCAAAGGTTTTGAGGACAAGGTCTTCTGGTAGGCCGGAGTTGATCATGTAGGTAGGTGGAGGAACTGAGTGATAATTGGGTAAAGGGTTGCGGTGAGTGTTTGGCTGTTCTTTTTCAGGGTCAGGAATTTTTCGGGAGTCAATTAGGTCTTGGATCTCATGGCGAAGACGGGTACAGCTATTGGTGTCGTGGCCATGTTTTTGATGGAAGTGGCAATATCGGTTCATGTCTAGGTTTGGTGGGGGAGGATTCGGGAATGACTTAGGTTCAAGGGGTTTCAACAGCCCTTGCATGGTTAACTTCTCCAGCACTTTGGACAGAGGTCGGCCCAAGTTAGAAAAACGCCGATTCTTAATGGTAGCAATCTCTGCAGTAACAGGCTTGGTTCCTGAGGATCCTCCGACAGCCCTCATATTCATAGTGTAAAACTTTCGATTCTCGGCTTTCTCTTCTTCAATGTCCATTACGGTTTCCCTCAGCTATCGAAAATCTGTAATCATCGACGTCATCCTCCTGAGCTTTCTATAGATCGAGGGTTTGGTCCCCTTGATGATCATTTTAATCTGATCTTTCTCAGAAGGCCTGGTCTGCATCTTTAAAAGTTGGCTTCTCCAGCGGTCAACGTACTCCTTAAAGCTCTCTTCGGGCTTCTGCTTAGTATTCTCCAAGTCTCGGAGCGACAAGTCGATCTCTAAGTCAGTAACATACTGCTTCAAGAAGGCATCCGCCAATTCTCTCCAATCCTCCTTAACCTTTTTCTCCAGGCTATGGTACCAAACCACCGGTGCCCTCTCAAGTGACATCCCGAACATCTTCTGGACTTGGCGCTGAGATAGGCCAACAGTACTCATTACTGAGACATATTGCCGCAGATGGACCCTCGGGTCCCCATTTCCATTAAACTTAGCAATATCAGGCATCTTAAACTGCGTGGGCAGCTGCTCCTCGAAGGTCATCGAATCATAGTCCAGTAGATCCTCGTTTTTCCCTTTCAACTTACGGGTGACAGAATCCATGTGGTCACGAAGCTTCTGTATCTCAGTCTGTGACCCGGCTATTCTCCCAGCGGCGTATTCAGCCATGTCATCATCAAACATAGGAGTATCATCATTCAAACCACTAGGAGGGCCCTCTCGCCTCTCATTCTCAGATCCTCCGACAGCGCGGGGTACATCCATATTAGTCATGGCAGCAATCAGAGTCTGCATCTGTTCAGTCATCTTGGCGAGATTTGCTTCAATCTGATCCATCCGAGACCCCTCATTAACGGATTCGCTCATATTTGCTGATGGTCTTTTGACTAATCTACCCTCTTCTCTAACCCAACGAGAATCTATGTTGCCTCTTTTAAGGCCAGGTGTCAGTGTATATGCGTGCAATGAATGTAATATATAAACCGATAAAAATTTTATACTAGATGGCCCATTGTCATTTTAGAAACTTTTGGTCCGATTGCCATAAAGCACAGACTCGTCCCAGTTTAAATGGCCCAACAAGCCCATACCTTATGACAAAAATTCCAACTAAATTCAAATGACAATGGTCCAAAACATAAAGGAATAGTCTCTACTGATCCAACAGCTATAGTTCATACGCGGGTTTACAAAGGTATAGACAAAAGCTCCCGTCGACGAAGGATTGCCCACAACTAGGTCTCCCCACTCAAGGGTCCGAGCGACCAAGTGAGCGCACCTTTTTTATACCTAAAGGTACGTACCAACGAGTTATGGTGTGTGATTGACTGTCAAATGGATTTCCCGTTGTAGATTCCCCAGAGGGAGGGTGGAGCGAGGCTCTCTTAAGTACCCTAGCCCCTTAGGATCTTATCGCTTGGTGACAGGAATAAACAACGAGTCCTCCAAATTAGTCCATCACGGTAGGCTACTAGTACATGATTATCTAGGTGCCTTCACAGCTTTTCCTTATAGAAAGGTATTGAATGAAGGAAGACACCAAACCATTACCTAGCCTTAAAAGTGCCTTTATTTAAACCTCTTTCAACCTACGGTAGACACAGTTAACTTAAAGAACAAATTACAATCACTACAAGACATTATTTCGAGGCCAATTCTCTAATCCCCAGTGGAGTCGCCAGACTGTATGACACAGAACTTGACGACGCTGTTCTAGGATCACGGCCTAGTTGGGAGTACGAAATAACATGGAGTCGCCACCCGGTGTGAACCGGGACAAAGATTTAAGGCCGCACTCACCCCTCGCAAGGGAAGACCTCAAACCATTGGGTTCGGAATGGTCCCTTACTTATGTCATTTGTGATGATATGATTTGTGCGATAAACTAACTGAATCTATTCAAAAATCATGCTCAAATGTATTTAGATCTAACATGCATTCGCTAAATAAATCATATTTTAAGTTTGCATGCTTGAAAGTAAGTCTTTGAATGGCAAACACGATATCACACAATGAGCATATTGAACCATTAAATAAACGAATCACTATTCAAACATAAACCTAAACTAATCAAAATAACATGCTTAAAAATAACATAATCATGCTTAGAAAATTAAATAATAAACTAATACTATATCATGCTTTAGAAGACAACCTACAAATTATAACATGCTCAAATACAAACTTGGATGAGACGAGATATGTATATCTTTAAGTGGTACGTGGCGTTGTATCCCGAGGGCAGACTGCACTACCGTCCATTCGGAATCGGCTACGGAATTTACGTCCGGGTTTCCATCCGATATACCACAAAAGGGAACACATATCTCGCTCATCCAACAATCACATCATGCCTCAAACGACTCTCATGCAATAATATTTTAAAATAAATAAAATAAAATGAAAGATGATAAATAAAAAGGTGCCCTCATGTCTAACCTCTTTTGTTGTCACAAGAAAGGGCGTTACACGTCCGTTGGAAGAGTGATTGATCCGATGCTTTTCCGATTTGTCTACTCAACATCTTTCCTTGTTGTTTTGATGCTTGGGCTGCTGTTTTAATTCTGTTTCGCTACCGTTTGGTCGCTGTGTTTCAGGTCACTGTTTTGGTGATTTTTTGGACTGTTTTGGGTGATTTGGAAGGCTTGGGGTTGCGGTTTCTTAAGGTATCCTAGGGGAACTTTATGCAGATTTTTGGGGTGGTTTATAGGCGATTTTAGGACTGTTTTATAGGCTCAACTCACTTCCAAAACCGATCAGAACAGTGGGCTAAGTTGCGGCAGTTCAAGGTGCAGCGAGGGGTGTTTTTGGGACTGGTTTGGGAGCTGAATTGGGGCTGTGATTGGAGGGTGTTTTGAGGCACTAAGGGGGCTGTATTTGAGGCTTATTTTGATGTGTTTTTGGGGCTGTGAATGGTGGCTAAGATGCGGCAATGGAGGGTTGAATTTAGGGCTTGGGCGTGAAGGGTATTGATGAAGGAGGGAAGATGCGGCAATTGAGGGTATTTGATTTTGAAGGAGCGGCAATGGAGGCTTCAGGGGGATGTTTGGGCGTGAAATGGAGGCTTAAGAGAGTGCTTTAGGCGTGTGAGAGAGGTATATGAGCCAGGGTTGTGAATGGGGGGGTGAAGGTCTCTTTTTATAGGCAAGGAGAGAAGACTTTCCTAATTTGAATAGGAAAGAATCTCCTAATTGGTGTTTCATAAGAATGGATCTCCTTATTTGGGATTGTGATTGGATTTGATTTGGTAGGGATTTTATTTGATTTAAACATGTGATAAATATGCATTTACCTAAATAAAAAGGGGGGCATGGGCGTGAATCACTCTCTTTGGGCGTTGACTTGGCTTGACTTGGTGGGCTTGGGTATTTTGTGTTTGGTTTGGGTTTGGTAAGTGGTCTATGGGGTTTTGAGCCTTAGTTGAGCTTTGAAACGGAAGTCCAACAAGCAACCGAAGCTAAACAACGAGATAAAATCCGACAAGAATTCCATTTTCCAACTTTATCCTTCCAACGTCCGTTTCCCGCGACTTTCACAACTAAAGAAGTAGTGTCTCCATACGAGACTCATCATCGGGCTAATATGCAAAAATGCAATGCCTACAGGATGCTTTTTCTTTCAAAGTTGATTTATATTTACTTGTTATTGATCAGGATTTACTTTAAATGCTTTAGGGCATTAACTATATTAATTATCAGTTATTTCTTATGTAAGAAATTTTTGAGAAATTTTTGAGATTTAAAAGCATGAGTATTTATGATTTTGGAGGCATGGGGAAAAAACCCACATCAGCTCTGACTTATGGAATTGACAGACAGAGAACGTGTGCACACGTAGTTCAGGGGCTTGGGGGACAGTGATACGTAACGCCCCTAGACCCTAGTTCAGGGTCAGGTAGTAGCATGGATTAGCACTTCTGGCTCTAGTTCAGTGGCTTGGGGGACGGCGATACGTAACGCCATGCGTCAGGTTTTCTACAGTACCAGAGATTCTTATACATAAAGTATTTCAGAAAATGGTTTTTCTCAAGTTTAAAAGAAAAGAATCAGTTTTCAAACAAGGATTTCAGAAACATTTTAAAACTAAAGTAATTTAAAACAGTTACACTGATACATTTTCTTTGATTTTGTAGCTCCACTCACTGATTTCCATTGGACTCACCCCCACCACTTCCCAGTTCTTTTGCAGGATTCGTCTTTTGGTGAGCCACGTGCAATTTTTGGAGACTCAGCTCGAGGACAAGAGTTATATTTCAGTCACTAGTTATGGGGTCCATCATTTCAGATCAATATTCATATAGAATGTAGTTCTCTGGGATTTTATTTTGATGTATTGTAGACATATGTTTGATGATGTATGTATGATAAATATTTTCAGATATGTATATATTTCATGATTATGCATTTATGTTAACTTTAAGTTTGCATGTGTAACTAGTTATAAGTTTGCATGGTATTACGATAAAAGCAAGTGTTCATTTGCATAAGTTAAACGCTTAGGCGGCAGTGGGATCTGTTGCCTGCCAGTAACATTCCCGTAATGGGGATGTTACATATCTCAAGTCGAATGACAACTATGATACTCAACTCGAGAAGATTTCTATTAATATTGGTTACAATCTATTAGGAAATCTTCAGTGAGTCATTCAGTGTTTATCAAATAAACATCTACACGTCTATATAAGTCTCCTGAGACTCATGGTTCATTGGGATAAACCATCATGAATAAGACATAAATACGATTCAGATTGGCGGTCCGAGTACCAACCATAACACTCATACATTAAGAATACATTGCCAACAAACATCTTTCACCAAGCATGGCTAGCCCGATGCAATATACATAAGTGAACGATGTGTCTCAATATAGACGGCAGTCGTGATGTCTCAGATCAAAAGACTAGTATTACACTAGTATGGTTGTGCGATGAATCATTGACTGCGGATTATCGCTCACGTGATTCGTCACGTTTAGTCACGTTCAGTAACATGTTTCTCAAACGCATTACCAATGTTCATGCTCTTGTGACATGAGACTCGTCACCCAAATATCAATATCAAGTATTGATCTATGATAACATAATAAATATGTCGGTCATGTAATGTGATCATCCATGATGACATCACCTTAACTAGGAACAGATTCATATATATTTAAATCGAAACTTTGTACTCATATCTACAACCTATTGCAGATAAAGCTTCAACATTTAATACATCATGAGATCACATTTTGCATAAAATATATGATACTGAACATATTCAAAATGTTATATGATTGCAGTTATATTAATCGTAAATCAATTTACGACTAATTAGAAGATTATATTTATATAAGGATATTACCCCTGAATCGTATGACATAATTAGTTATAGGGCATATCTCCAACACCTGTATGGAGCCTCATCCACATGGACATGGCAGTTAAGGGCTCATATGTACGACTCCCATCGTAACGCCGTGGAGCATTAGGATTATTGTATGATAGGAATGATATTGCCCTCAATGGCATATAAATCTTAGTTGCGACTCGAACCATATACTAGGTTCATCCTAAACAAAACAAAACTGCTCTCTCTAAAATTACTTCGTCTAAATTCATCCTCAAGAGCATGTGAAATTAATATCATTGAGGGCAATACCATTCCTATCATCTTGGTTCAGAAGTTTGCCAATAATGGTCCCTTGCGTCTTAACACATGCAATGTTTAATTTGTTCATTGATCAAGATCCTATAAATCTATCAAAAGAATAATAAAAAATGACAATATTCAAAAAAATATATATATAGTCCTAAATCCTCTCAAAAGTTTGTCGCATCTGCAAATTAGGTTAATATTTTTTTTCCTGTTTACCAATCAGGCTGTGGACAAGTGTTGGTGGCATTTGAAGATGCAAATGCAAATCTTATTTAGTATTAAAAAATATATGTATATTTTGCATGGTAAGCCATCGTCTGGAAGCCATGTCATATTCCCTTTTTATTCTTATATTTGAAAAATAAAAAGATTGACAGACCATAGCTATAGCTACATAAATACCCGACATGTTAAAAGAATGCTATATATAAATGGATGCTCATAGTTCTGCAAAACATTGTTAATTTGGTGGAGCTAATTATTCGTTAGGAGCAATTAAGTTCATCAAAGTTGCTTCCAAGATGGCTTCCTCTTTAGCAGCTGGTTTCTGTGGCTTTTGTTCATGTCCCAAGCAACAAAAGAAGAAGCTCAAATTCGCTCAAGTGAGATCATCTCAAAGCTTTAGAGATGAAGGTATTCAACACACTAAAAAGTAAAAGACAATGTATTAAAATCCGTATTTTTCTTTTCTTTTAGTCCGTCCTAATATTATTAATATCAAGACGGTTAGTATAAGATCTGCCCTTATATATATATATAAAACCTTTATTCTTTTATATAAGAAAATAAATTCTCATGAACCTTATTTGTTTTTTGATATATATATATATATATCGGGAAGAGAGCAGATGATACTGTGGATGCAAACATGAGTACATTAAGAAAGAGAATAGAGGAAATGAAGAAGAAGGAGATGATCATGTTGAACAATAAGTGTTGCAGACTAGAAAATGGGTGGAATTATAAACGTGGTTATGATCATAATCATAAGAGAGCTGATATATTGTATGGATCCATACAGATTATGAGTTTTGTTGGTGTTGCTTTTGCTTTTGTTTTTCTCACCGGCTCTCTTTCCATCTTCCTCGTCTCCTTTCTTGTTAATTTGACCAATTCAAGTTAATTAATTAGCTACTTCTGCTTTTGTTTCCCCTAATTTTATTATATATATTTTTTTTCTTTTGTATATTTGATATACACAGGCGAAGCTAGCTAGAATTTCACCTTTATGGGGCCAAATTATAATCTTAAAGTGTACCATGGCTAAGGGCAGAAGCAAAATTTTATTTTATGGATGGGTAAATTTTTGTTTCTTATGTAATATTAATGAGTTAAATATTTTATTATTATTTTTTGAAGAAAAATACAAAAAAATCATAAGATTGATGTTGGAGAAATTAGTGTCATTAACCGAAATTAACATGCATTAAATAATCAAAAATCAGAACGCAAACTCAGATCTACACTAACATGCCAACTTAGACAAAAACTCTAAAACTTGGAACACGAAGAAAACCTGGTAAATGACGAAACTTGCAGTCCAAGTCGAGATATATATCTGTTCTTAAGAACTTATTAGTCTCGTCTCGGTGCTCTACGGGTTTTGTGGCTAAAGTCCTCCCAGGATAACTTGGATTTCTCTTCTTCAAGAGGCACTCCTTAAGAAGATCTTGAACTTGGATAATGGAGTAACTCTCTCTGATTCAAAAACAATAATATGAGACTCACAAATTCGGATGGATTCAGATATTCTAGAATGAACATGAAGGCTTCCTTATAAAGGCATGGAAGGGTGCCTTAAGGGCACCATTTGGTTTGGGGCGCAACCCTCCAAAGGGTTATACCCCTCCCATGCACCACTTGGAGCCTAGAAGTATGTTCTTCTAAATTGGAGGACATGTCCCTACATGTGTGTACATTTCCCATGGGGTACCATCCAAGGGACATGTCCATCCTCCATCAACACTTAATATTTGAAGAATTTTCAAAAATCCCCCACAATTCTCCAAATATTCATGCAAACACTTGAGAGAGTTTCCGTGAACTAAAGCTGCATCGAAATAGGTAGTTTTCTCCTTAAACCTTTCCTAGTGAATGATAATCGGATTTACTTGGCAAACCAGTGACCCACATTCCTGAACTGTTCTGCCGTTGGTGTAAACCAAGACAATTGCCAACACACAGCTTTATTTCGACCATTTCTCATTTTACGGTTGTGTTCATTACGGCCATGAACATCGGTCCTGGATTCATCAAGCACTTTAGGGAAGTCAGCCTGTAAAATCTCATGGAAGCGGCCTCACTTCTTACTTGATATAGGTGATCTACTATGAAAAGGTAATCTGTATTTACCCCCATTAGGACTCATCTCTTAATATAGTGATCATTAAAAGCCTTAGTTTATCCTAACCTTGACAGACAGCACTCTGCGTCATTATCGGAATGGGAAAGAGTATAAAACTCTACAGTGCTTGTTTTGAATTGCATAATGTTTCAGTTGTCCCTTTTGAACCTAGATCTTGGGATCTCCAGTCAGCTAGGTTGGGTTTCCACAGTGACAATTCTTAATTTATAGGCTTCAAGCTCGTTCCCCTCGATGACTTCTCAACTTGCTTTCTAGGTAAACCTTTAGTAAGTGGATCCGCTAGGTTTTCCTTCGACTTGACATAATCGATCGATATTATGCCACTTGAGAGCATTTGACGTATGGTATTATGTCTCCAATGTATGTGTCGAGACTTACCATTATACATTGCATTTTGGGCTCTCCCAATAACTGATTGACTATCACAATGTATACTTATCGCTGGCAACGGTTTGAGCCAACTAGGAATATCCTCCAGGAAGTTTCGAAGCCATTATGCTTCTTCCGCTATTTTGTCTAATGCTATGAACTCTGATTCCATAGTACACCTGGAAATATATGATTGCCTCGAGGATTTCCATGACACGGCTGCACTACCAAGTGTGAAAACAAATCCACTCGTAGATTTGGAATCCACTGTATCAGATATCCAGTTAGCATCGTTGTATCCCTCCAGAACAGCAGGATATCTCATATAATGCAGACCATATTTTGAAGTTTTTCTCAGATACCTCAAAACCCTTATTATGGCTTTCCAGTGGTTATGTCCTGGATTGCTAGTATATCTGCTAAGCCTGTTCACAGCTTGAGCGATATTAGGTCGTGTGTAATTCGTGAGATACATCAGACTTCCGATGATCCTCGAATACTCTAATTGCGATACGCTTGAGCCAGTATTCTTTGATAGATGAAGAGTTAGGTATACAGGAGTTCTAGCCACATTTAGATCTCTTTTGTTATATTTCTCAAGTATCTTCTCAACATAATGAGTCTGAGATAATATATATCCTTCTGATGTTCTAGAAATCTTAATTCCTAGGATCACATCAACTATTCCTAAATCTTTCATATCAAATTTGTTGGATAACACTTTCTTGGTAGACTGAATCATTTCATAATTACTACCAATTATTATCATATCGTCTACGTAGAGACACACAATGACATATCTTTTTTGAGTTGATTTGGTGTACACATACTTATCACACTCATTGGTTTTAAACCCACTTTATAATATTTCTTTGTCAAATTTATCATGCCATTGTTTAGGTGCTTGTTTTAATATGTACAAGAATTTTACAAGTTTGCACACCTTTTGTTCTTGTCCAGGAACATCAAACCCTTCTGGTTGTTCCATGTAAATCTCTTCATCCAATTCACCATTCAAGAATGTCGTCTTTACATCCATTTGATGTATTTCAAGACCAAATATAGCTGTTATGGCTATGAGCATTCTTATTGATGTGATACGAGTCACTGGTGAATAGGTGTCAAAGTAATCAAGGTCTTCTTTTTATCTATAACCTTTTATGACAAGTATTTTCTTGTACTTATCTATTGATCCATCCGGTTTCATCTTCCGTTTGAATATCCATTTGTAGTCCAGTGACTTACAACCTGGAGGAAGATCAACCAACTCCCAAGTATGGTTTTGTAGGATTGAATCAATCTCACTGTTGATAGCCTATTTCCACAAAGGTGCCTCTGTCGATGACATTGCTTCCTTATAGCTTTGAGGCTCATTTTCGAACAAGTATGTCAGAAAATTGGGTCCAAATGACTTAGACGTTCTAGCTCTTTTGCTACGTCTAGGTTCATTTGCCTCAATATTTCCATGTTTATCTGACTTTTGGTCAACCTGATCACCGTCCTTGACAGTATCAATAGTTTTTTTAAGAGACTCTCTTCTTTATCTTTCCTAACAAGGAAATATCTCTTCAAAAAATGTTGCATTCTTTGACTCAATTATCATATTCGGATTGATGTCAGGAATCTCAGACTTGTGTACCAAGAATCGATACACACTACTGTTGCGAGCATATCCGATGAATATACAGTCAACTGTTTTGGGTCATATTCTAACCTTCTTAGGTTTAGGAACCATTACTTTGGCAAGACACCCCCACACTTTCATATATTTGTAGGAAGGTACATAACCTTTCCACAACTCATATGGTGTCTTGTCCAATCGTCTGTGAGGTAACTTGTTCAGAACATAGTTAGCGGAAAGCAAGGCTCCCCCCCAAAAGTTCTAAGGTAAACCAAAGCTTGTCAACATGTCATTCATCATCTCCTTCAACGTTCGGTTTTTGAGTTCAGCAATCCCATTTTATTGAGGCGAATAAGGAGTAGTAGTTTCGTGAATAATTCTATGATTGGAACAATATTCACCAAATGGTGACACATATTCACCACCTCTACCACTCCTGATTCTTTTAATTTTCTTGCCAAGTTGATTTTCAACTTCGTTCTTATAGTGTATAAAGCTCTCAATAGCTTCATCTTTGCTCCTCAGCAAATACACATAACAGAATCTTGTGCTATCATCGATAAAAGTGACAAAATACTTTTTACCGTCTCTTGTTTGCACAATATTCATATCACACACATCAGTGTGTATAAGTTCTAATGGTTCAGAACTTCGTTCTATGGAATGAAATGATGCTCTATGCATTTTTGCTTCAACACATGCCTCACACTTATGTTGGCTATCAATTGTAAATTTAGGTATAAGATCCATGTTAATTAATTTACGCATCGTATCATAATTAACATGTCCTAACCTCTCATGCCATACATTTTGTGACTCAATAATATAAGCAGAAGTTGTAGCTTTATTATTAGCATTGTGTCGATTGACAGTCATTACATTGAATTTGAAAAGGCCCTCAGTGAGGTATCTTTTTCCTACATAAACATCATTTTTGGTTAATACAAATTTATCAGAAACAAATACAAGCTTAAAACCATTCTTGCTAAGGAGAGAGCTCGAGACCAAGTTCTTCTGAATATCAGGAACATGCAAAACATTCTTCAATGTAAGCTCTTTTCCAGATGTCATCTTCAGAACCAATGTGCTTTGTCCAACCACTCTAGAGGTAGACGAGTTTCCCATTGTCACATGATCACCGCCATCGACCTTCTGATATGAGGAAAATATCTTGCTATCTACACAGATATGAAGAGTAGCCCCAGTATCTACCCACCATTCTCTCGGATTCCCAACCAAGTTGGCTTCAGTTACCATTGCTGAGAGGTTCATCTCTAAGATCTCATCAGTTAACTGCTCATCTTCAGCGACATGGGCCTCATTTTTCTTTTTCTTACCTTGTCCTAAGACTTTTTATTTCTGCAGTCCTTTGCCATGTGACCACTTTTTCCACAGTTGTAGCACATCCCCTTGAACTTCTTGTTTGCTTGGGAAGAATCAGATCTATTGTTCTTTCTCTTTCTGCTACCCTTTACACCATCGAAGATGTTGGCCTTAGACTCCATAGTCTTGTAGTTGGCCTTCTCAGACTTCATGTTGTCCTCTTCGATCCTCAATCGAACTCTAAGGTCTTCAAGGCTCATCTTCTTCTTTTTGTGTTTCAGATAGTACCTGAAGTCCTTCCATGATGGAGGTAACTTTTCAATGATTGTAGCAACTTGAAACATCTCACAGAGTGTCATTCCTTCATCCAATATTTCATGAATGATCAATTACAGTTCACCCAACTAAGACATTACAGTTCTTGAATCTACCATTTTGTAGTCCAGGAACCTACCCATGATAAATTTCTTTTGCCCGGCATCCTCGGTTTTGTATTTCTCGTCAAGAGATTCCCAGAGAATCTTCACAGAAACCATGTCTTGGTACACATTGTACAGGGTATTGTCAAGTCCTCCCAAAAAGTAGTTCTTGCACAAGAAGTCACCTGACGATCATGTCTCTTCCCGCAGTTGCTTGGTTATTGTCGATTCACCCTTCATAGGATCCAGAGGATCTTTAAGGTACTTAGCTAACTGCAGCGTTGTCAGGTAGAATAACATTTTGCTCTGCCATTGCTTAAAATTTGCTCCACCAAACTTTTCTTATTTTTCTCCATGAGAGACTAGTACTGTGATATTTCCGCTAGCCATATGTAACTGGAAAAAACCAACAGCGATCAATAAGTCTACAAAAGACAAATTGTACAACGATTAACGAATGATCTTATTCAAGTGATTTACTAAGTATTCACTTGTTGTTATATTGGACAGTATTACCAATTAACACAAGTCCTTGAATTTACCACTAAGGTTTCTTACGATAAGTAAATAAAGGAATATTCCCAGAGGATGAGGGGGGTTCGGAGTAACCACTTAAATCCTTGACCACTTAGGCTCTTATCATCTTTTTGACAGAATATCCTTTAAATATTTCCTCAATAGAATCTCTTAGGAATTCAAACTCAGTATTACACTTTTAATTTCAGAATACAATATATATATATATATATATATATATATTTATGTATATGTGTATATGTCTATAAATCAACCAAGATTTGATGGAATTACTTGTATAAGATTACACTTTTAATTCTCAACCAAGTATGCAACACACAATTAAATTTCAACTTTATCACTATGTGTATGCTTGTGATAATTGAATACTTAATATCAACTTAAATCTATACTACCAAGTTTATTGTAATACAGTATCTGATTTAACTAAGTTAATATTATAAATTATTCTAAGTTTATTTTAAACTAAAAATAGTTCCAGGACTAATTTCGTTAGTGTCACGTTCGATTATTCGTTCGAACGAAACTGTCCAGTGGGTTCACGTTCGTGGAGCGTTCGTAAATGCGTTCGAACGAAGTGTTCCAGAGAGTTCACATTCGTGTAACGTTCGAGAACGCGTTCGAACGGAATGTTCCAGAGGGTTTACGTTCGTGTTGCATTTGAGGATGAGTTCGAACGTTCTAAGGCAGAATGCTTGTGTTCGAGTTGCATTTGAATACACGTTCGAACGTTCTTACGACAATTCAAATTTTTACCTATGCGTTTATCTGGCGTTCGAACGCCCTTACATATTTTTCATGCACATAGTATATTTTCCAGAAAATTTCTTATCAAAGCATGCGAATTTTCATCTAACAACACTAATGTTAATAAGTTCTTAAGATTGTTGGGGAAATAAGTTTCATTAACCGAAATTAACATGCATTAAATAATCAAAAACCAGAACGCAAACTCAGATCTACAGTAACATGCCAACTTAGACAAAAATCCTAAAACTTGGAACATGAAGAAAACCTGGTAAATGACGAAACTTGCAGTCCAAGTCGAGATATATCTCTGTCCTTAAGAACTTATTAGCCCAATCTCGGTGCTCTACGGGTTTTGTGGCTAACGTCCTCCCAGGATAACTTGGATTCCTCTTCTTCAAGGGGCACTCCTTAAGAAGATCTTGAACTTGGATAATGGAGGAACTCTCTCTGATTCAAAAATAATAATATGAGACTCACAAATTCGGATGGATTCAGATATTCTAGAATGAACATGAAGGCTTCCTTATAAAGGCATAGAAGGGTGCCTTAAGGGCACCCTTTGGTTTAGGGTACAACCCTCCAAAGGGTTATACCTCTCCCATGCACCACTTGGAGCCTAGAAGTATGTTCTTCTAAATTGGAGGACATGTCCCTATATGTATATACATTTCACATAGGATACCATCTAAGGGATATGTCCATCCTCTATCAACACTTAATATTTGAAAATTTTTCAACAATTGGTATTAGACTTGTGCATGAACGATTCATTCCTAACATCGACAGTGGCCAAAAGAGAGTTTTTTTTTTTACTTAAATTATTATATTTTATTTAAAAATGAAGGGATTATATGAAACTGTGTCAGGGTCCTGGCACTTTCTGGTCTAAGTGACTCTCCGCCCTATTCATATATTTGATGATCTTTGTGGCGGCAAGCAGCTAAATTATTTAATTGCAGTAAAATGATATATAATGAGAGAAGTATATTTTCTTTTGTTTTTGTTTTAAGGTGTTGTATTTGTAGGTCTTCAAGGGAGGCGATTTAGTGGTGTAGGACGCAGGACCTGATCTTAAGGTTTTGAGTTCGAATCTAAAGAGTTCATTTTTTGTAAGAACCTAGTACCGTCGGGGTTTTACCTGCTCCGCTTAAGTCCGGAAGAGATGGTTTGACGACGAGATTTCCAACGATTCCAAAAAAAAAGTGTTCTGTTTGTAGATGATATAATTAGATGTATTATAATAATATATGTCATCGGTATGTGTTACAACCATGGGGTATCCACGCCAACTGGATTTTAGAAAAGTTCAAAATGTGATTTTAAAATTAATTTTAATTTTTTTTTAATTTTATGAAAATATATCAGTTAAGTTTTAAAGTTAAGTTTTAAATTTATGTTAATGATTCAATTAATTTTGAAAAGTTTCAACTTATCTATGATATTAAAATATAATTATTTGAAATTTATTTAGTTATTTTGATTTCATAAAGATCAATTTCCCACGGTGAATAAGTAATAACTTACAAATATATATATATATATATATATATATATATATATATTGTTGGAAATTCTTCTAAATATTGTTTAAGGGTATATTTGTCCTTTGGTTGCTTTGGGTGTTTGTGAGGGGTACAACCTTTTGAAGGGTTGCACCCCACCCCAAGGGGTGCCCTATTGGCACCCTTCTATGCCTTATAAAATAGGCTTTAAATCCAAATACTGAGGACAGAGATTAAATTTGTTTTTTTCTGATAGAGACATTGGGATTGTTTTTGGTTTTTGAGAGAGAGTTCAACCATTTTTCAATTTGTATACTTGTCAATGAGTGCTCCTTGGACAAGAAGGAACCAAGTTATCCTGGGAGAACGTTGGCCAATTGTGAATCCGTAAAGCACATGTGACGGGGCCAATAAGTTCTTAAGGACAGAGGATTATCTCGACTTGGATTCGTTTTCACAATTTCTAGGTTTCTGTAATTTCAAGTTTTAAGACTTTTTAGGGTTTTGCATGTTTTGTAGATCTAGATTTCTATTTCTGGTTTGAATTGTTGTGTAGCATGTTATTTGATGTTTAATGACACTAATTATACAACAATCTTAAGAACTTATCGCATTCTATTGTTGTTAGACTGTAAATTCGCATGCTAGGGTAGAAAATTTTTGGAAAAAATACGAACTGTGCATGTAAACCCGTAGGCCGTTCGAACGCTCGATGCACGCGAAGGCAAAAATCTGAAAATTCGTAAGAACATTTGAACGCGTCTTCAAACGCAACTCAAACGCAAGCCTTCTTCCTTAGAACGTTCGAACGCATCATAAACGCAACTCGAACGTAAACTCTCTGGAATCATTCTGTTCGAACACGTTCTCGAACGCTATACGAACGTGAACTCTCTGGAATCATTCCGTTCAAACGCGTTATCAAACGCTACTTGAACGCGAACTCTCTGGAAACACATCGTTCGAACGCGTTGTCAAACGCAACACGAACGCACCCACACTGCCAGTCTCATTCGAACGTATATACGAACGTGACACTAACGAAATAGTCCTGTAATTATTATAAATTGTAAACTGAAATTAATATTAACTTAGTAAATCATATACTGTAATACATTAATCTTGGTAGTATAGATTTAAGTTATTATTAGGTTGTTCAATTATCACAAGCATACACATAGTGATAAAGTTGAAATTGATTGAGTGTTGCATACTTGGTTGAGAATTTAAAGTGTAATCATACACAAGAAATTCCATCCAATCTTGATTGACACTTACACATATCTACACATATTGTATATTGAACTGTTGTATAAAGTGTAGTTCTGGGTTTGAATTGCTAGAAGATCTTATTGAAAAAGTGTTTAAAGAATATTTGTCTAAAAGATGATATTCGTTTATTCATTTTTCTAAAAGAATCTTTAGTTGAAATTCAAGGACTTGTGTTTATTGGATCCACCGTCCAATAGAACAACAAGTGGTTACCTAGTACATCACTTTGAACAAGATCATTCGTTGATCGTTGTGCAATTTGTCTTTTGTAGACTAATTGACCCCTATTGGATTTTCCAGTTACAAATGGCTAGCGGAAATATCACAGTACCGGTCTCTCATGGAGAAAAGCCGGAGAAATTTGGTGGGGCAAATTTCAAGCAGTGGCAGAGCAAAATGTTGTTCTACCTGACAACTCTCCAGTTGGCTAAATTCCTCAAAGATCCTCCGGGTCCTGTGGAGGGTGAATCTGAAATGGCCAAGGAAGAGCGAGAACAGACTTGGATGTCTGGAGACTTCTTATGCAAGAACTACCTTTTGGGTGGTCTTGACAATACCATGTACAATGTGTACCAAGGCATGACTTCTGCGAAGATTCTCTGGGAATCTCTCGAGAAGAAGTATAAAACCGAGGATGCCGGACAAAAGAAATTTGTCATGGGTAGGTTCTTGGACTACAATATGGTAGATTCAAGGACGGTGATGTCTCAGTTGGGTGAACTACAGCTGATCATTCATGAAATACTGGATGAGGGTATGAAACTATGTGAGATGTTTCAAGTTGCGGCCATAATTGAAAAGTTGCCTCCATCGTGGAAGGACTTCAGGAGCTATCTGAAACACAAAAAGAAGCAGATGAGCCTTGAAGACCTTAGTGTTCGATTGAGAATCGAGGAGGACAACAGGATGTCCGAGAAGGCCAGCTACAAGACTATGGAGTCTAAGGCCAACATCATTGAGGGTGTGAAGGGTAGCAAGAAAAGAAAGAACAGTGGAGCTGATTCTTCGAACAAGAAGTTCAAGGGGAAATGCTACAACTGTGGAAAGAGCGGTCATATGTCAAAGGACTGCAGAAACAAGAAGTCTCAGGACAAGGGCAAGAAAAAGAAAAATGAGGCCCATGTCACTGAGAGTGAGCAGCTGACTGATGATATCTCAGAGATGGAACTATCAGCAGTGGTAACCGAAGCCAACATAGTTGGGAATCCGAGGAATGGTGGGTAGACACTGGGGCTACTCGTCATATCTGTGCTGAAAGCAAGATGTTTTCCATGTACCAGAAGGTCGATGGCGGCGATCATCTGACAATGGGAAACTCGTCTACCTCTCAGGTGGTTGGACAAGGCACAGTGGTTCTGAAGATGACATCAGGAAATGAGCTAACATTGAGAAATGTACTGCACGTTCCGGATATTCGGAAGAACTTGGTCTCGGGTTCTCTTCTTAGTAAGGCTGGTTTTAAGCTAGTATTTGTTTCTGATAAGTTTGTAATGACAAAGAATGATATGTATGTAGGAAAATGTTACCTAACTGAGGGCCTTTTCAAACTAAATGTAATGACTGTTAATCGTGCGAATAATAAAGCTAGTACTTCTGCTTATATTATTGAGTCACAAAATGTATGGCATGGGAGGTTAGGACATGTTAATTATGATACCATGCGTAAATTAATTAACATGGACCTTATACCTAAAATTGCAATTGATAGCCAACATAAGTGTGAGGCATGCATCGAACATCATTTCATTCTGTTAAACGCAGTTCTGAACCTTTAGAACTTGTCCACACTGACGTGTGTGACATGAACATTGTGCAAACAAGAGGCGGTAAAAAGTACTTTGTCACTTTTATCGATGACAACACAAGATTCTGCTATGTGTACTTGCTGAGAAGCAAAGTAGAAGCTATTGAGAGCTTTGTACACTATAAGAGCGAAGTTGAAAATCAACTTGGCAAGAAAATCAAAAGAATCAGGAGTGATAGAGGTGGTGAATACGTTTCACCATTCGGTGAATATTGTTCTGTGCACGGAATTATTCACGAAACCACTGCTCCTTATTCTCCTCAACAGAACGGAATTGCGGAGCGCAAAAACCGAACGTTGAAGGAAATGATGAACGCCATGTTGACAAGTTCGGGACTACCCCAGAACTTGTGGGGGGAAGCCTTGCTTTCCGCGAACTACGTTCTTAACAAGCTTCCTCACAGAAGGTTGGACAAGACACCATATGAGTTGTGGAAAGGTTTCGTACCTTCCTACAAATACCTAAAAGTGTGGGGGTGTCTTGCCAAAGTAATGGTTCCTAAACCGAAGAAGGTTAGAATATGACCCAAAACTGTTGACTGTATATTCATTGGATATGCTCGCAACAGTAGTGCGTATCGATTCTTGGTACACAAGTCGGAGATTCCTGACATCAATCCGAACATGATAATTGAGTCAAGGAATGCGACATTTTTTGAAGAGACGTTTCCTTGTAAGGAAAGACAACGCACAGAGTCTCTCAAAAGAACAGTTGATACTGTCAAGGACAGTGATCAGGAATCAGATCAACGTGTAAATACTAAGACAATCGAGCCTAGACGTAGCAAAAGAGCTAGAACGTCTAAGTCGTTTGGTCCCGATTTTCTGACATACTTGTTAGAAAATGAGCCTCAAAGTTATAAAGAAGCTATGGCTTCTCCGGAGGCACCTCTTTGGAAAGAGGCTATTAACAGTGAGATTGATTCAATCCTACAGAACCATACTTGGGAGTTGGTTGATCTTCCACCAGGTTGTAAGCCGCTGGGCTACAAATGGATATTCAAAAGGAAGATGAAAACGGATGGATCAATAGATAAGTACAAGGCGAGACTTGTCATAAAAGGTTATAGACAAAAGGAAGGCCTTGATTACTTTGAACCTATTCACCAGTGACTCGTATCACATCGATAAGAATGCTCATAGCCATAGCAGCTATATTTGGTCTTGAAATACATCAAATGGATGTAAAGATGGCATTCTTGAATGGTTAATTGAATGAAGAAATTTACATGGAACAACCAGAAGGGTTTAATGTTCCTGGACAAGAACAGAAGGTGTGCAAACTTGTAAAATCCTTGCACGGATTAAAACAAGCACCTAAACAATGGCATGAGAAATTTGACAAAGAAATGTTGTCAAGTGGGTTCAAAACCAATGAGTGTGATAAGTGTGTGTACACCAAATCAACTCAAAAAGGATATGTCATTGTGTGTCTCTATGTAGACGATATGCTGATAATTGGTAGTAATCATGAAATAATTCAGTCTACCAAAAACGTGTTATCCAGGAGATTTGATATGAAAGATTTGGGAGTAGCTGATGTGATCGTAGGAATTAAGATTTCCAAGACATCAAACGGATATATATTATCTCAGACTCATTATATTGAGAAGATACTTGATAAATATATCAAATGGGATCTAAATGTGGCTAGAACCCCAGTAGACCCAAATCTTCATCTATCAAAAAAAATACAGGCTCAAGCGTATCACAATTAGAGTATTCGAGAATCATCGGAAGTCTGATGTATCTCACGAATTGCACACGACCTGATATCGCTCAAGCTGTGAACTGGCTTAGCAGATATACGAGCAATCCAGGACATAACCACTAGAAAGCCATAGTAAGAGTTTTGAGGTATCTGAGAGAAACTTCAAAATATGGGCTATATTACGAGAGATATCCTGCTGTACTAGAAGGATACAGCGATGCTAACTGGATATCTGATACGGTGGATTCCAAATCTACGAGTGGATTTGTTTTCACACTTGGTAATGCAGCCGTGTCATGGAAATCCTCGAGGTAAACATGTATTGCCCGGTCTGCTATGGAATCAGAGTTCATAACATTAGACAAAATAGCGGAAGAAGCAGAATGACTTAGAAACTTCCTGGAGGATATTCCTAGTTGGCCCAAACCGGTGCCAGCGATTAGCATATATTGTGATAGCCAATCGGCAATTGGGAGAGCCCAAAATACAATGTATAATGGTAAGTCTCGACACATACGTCGGAGACATAATACCATACATCAACTGCTCTCAAGTGGCATAATAACGATCGATTATGTCAAGTCGAAGGAAAACCTAGCGGATCCACTAACTAAAGGTTTACCTCGATAGCAAGTTGAGAAGTCATCGAGGGGAATGGGCTTGAAGCCTATAATCTAAGAATTTTCACTGTGGAAACCTAACCTAGCTGACTGGAGATCCCAAGATCTAGGTTCAAAAGGGACAACAGAAACTTTGTGCAATTCAAAACAAGCACTGAAGAGTTTTGTACTTTTTCTCATTCCGATAATGACGCTGAGTGCTGTCTGTCATTGGTTAGGATAAGCTAAGGCTTTTAATAATCACTATATTAGGAGATGAGTCCTAATGGGGGTAAAAACAGATTACCTCTTCATAGTAGATCACATATTTCAAGTAAGAAGTGAGGCCGCTTCCATGGGAACCTTTAAAGGCGGGTTACCCTAAAGTGCTTGATGAATCCGGGACCGTTGTTCAGGGCCGAAATGAACACAACCGTAGAACGGGAAATGGTCGAATTAAAGCTGTGTGTTGGCAATTGTCTTGGTTTACACCAACGGCAGAACAGTTCAAGACTATGGGTCACTGGTTTGCCAAGTAAATCCGATTGTCACTCACTAGGAAAGGTTCAAGGCGAAAGCTACCTATTTCAATGCAGCTTTAGTTCATGATAACTCTCTCAAGTGTCTCCATGAATATTTGAAGAATTGTGGGGGATTGTTGGAAATTCTTCTAAATATTGTTTAAGGGTATATTTGTCCTTTGGTTGCTTTGGGTGCTTGTGAGGGGTACAACCTTTTGAAGGGTTGCACCCCACCCCAAGAGGTGCCCTATTGGCACCCTTCTATGCCTTATAAAAGAGGCTTTAAATCCAAATACTGAGGACAGAGATTAAATCCGTTTTTTTTCTGATAGAGACATTGGGTTTGTTTTTGGTTTTTGAGAGAGAGTTCAACCATTTTTCAGTTTGTATACTTGTCAAGGAGTGCACCTTGGACAAGAAGGAACCAAGTTATCCTGGGAGAACGTTGGCCAATTGAGAATCCGTAAAGCACCTGTGACGGGGCTAATAAGTTCTTAAGGACAGGATTATCTCGACTTGGATTCGTTTTCACAATTTCCAGGTTTCTATAATTTCAAGTTTTAAGACTTTTTAGGGTCTTGTATGTTTTGTAGATCTAGATTTCTGTTTCTGGTTTGAATTGTTGTGTAGCATGTTATTTGATATTTAATGACACTAATTATACAACATATATATATATATATATAATAGAAGATAATGATAATTTTTCTTCATCTTTTTTTTTCCCTTAATTCTACTTCTTAAAAAAATAACTAATATGAGTATTTATTAGACTTAAATAATTTAAGTTATTTATCTTAAAAAAACTATAAATAACAAAAATAAAATTTTAAATTTGTCTCCTAATATCAGTGATATCGAATCGTCACTATTATCGTTACCTCTCCACCACCCAACACCGACTATTCAAAGCATGAATTGACAATAAAATTATTATACATCTTTTTCATTACATGAATTCTCGTTGGATAATAAAAATATTATAAAATAAATATTATAATATGAATTTTAAAAATAATTATAATAAATTTTAAACGTGTCCCGATTGAATAAAATTTCTGAATATATCCCTTGTTACAACCATTTTGAATATCTTCATTTCCTAAAAATTAGGATTTGATCTGGAATCCTAAAACGATACAGAAGGTTATAGGCATTTAATGAATTGGAAGATAGCAGGACTGTGGATAAAAATTAGCCTAGTAAATGGCATTGATAAAAATACTTACAAATTAGCAGATGCAACCCTTTTATTTTTTTATTTTTTTATTTTTTTTTTGTTGGCCATTGCTAGCTTATAGCTTAGTGGTGTGGCCGATCAAGACCCCGTCGTTTCTTTTCCATAGAAATTTGAAATAGGGTAGATATATGAAATATCTCTCCAAATATTAAGATCTTTCAATTATATTTGATAGTTTGACGGTACATCGTATATGCTAAGAGCACTTGTATTCATGTAGTCGTGAGTTTGAGGCGTAATTTTGTGACATAGGCATCCGGTTTAGATATGATACATAAAAAAAAAAAAAAAAAATGATATTTATAAAACATGAGAGGCTCAAATTTTTTGGGGTCTTAAGTAAAAAGATTTAACAATGTCTTATTAAATTAGATATATTTTTAGAAAAAAAAAATAATCATATTATTTTTTTGGAAAATAAAAAAAAATCAAAATAAATGTTTATTAAAATAAATCATGTAATAATTTTAATAATTTTAGACTACAATTAACAAATCAATTAGGAAACTTTTATTATTTTTAACATAAAAATTAATAATAATTTTATAATGTACTTAAATATAGAGACACAAATTTTTATAAGACCTTATATTTGGGTAAGGTTATAGTGTTGGACATATATGACCCATAGCATCACTATTTGTATAGAACATAGTGTTGTTGTACAAATTGACTATGTGACAAAGGAAATTGTTCTTTTATCATTTGTAATTGGATTACCTGGATATATAAATGATAAAAGTCCTTATGATTAGTTCCGGATTAATAAGATATAAGACAGTATTAATCCACAAAGGTTTAATCATTAAATATCCTTAGTCGTAGTATTATCGAGACTGGACATCGATAATGCAGAATAGACTAGTATTACACTTGTTCGTGTTATGGAAGCGTAACGGCATAGTTCTCATATATTTGGGTATCGAATACTCATGCAAGTGTAATAGGAGGTTTTGTTTACTGATGGTACGGAAACAGCTTCGCTCTGGATAGACCATCGGAATCCCATTGGTAGTATGACTATGTGTCTATGGGAATCCGAATCAGGGTAGGTGTATTTGGTCTTAACCTGAGACTTGCACCGCTAATACTTGCGACAATCAGTATACTTTGGTTTTGGTCGTCCGGGGCTTTAACAGGTTTTGTGTACACCTCTTCTGGGTATACTGAGAATCGTAGTGTATTGGGTGTGATGTCAAGATGGAAGTATCACTTCAGTCATATGGAGATGATGATCATGCAGGGATGCAGAACTGTTACTCTAAGTGCTATAGCCATCGGGGAAGTATGACTAGGTCATGACTTTCCAATCATAAAGAGACTAGTTGCTAGTGATCTGATATATACTTCGTACGGGGCAAACACAACTCCAGCCCTAGGCCTAGCATGTGACATCTGATATTGGATTGCAATGCGCAATACTACATATACTACGCCTAACAAAGATCTATTATTCCTTAAAAGAATATTTCTGGAGAATTGGGTAGGCACGGTGCTTTGCTAGAAGCCAACTATGTCTTGTAAATCGGTAAGTACGTGGTACCAGGTACGCACGTATTCGGATAGTCCGATGACCAAATTTACTACCACCATATCCAGGGATCTCTTGGGTCGCATCCCAAAGATTCACCGATGATATTTGAGTCGAACAGTATTAATCTGGGATTAATTAAGAGAGAGAAAATTAATTTGGGATTAATTACGACAAGAATTAATCTGGGATTAATTATCCGATAAAGAATTAAGAATTAATCTGGGATTAAATTCGTCGAGAGGAGAGAACGCAATTAATTTGGAATTAATCGGTAAAATAAATTTAATAGTTAAATTAGATTTTACTATTTAATTTATTTAATTGGGCTAAAATAATATATTAAATGAAATTGGATTTCAACGGGGGAATTAAATTGGATTTTAATTCTAGCGAACGAATTAATTTGGAATTAATTCGCGAGCGACTTCCGTAATAATTTTACTGGGTATTATTATTTAATTAAATTAGATTTAATTGCGTCGGACGGAGAATTCGTTTAATCGGATTAAACGAACCCGGACCCAAAAGTGTGTAGTGTAAGCTAACTAGATTTGGAATTAAATGGGTGGGACCCATGACTTATATCAATTGTCAACAATTGATATAAGTGGTTGGCAATGAATTAAATTGGATTTGATACACATCATACCTACCAAGTTAAAATCAATTAAAAAAATGAATTTTGGAAATTCTTTATTTCTCTCTCTCGGTTTGGTCGAATGGCTATTAATCTTCTCTTTTTCATTTTGGTGAAATGTGTGGCCATTGAATTCTCCATTTTGAGAAGGCCAAATGAAGTGGCTATTGTCTTCTTCTCAAAACAAACATAAAAGGTCGAAAGCAATATTGCTTTCTTTTGAAGAGTGGCCATTTACTTCTTTGACTGGGATTGGCCGAAAGAAGAAATTTGGTTTTCTTTTGAAGATCAAACCAAATTGGCCTATGTCTTTTGAATAATGGTCGAAATAGGCAATTGGCTTTTCTTTTGAAGATTTACCGATTGCTTCCCTCTCTCTTGGGCGAATTTGCTTCTCTTTGGGAGATAAAAATTTGTTCCATTTTGTTTTTGCTAGCACACATATAGGAGTCAAGTGAAGGTGATAGGGATACTCACCCATGAGCTTGGAAGCTTCAACATCCATGGAATTTTTGAAATCTTAAATCCGATCAATGTAAGTATTCCGCAACTTTCTTGATTAATTCACACAATAATCACGCTTAGAGATCTCGTGGCATGTCTAGGACACTAACAATTGGTATCAGAGTGAGATCTAAGCTTGATTTGATTCTAGTGTTTGTAAACTTTAATTTGGGATTTTATGCTTGGAGCTTGATTTTGCCTAAATTGATAAGTTTGTTGAGTTTATATGATATTGAATTAGAGTTGTATATCATTGGATTTGAGATAAATTGATTAGATCAAAAATTCCTAAAATCCATGCTTGGCCGATTATTACCCTAGAATAAGCTCATGGGAATTTTGGAAATTTGACAATTTGATGTGTTAAATAGCATGATAGAAATATTGAATGTTGATTTAATTGGATTGAAATCAAATTGAATGATTTTTTATTTCTATTGCCGTGAGTTATGCATGTTATTGGAAGATTGATTTTGCTTCAATTTGTGTTGGACATGAATTGGAAATGTTGAGTATGATTAATTGAATTCATTAGTATTTTTGAAATATTAGATTAATTGATTAATTGTACTAATTGCACTTTAATTAGATTAATATGTAATTTGGAATGATATTAATTTAATTTGTTGTAATTGGGCTTAATGGGCTTGGTTGGGTCAAGTTTGGTTTAGGACAATTGGTTGGATCCAATTGGGCCTAAAACCATTTCCATAAAGTCCAAATATAACATTTGGGCCTTTAAAATTTTAATTGGGCCTAATGGGCCAAAATTGATTTTATGGCATAACGGTGATTCCTTATTGGGCCTTGGCATCTTAGGTTTTATCCATAATGGCCAAAGCTCATGCCTAAAGAATTAATTAAAAACTCATTGGACTTTAATTAAAAAGTATTGGATACTAATTGGGCCTTTGAGACCCATGTAGATTGGATTTGGAATCCAAGTCTAAAAGGCACTTTTAAAAGTGTAATCATTTAATTTGGAATTAAATATGAATTAGTATTGAATATAATTTAAATTGGATTTAAAATTATAGTTCGATATAATTCAAGAATACGTACTTTGAGTATTTATTTTTAAACGAGTTGGACTCGCGCAAATCAAATCGTTATTTGAACATTGGATAGTCATTAATTCAAAGATTAATTAATTGTATTAGATTGATTGATAACATGCTTTGTGTGAATATTAGAAGGGTGAGGGAAATTTTACAAATTGTTGTAATAAATTTAGAATTTATTAAATTGGACCTGCGTGTCCAGCCTATTATCTCATTTTCTCATTGTATTTCTCTTCTCACCAATTGCCCTCAATATAAATGAGGTTTCTTTTAGTGTTATGTAATTAGGTAGAAGTTTGTGCTAGCAGAAGAGAGGAAAATGAGAGATTTATTCTAGGAACAATTTGTTGTATATTTATCCGTATATCATTATTATTTTATTCGCGCCTTATTATGCTTTTAGAATGCATGCTTAAGGGTGTATGATGAGACCTAATTAAAGATAATAAATTGGTTGCCAAATCGCGACAAAAACCCTCATTTTATATTAAGCGTTTTTCCTTCCATTGAGTGATTATCTCTCAAGATCCAAGATTTGCATTGGTTTGTTGGCCAAAGTCAAGACCTTTGTCCATCGCGGATGTGTTTGAATCACGAAAGATTTATTGCATATCGTACGTCTTGGGCAAGTTGTGATTTGTTGGCCAAAGTCAAGGTCACTTCTTGTTCATCGACCTCGATTACGAAGATTTCCCACTGTCAATAGGTCATGCTTAACTGCTTTCATTAAGCTTGTTGAGCCAAAGCCAAGACTTAGTTGATTCAGAGGAAAAATGTTAGGGAATATATCGGATAAATCGGCATATATTGGATATATGTTTCAGACTTGGATGTCCACCTACTGGATCTAGGAATTGGATGAGATCCAATTGATCTTAGAGATCTACCTAGTTAAGTTTCATACAATTTGTTGGCCAAAGTCAAGGTTGTGTGTTATTTAACGGGATCCTAGCCCACTAGGAAACTAGGTTTCCCGAGTACTCCACATAGGGTTAGAGGCTCGCCGAAAAATAGTGGGAATCAAGTATTAAATTTGCAATTTCGTT
Organism: Zanthoxylum bungeanum; assembly: GCA_019454045.1. NCBI lineage: Eukaryota > Viridiplantae > Streptophyta > Magnoliopsida > Sapindales > Rutaceae > Zanthoxylum > Zanthoxylum bungeanum. The sequence goes on from SKCR01005057.1 coordinate 244,837, forward strand.
TAGATACTTGGCAATACGCGCTCATTTCAATTTTTCGTCATTAAAAATTATATATATATTAGTTGGACTAATATTCAATTGTTGTTTTAATTTAACAGTTGGACTGTATTCAAACTACTTCATTTGTGGTTGGTTATATAGTTGGACTATAGTAATCAATATATTTGAATGTAACCGATTAATTATAGTTGATTATATAGTTAGACTATAGTAATCATTATATTCAATTGTACCCGAAATCATTGATTAGATAGTTGGACTATTGCAATCAAGATGGCTGAAAGATTAGCGTTTAGAACATAATCCTGGGGAAAATGTCTTTAACGGTTTTAATTTTCAGATTGGGAATAGAACTTCAGGATAGTCCTGGGAGCTGAGAAGTTATTCTATTTCATAGAGAAACCTCTCAAGCATGAACCCGGAGTTGAGCAAATAGTAGAGCATGAGCTTAGGAAGACTCATTGTGATGATAACTTAAGTGCTCAATCTATTATGCACAGCCAGAGCTTCTTAAAAGGACATATCCCAAGTTGTCTGCCTAAACTGTGGCAAACGGGGTCACTAGAAGTGTGACTGCCGTATGGACAAGGCAGACATGAAGGAAGTGAAGGCGGGACAAGGCTCCGGCTTCAAGTATGTTTGTTATAAACATGTTCACTACTGGTTTTAAAATTGGATTTTTGATACTAGATGTGATACATAAATATATGTATTGATGTGCAGGATCTGCTGATGAGCAGGATACTGGCTTCATATGATATCGACCTACAAGTCAGAAACAAGACGAGAGTCGCTGTTTTGGCCGTAGAAACATAAGTTTTGGAACTGCCCTTAGGGCATGTGCTTAAACTATGAGACTGTTAGAATGTATCTAGTTTGACTAGGAACATTATCTCTGTATCTAGTTTAACCCATTGCGGTTATACCTTTATATTCTAGAACACCAAGTGTTTTGTTTATAAAGATGATATTGAGATAAGCACATTAGATGTGAATAACAGTATTTATATTTAGAATATAAATGAATCTCAAACATATAATATGACAAACAAAAGCTCAAACTGAATAAATCTGTTGAGACTTAAAAGTGGCATTGTTGTCTGAGACACATGAACAAGACCCGTATATCCACACTTTCGAAGAGTGGATACAAGGACGGATTTGATTCTAATTCAAATGATGTCTATGAATCTAGTTTATTAGGCAAAGTGCCTAAAACACCTTTTACTTGGTAAAAGTGCAAGTGCCACCGATCTGTCAGCCCTCGTTCATAGTGACGTAAGTGGGCCCATGTCTAGCTAGGCTAGAGGTGGATATGAATACTTCGTAACCTTTACAGATGTGGAATCGCATTACGGTTATATGTATCTTATGAAACATAAGTCAGAAACTTTTGAGTAATTCAAAGAGTTTCGACACGAAGTAGAAAAACAGATCGGCAAAAGTGTTAAAACATCACGGTTGGACCGTGGTGAAAATACTTAAGCGATAAGTTTCTCGATTACTTGAAAGAGTATGGTATTCTTTCACAGTGGACTCCTCCCGGAATACCTCAATTGAGCGATGTGTCCGAACGGAGAAACCGAACTTTATTGGACATGGTAAGGTTAATGATGAGTCGCTCTGAGATACCAATTTCCTTCTGAGGATACACATTAAACAGTGCAACACTTATTTTGAATAAGGTTCCATGAAAATCTGTTAGACAGACTTCGTATTAGATATGAACAGGAAAGAAACTGGGTTTCTCATTCCTGAAGATTTGGGAATGCTGGGCATACACTAAATGTTTGGATGGTACCAAACTAGAACCCAAATCAGATAAGTGCCTATTTGTAGGCTGTCCTAGGGAAACCAAAGTATAATACTTATACAACTCACAAGAGAACAATGTAATTGTTTCTCTCCATGTGATTTTCCTAAGAGGAATTCCAATATGCAGTAGTAAGTGGGAGGAAAGTAAAACTCGATGAAAATTGGAGTAATACTGTTCCAGGCACCGAGTCCTCACGGAACACCAACAGTTCATCAGGGATGAAACTGTACTAATAATCTTCGAACACACAAGAACCGCGTAGGTCGGAGAGAGTCAGAAAACAACCTGGGAGGTATGGGTTTCTGATCACACCTCATGTAGATATCAATCTTATTGAGGAAGACGAACCGCCTACGTATGAGGAAGCGATACAAGGTATCAACTCCGTTTTATGGCAAAGTGCCATGAAGTCCGAAATGGATTCCATGTATACCAACCATGTTTGGATACTGGTTGATGTACCGGAAGACATTGTACCTATTGGTACTAAATAGGTCTTCAAGGAAGACAGAAATGGATGGCAACATACAAATGTACACAGCTAGGCTTGTACAGAAAGGTATCGTCAATGACATAGTGTCGATTACGACGAAACGTTTTCACCCGTTGCCATGATTAAATCCATTCGGATGATGCTTGCTAATGCTGCATATTTCATTTATGAAATATGACAGCTAGACGCCAAAGCCGCTTTCCTTAACGGAAACCTTTTAGAGGATGTTTTTATGCAACATCCTGACGGATTTGTCGTGCCTAAACATGCAAACAATGTTTGCAAGTTAAATCGATCCATTTATGGATTGAAGCAAGCATAGCGTTCTTGGAACCAAAGTATTGATGAGATCATAATGGTATATGATTTCATTCAAAATGAAGATGATTCTTGTGTATATAAGAAGGTTAGTGGGAGCGGACTGACAATGAATGTCCTATACATTGATGATGTATTGCTTCTCGGCAATAACATTCCTATGCTATAATCGGTGAAAGCTTGGCTTTCATTGAAATTCTCCATGGAATACCTGGGAGAAGCAGGCTTTATTCTAGGAATAAAGATCTACTGGGATAGATCTAGAAAGTTGCTGATACTCTCTCAGTGTTCGTATGTTTTGATATGTACGTGACCTGATGTCTCATATGCTCTGAGCATATGTAGACGCAATCAGGCCAATCCAGGTGATGGTCACTGGATTGAAGTAAAGTACATCCTTGAGTATCTTGGATGAACCAAGGATGCTTTCTGAGAATATGGGGAAAAGAGAACTTGAGGTGACTGGGTTCACCGCTGTAAGTTTCCAAACCGATAAAAACGACTGTAAGTCACAATAAGGGTACGTATATAGTTTGAATAACGGAACAATGAGCTGGAAATCTTCCAAGCAAGATCTTATTACCGAATAAACAATAAGAGCGGAACATTGCTGCAGCTGAGGCAGCAAAAGAAGCATTTTGGATCTATAAAATTCCTAAATAGATTAAGAGTAGTTCTGTTAGCAGCTGAGCTAGGCTACATCACAGGCTAAGGAACCATGGTCTCATCAATGATCCAAGTATATACTTCAACTATTTCATTTGATTCGTGAGATCATACATCGTAGCGATGTGATGATCGAATAAATCACATCAGATGATAACATTGCAAATCCGCTGACGAAAGTTGTTTCTCAGCAGAAGTTTGAGCGACGCGTGCACAGTTCAGGTGTTGGACACTTGAGTGATTGGCTATAGGGCAAGTGGGAGATTGTTGGAAATATATGACCCATAGCATCACTAATTGTACAGAACATAGTGTTGTTGTACAAATTGACTATGTGACAAAGGAAATTGTTCTTTTATCATTTGTAATTGGATTACCTGGATATATAAATGATAAAAGTCCTAATGATTAGTTCCGGATTAATAATATATGACACAGTATTAATCCACAAAGGTTTAATCATTAAATATCCCTAGTCGTAGCATTATCGAGACTGGACATCGATAATGCGGAATAGACTAGTATTACACTTGTGCGTGTTATGGAAGCGTAACGGCATAGTTATCATATATTTGGGTATTGGATACTCATGCAAGTGTAATAGGAGGTTTTGTTTACCGATGGTACGAAAACAGCTTCGCTCTGGATAGACCATCGGAATCCCATTGGTAGTATGACTATGTGTCTATGGGAATCCGAATCATGGTAGGTGTATTTGATCTTAACCTGAGACTTGCATCGCTAATACTTGTGACAATCAGTATACTTTGGTTTTGGTCGTCCAGGGCTTTAACAGGTTCTGTGTACACCTCTTCTGGGTATACTGAGAATCGTAGTGTATTGGGTGTGATGTCAAGATGGAAGTATCACTTCAGTCATATGGAGATGATGATCACGCAGGGATACAGAACTGGTACTCTAAGTGTTATAGCCATCGGGGAAGTATGACTAGGTCATGACTTTCTGATCATAAAGAGACTAGTTGCTATTGATCCGATATATGCTTTGTACGGGGCAGACACAACTCCAGCCCCAAGCCTAGCATGTGACATCCGATACTGGATCGTAATGTGCAATACTACATAAACTACGCCTGACAAAGATCTCGTATTCCTTAAAAGAATATTTCTGGAGAATTGGGTAGGCACGGTGCTTTGCTAGAAGCCAACCATGTCTTGTAAATCGGTAAGTACGTGGTATCAGGTACGCACGTGTTCGGATAGTCCGATGACCAAATTTACTGCCAACATATCCAGGGATCCCTTGGGTCGCATCCCAAAGATTCACCGATGATATTTGACTCGAACAGTATTAATCTGGGATTAATTAAGAGAGAACAAATTAATCTGAGATTAATTACGACAAGAGTTAATCTGGGATTAATTATCAGAGAAAGAATTAAGAATTAATCTGGGATTAATTGCGTCGAGAATTTATCTGGGATAAAATTCATCGAGAGAAGAGACGCTATTAATTTGGAATTAATCGGTAAAATAAATTTAATAGTTAAATTAGATTTTACTATTTAATTTATTTAATTGGGCTAAAATAATATATTAAATTAAATCAGATTTCAATTGGGGAATTAAATTGAATTTTAATTCTAGCGAACGAATTAATTTGGAATTAATTCACGAGCGACTTCCGTAATAATTTTACTGGGTATTATTATTTAATTAAATTAGATTTAATTACGTCACGACGGAGAATTCGTTTAATCGAATTAAACGAACCCGAGCCCAAAAGTGTGTAGTTTAAGCTAACTAGATTTGGAATTAAATGGGTGGGACCCATGACTTATATCAATTGTCAACAATTGATATAAGTGGTTGGCAATGAATTAAATTGGATTTGATACACATCATACCTACCAAGTTAAAATCAATAAGAAAATGAATTTTGGAAATTCTTTATTTCTCTCTCTCGGTTTGGCCGAATGGCTATTAATCTTCTCTTTTTCATTTTGGCGAAATGTGTGGCCATTGAATTCTCCATTTTGAGAAGGCCAAATGAAGTGGCTACTGTCTTCTTCTAAAAAAAACATAAATGGCCGAAAGCAATATTGCTTTCTTTTGAAGAGTGGCCATTTACTTCTCTGACTGGGATTGGTCGAAAGAAGCAATTTTGGTTTTCTTTTGAAGATCAAACCAAATTGGCCTATGTCTTTTGAAGAATGGTCGAAATAGGCAATTGGCTTTTATTTTGAAGATTGGCTGATTGCTTCCCTCTCTCTTGGGCGAATTTGCTTCTCCTTGGGAGATAAAAATTTGTTCCATTTTGTTCTTGCTAGCACACATATAGGAGTCAAGCGAAGGTGATAGGGATACTCACACATGAGCTTGGAAGCTTCAACATCCATGGAATTTTTGAAATCCTAAATCCGATCAATGTAAGTATTCCGCAACTTTCTTTATTAATTCACACAATAATCACGCTTAGAGATCCAGTTGCATGTCTAGGACACTAACATATAAGCGACCGTCTAAATTAGTTAAGGATTGAGTCATTTATGCTATAAGATTCTTAATAGTCCATACATTGTAATATGTCATGACTTATTTATCATGATCATTCCATGCATGCGCGAAGTATTATTACGCATTTAATCACGTATTAGTGGGATTAAAATATGCGTACCCCTTACCAAAAGTCCAAGATAATTTTCAATTTCAACATACATTTTGATGTAACAGCACTCATTAAAAGTCCCCAGTATTTTGACCATATCTTGGGCTACATGTGTCATTTTTCAGTGATTTCAGTGGTGTTGGAAAGCTTCGACATGAGACTATTGTTGGAGTTGGTTCTTGGAGTGCCAATCTGAATAATTTATTGTATATTATATTTTATTATTTATTAATAAAATAACTATATTTTCATTTCAACCTTATTAATGATAATGTCATTATACATATCAGATTGAAATATAAATATGCTGAGAATGATATCGACCACAGAATATTCATGTCGTATATTGGATATTGGGTGGTCCAACATTGTGATAGTATTACTGTTATAAATTATTTCAAAGTTAATATTCCTAATCGTTGGTTTTGGAATACGGTCGAATTCTTATAACCTAGAATACTAGCACATGTCGTATATTGGAATTGGAGTTCCAATGGTTTAACCCAATGTACCATGAGCAATGGAAGCTAGTATAGACATATGGGTATTCGTTGGAGCGAATACTGAATGAATCATAGGTGATTCCTAATAGTTGAAAGTACACACCACTGTCAATATGTAACATCCTCAATCTGGAAATGCTACCAGCTGGGAATAGACCGTTTTATCCCCCTGAGCCTCTGACTACTTGAAAATGATAAACTCGTTTCATGTATAAACTTATGCACGGGACCGTTACCCCACTTAAAATCATAAATGTATCATGTTTTTTCAACTAAATACTTAAATTCACTACACATCTCAACTTTAGTAATGAACACTCATAACTCCTTACATATGTATACTTTACTAAACCAATTATATGTTATATGACATCTTCTGACATTGAATGAACTGAGCTCTGACTCGACTTGGTGGACCAAACCCTCTAGTGAATGCCATCAGTATCCATCCTCTTGAGCTCGTCCTCCGGGAATACCTGCAAAATAGGGAAACTGGAGTGAGGGTTAGACCGTTTGTACGATCTAAGTGAGTAGATGATTTAAAACAAAAACTGAAATACTATTATGAAAATACTTGGTTCTAAAACCAAAATTCTCCTAGGAAACAGTCTTATATGAAAACTTTTTCTTGTCTGAAAACTCTGAACTCTTTTTATGAAAATCTTGTCTGAAAATTCTTTTTGTAAAACTTATCTTTTCTAAAAGTCTCTTAGAAAACTTGTTGTTTCTGAAAACTTTCCTTTTTAGAAAACTTCTATCTGGAAACTATCTCTGAAATCTGTATCTGAAAACTGTTTCTGAAAACTGATCTTTGTCTCTGAAAACCTGACGTATGGAGGCGTTACGTATCGTCTTCCCCTCATATGTCTAACTAGAGCCAGAAGTGAAAATCCATGACATTAGGGCATTACGTATTGCCATCCCTCAATCCACTAAACTGGAATTGGGGGTGCGGATCAACGCTACCCTCCAAGCTCTGAATCTAGGATCTATAGGCATTTGTCATCCCTAGTCCTGAACTGGATCTGTGGGCGTTACGTATCGATGTCCCCTCAGTCATTTACATATGCACATGTGCTCTCCGTTAATTCCATATCTGAATCAAGTTACATACTGAGGTGGATTTTTCCCCCATGCCTTGAAAACATAAAACCAAGCTTTTGAAAATATTTCTTTCTAAAATATTTCTCAGTTAATGCTTAATTAAAATATATAATGCAAAATAAACTTGGCTAACGTCCTAAACGCAGAAAATATAAGTCTGATATTTAAAACAATCATAATGTAAAATCAACTTAAGAAAAAGTGTGTCCACTCACTAATTTGGAGTTTGCTGGCATAAACCTCTTACTAAAGAAAACTCCAATTCATGCGATGATCTATAATTGATAACTTTGATTAGAAAGTGGGCTGGGAAATATATTCCGAATTAAACTAAGTTTATCCACTCAAGTACTTATCACTATTTCAAGGCATATCGTACTCATATTATGATGTAATGTGTATTCTCGAACTGATACAAGACCCTTAGGGTGGCCTCTAACATGCTAGGGCGAAGTTGAATGGTTTAAAACTGATTATGAGGAATTTTTGCTCATACATCGCGACGCTACCCCTTGGGCATCGCGACGCGAACACATGCTGAAGAACTAGTAGGCATCCTATGCTTTGAGCGTCGCAACGCAAACCTATGCGCGTCGCGACGCGCTCAATCCAGAATTGAATCTAATGAATTTCTCCAGTACGCATCACGACGCTGAATGAGTTGCGTTGCGATGCGAGGCCAAAAATCAAGGCCTGATATCAACTCTCAATGCCTATTAGCCCAAAATACTTCCCATACTTGCATACTACAATCTTTACTCAACAATCATTTAAACCTCAAAGTAAACATTTGCTAACTGTAGGCACTGTATTTTTACATATAAGTCCCTATGATGAGTCTCATTTGGAGACACTACCTTTTAAGTTGTGGAAGTCGCGGGAAATGGACGTCGGAAGGGAATGGTCGGAAATTGATACCTCATTGGATTTGGTTCGCTCGTTTAGCTTCGGGTTTGCTCGTTCGGTCTCTGTTTTAAATTTATTCCCGGCCTAAATCTTAAACAAATTCTCGGCCTCGCCTCTCTCTCACTAAACCACCCCTCACGCCCATACACCAAACAATCACAAACACTAACCAACATAAGCCTAACAACCAATCCCAAACACTAACCAACAAAGCAACATTCCATCAACAACACACAAAAAACCAACTACCACCGATGCACCCCACGTGAATCATCTACACAAACCACTCCACTCACCAATTTGCACTAGCCACTAACCACCCTCCATCAAATAATTGCCTCTCCAATCACACCCATACCATATTCATGCTAACCACCCATGCACCTCACGTGAGTGATCTCCAATCAAACACAAACCATGCATCTCACGCCATTTCCATCAGACCATCATTTACGCCCATACACTGCCACATATCCCTCCATGCAACCACCCATAACAAGCTCATTAGTGAGTTGTTTTCATTAATGAAGCATATAGTGATGTATTATGTATTGAATACATAATAACATAGTTTGATGTTGAAATTGGGCTAATTAATTGTGTATGAATGCTTTGGAAGCATAAACATAATATGCTTGTAATTGGATCTAAATGTTCATATTGGACATGAAACATAAAATTAGAGTTTGGAACTCTAGATGAAAGCTTGGAGCTATGACTACCATTCTAGAATCACTTGACCACCTTTGAGTGACGTAAAATTATTCTTGATTCACTTCATTGTGGGATTCTATTTTGGTTTGTGCTTTGATTCAAAGAAATACATATATGTATTTAGAATACATGTATGTTTGTTATATAACACGTATTGATAAGGATTTTGAAATTAAAATTATTTTTGGTTGTTTTGAAAGTGTATAAGGATTTTTTTAAATTGAAAAAAACAAAAACTGAGGCTGCTGCTAGCAGCATGCACTGTGTAACGCGCCAACACCCCAAGCTTGTCCAGGGCCAATGTCTTGCCCATGGCCGCTTGTGTTGTGGTGCTAGTGTGCACTATTGTATTTTTCTTATTTTATTTTATTTTTCTATTTTATGGGGGATGACAACTCAAACATCATGTGTGTTTCCTTGTGCCACTTTTGTAATGTCTCTAAAACCTCTTTAGGGGGAGGTGACCCGGGCACCTTAGAAGGGCCTTGGCCACCAGCATACTAGGGGCTTTAGCTGTGTACTCTCTCGCCCTTAGTTGGCTTATTTAATGAAATATACTTCTTTTGATGTCTCATTGTTTTGTCCCAATGTGATGCTTGAATGCTTATGCTTTAGGCTTGATATATGATTCTTTATCTCGTGCCATGTGAATGTGTGCTAACGATGTATACTGAACTCCCATTGTTTAACAATGTTCACAACTTGTTGATGGTTAACCTTGAGCTTGTCCTTGCAGGCTCAATTCTAGGCTGACTTGTTAGACGCAACGTTAACAAGTGCCGCACGGACCCAACTTGGTGACTCCAAAGTTTGGCCTGTGACAGTTGGTATCAAAGCGGGTTCAAGAGTGGAACCATAAAATGGCTACAAGAACACCTATAAAAGAGCAGTTGGATGTTGTTGAGAAGACGTTGGTTGACATTGATGGCTACATTACAACTTTAACAAATAAAACTTCTGATGTTGAGAACTTTAGACAAACTATCAAGGTATTTGAAGCCCTAACGAATCGGGTAAGTTCCTTAGAGGCCTAAGCTAATGGTGTTAGCACTAGTGCTCCCCGAGAGAAGGGACATGCTAATGATTGGGTAGACGCAGTCAATACGGTCAAAGAACAATTGGCTGAATTGAGCGTGAGGGTGAACCTCACCACCCTTACTCTCTCGAATCTACCAACAGCGACTCCAAGTAGGGAACCGAGGAGAACTAATGTCCCAGAGCCTAGAGCTTATGAAGGTGTTAGAGATGCTCAAGCACTTGAGAATTTCCTCTTTGACATGGAGCAATACTTCTGAGCTTCACGGATCGTAGATGAAAAGGACAAGGTATCAATTGCATTGATGTACTTGTCTAGAGCTGCCAAGTCTTGGTGGAGGGTGAAATACGTGGAGATTCAGGATGGGCGATGCTCCATCCGAGATTGGAGAGATCTAAAACGTGAGTTGAAAGCGCAATTCCTTCCTGGGAATGTCAGAGAATTACGGTCGTTCCTTGGACTCACCAACTATTATAGAAAATTCATGAAGGAATATTAGAAGAATGCAACACCTTTGACTGAACTATTAAAGAAAGAAGCGACTTGGAAATGGTCCGACGCCTGTAGAGAAGCCTTCGAGAACCTCAAAGCAGCTATGGTGGAAGATCCAGTACTCGCACTCCCAGATATTAGCAAACCATTTGAAGTTCAAACGGATGCCTCAGACTTTGCAATGGGGGGAGTATTGTTACAAGAAGGCCATCCCATCGCCTATGAGAGTCATAAGCTTTTTGAAGTAGAACGACGATATACGGCCCAGGAGAAGGAACTTTTGGCGGTAATACATTGTTTGCGGGTGTGGAGACATTATCTACTGGGGTCGAGATTTGTGGTAAAAACAGACAATTCCACAGTTAGCCATTTCCTCACCCAACCAAAGCTTACTCCGAAACAGGCTCGATGGTAAGAGTTTTTGGCAGAATTCGACTTTCACTTCGAACACAAAGCGGGGTGTCTGAATCAGGCAGCAGATGCTCTAAGTCGAAAATCCAAGCTCAATCATTTGAAGGTGCTAGCCAACATGTCCTTCAGCACTATCTCTATGCCAATCAGAGAACTTATTCGAATTCCAACCTGGAGATTTGGTGCTAATCAAGTTAAATCCAGAATAGATATGATTCAGAGGGAACAAAGACAAGAGACTGGTGAGAAAGTATGAAGGACCTGTTGCCGTTCTTAAGAAGGTGGGTAAGGCTTCCTACAAAGTCGAGACTCCCGCGTGGATGAAGATGCACCCAGTTTTTCATGTCAGCAGGCTGAGACCTTTTCATGCAGATAGTAGTGATGCAACTCGTAACCAACCACAAAGACCAGAGATAAAAGAACCAACAAGGAAGAGAGCCACAAGGGAAGTTGAGGAGATTTTGGCCGAAAAAGAGACGACCGGGAACCAACGACATGGAAAGGAGTTCCTAGTGAGGTGGAGAGACTTGGGAGAAGAAGAGACTAGTTGGGAGAGAGCCGAAGACCTCCAGCAGTTTAAGCAGCAGATTGAAGACTTTCAAGCCCATCAGCACCGTGACGAGAGAGCCGAAGACTTGCGACAGCCTTAGCAACAGAGTGAAGACTTTCAAGCCTGTCAGCACCAAAGTGAAGAGCAAGGGAGGAGTAGATCAGCCATGTCGACGAGGACGTCGACAGATTAAGTGGGGGAGGGTGTAATGCACCAACACCCCAAGCTTGTCCAAGGCCAATGTCTTGCCCATGACCGTTTGTGTTGTGGTGCTAGTGTGCACTATTGTATATTTCTTATTTTATTTTATTTTTCTATTTTAGGGGGGGTGACAACTCAAACATCATGTGTGTTTCCTTGTGCCACTTTTGTAATGTCTTTAAAACCTCTTTAGGGGGAGGTGACCCGGGCACCTTAGAAGGGCCTTGGACACCAGCATATTAGGGGCTTTAGTTGTGTACCCCCTCGCCCTTAGTTGGCTTGTTTAATGAAATATACTTATTTTGATGTCCCATTGTTTTGTCCTAATGTGATGCTTGAATGCTTATGCTTTAGGCTTGATATATGATTCTTTATCTCGTGCCATGTGAATGTGTGCTAACGATGTATACTGAACTCCATTGTTTAACAATGTTCACAACTTGTTGATGGTTAACCTTGAGCTTGTCCTTGCAGGCTCAATTCTAGGCTGACTTGTTAGACGCAACGTTAACAAGTGTCGCACGGACCCAACTTGGTGACTCCAAAGTTTGGCCCGTGACACACTGCATGATGCGCAAGCAACATGCGCATGCATGGCCTGGGTGACGCGATCTCTCTCTGTTTTTTCCCGTTTTGGTTTTTCCGTACTCCAATCCATCCCCATTTTTTCTATACACTCATAATGGAATATAGTATTTCATTAAATTATTTAAAAATACATCTATGATCAATTACCATGGGTTAGACCCATTTCTGCTGCACGGGGTTCCGATCCAACCCTAGGAGTCCCACAATCGCCCCAACAACTACAACTTTCATGTTAAGTATGTTTCCTAAATCCTTGAGTAACTAAGTCATTTTTGGACCTTTATTTCAGACTTTAGTGATGTGAATAAAATTAAAAAGAAATTAGTATTTGAGTTTTACACATAATATTTTTATATTGATTTATATCAACCAATTGTGGCTAATATTACCTTTTCTTTTTCCCTTTTTTTCACTCAAAAACCCAAGTCTATAGCCCTCTTTTCCTTCATTTGGTTGCTCCCTCTTGGCAAGTGAAGATAACTAAACTTTTGAATGTGCCTTGTATTTTCAAGTGCTTTTTGGAGCAAAGTTAGTCTCCCATCTTTTACTTTAACAATTGTTGTGCATTCTAACATAATTTTTCAAGTCCAACATGTGATTCCATGAGAATACTCAAGTTAGATACATGTCCATTTAACCTGATAGTACCAATTAAAGTGTTGGTCATACTTGTATTGAGCTTGATTTCATGATTTGTGGTGGGTTTGGTAGGAATAGAATGTTGGGGTTTTTCTGTCCGGGCGGCGCAGCGGAAGAAGTGCGGTTCGGGTGAAATCGTAGTTTAAAATTTTTAAACTTACGAATAAATTATTCAATATCCAATATTAATAATTCATTCATATTTCACCTAAATATATTTATTCGATATCATATAACGACATAAATAATATAGAAACTCCGCGAAACTTTTACGAAACGTTTTTCCGTAAAATAGCATAAAAATGCATTTCCGACCGAATCGACAAACCAACATACATAGGGACTGTCCAGATCAGCCCCAAAAATATTTGGACAGTTCGTGGGCTGCCCGAACAGTGACTAGTTCACTGTTTGGGCAACCGTTACCCGGTAACGCCATTTTTCACCGTTTTCGCGTATTTTCACTCGAAATAATTTCCGGTAATTATTTACTTGGGCAATTAAAATAAACCAATTTATTCTAATTACTCAATAAATAAAAACTGAATTTTTATCCAAAAATTAGATTTTTCTCTATTTACCGTGAGACCCCAAAACTTTGCATTTTGATCATTTTAGTCCTATTTTGTCAAATACAAATTTAAGTGATTCCTAATCACTACCAAAATGATTTATACATGTCTTATACATGAAAATACAACTCACAACAAAAATCCCACAATTTCCTCAAATTGCCGAGAGCACCCTACATTTTCCAGATTTTGTAATATGGTTCAATCTTGTTCAAAACAAGTCAAGATGAAATCCAGTCATCACCAAATTTAATATACATCATATATACATCATTACACAACACATATATGAAAATCCTCAAAATTGGAAAAGGTTAAGAACCCAAATTTCATAAATTAGTCCAATTAACAAATTAACCAAAATTAACCAAATTCAACACTTTAATTTAATCTCTACAATACCAAACAAGTCTCACCACTTTGAAACAACTCAAAAATAATTCTAGGTCATCAATGAGTGGCCTAACAACTCTATAATGGCAACAAGATCATCAAATGATCAAAAGTGTGCTTATACACCATTTATAAGCATACTTTATCATACATGCATACAATTTTCATTAAACTTCCAACCATCAAAAACACAAATACAAGAGAGTTACTCTTACTTAAGAACTACATAAGTTGTAGCCAAGAACAAAAGAAACATTTTTCTTTCTAATAAAAAGTTGAAAAAACTTACAAATCATGAAGGTTTCTTCACTTTTTCTTCTTGTTTCTTCTCTTTTTCTCTCAACTTTGTTTTGTTTATATTTTGGAAGCTTAACCTTATCAAAGAAAAATGAAACAAAAAATCATTTATATTTTCTCTCCTTTGGTTGAAACCTAGAAGGAAAAATATCCAATTTTACTTTTATTTTTATTAATAAATTAAACATTAGTTAACTTGTTTAACTTGTTCACTACAACCTTTAATGAACTTGACAAGTGTAACCAATGATAAAATGCCATTTCCTAACTTAAATCATTACTAAAAGTATTTATAATTTAATTACTTTAATCATTTAATAGTTAAATAATTAAATAATTGAATACAAATATCTTAAATATATGTATTATATTTACATTAAATAATCAAAATAAATATATTAATGATATATATCAAATATCATAATTTGACAATTAATTAATGTGTATTTAATAAAATCAAATATTAAATACAAATACACATTAATTAGGAAATGACCAAAAGGTCCATTTGCATGTATCTTTCGTTTAACCGTTAAACGATTTATAAATAATCAGTATTATTCATAAAAGATGCCCTAGTGCTCTACGAGTATATTTCATGAGTGAAACTCTCTAAGTTCAGGTATATCCGTCACGAAATCAAATTTCGTGTCCATAATTTACCCACCCATAAATTATGACGACCACATATAAACTCGCTGAACTATATAGGTCGAGGTCATCGCATACGTATAATCCATCCGTCACAAGTATTCATATTATTCCAGAGATATAGAAATTAAATTCAAATCTTTATAGGTATAATCTCATCGACGATTCTATTAGCAATCTTATAAAAACACTTAGAACTAACTTCTATAATATACCAAAGATCCATGGATTTAACGGATTGCTAATCCCATAATGAATACATATGCCATGTACACAGAACTGACGGATCCTATCTTGATACACATAGGATATCATGAGCATGAGCCCACACCCAATGAACAGGCGGAGGTCTGATCTTAATAGATCGGTGACGTGACTACCATCTAAGTGTGGAGGATAACTCATATATCCACAATGGTATCTCAAGTCAATGAATCACTATGCTACTCAACCCGAGAATATTCATATTGACGTTAGTGTACCATCTATTAGGTAATCTT
Organism: Zanthoxylum bungeanum; assembly: GCA_019454045.1. Classification (NCBI taxonomy): domain Eukaryota; kingdom Viridiplantae; phylum Streptophyta; class Magnoliopsida; order Sapindales; family Rutaceae; genus Zanthoxylum; species Zanthoxylum bungeanum. The sequence goes on from SKCR01005057.1 coordinate 260,315, forward strand.
TGGTGAGTCGTTCAGTGTTTATCAAATAAATACCTACACGTCTATACAAGTCTCCCGAGACTTATGGTTCATTGGGATAAGCCATCAGACCAAGTCATGATATACGACATGTATTGGTCTCAGTGGATTTTTACTAACCAACCTGTGTCAGTAAATCTTGACCAGGAACTTAATTTGATAATATTTTTCTAGTAGTGATACTTCCCAATGTCAATTACAAGCTACGTCATTATATATTATCGGGTCTTTGTCTAATATATATATCACTAAACATGATTTAGTTTCAATCTAATGAATTAGATCGAATATATATAATAAAAGACAAGAGTTGCAACCATAAATAAGTAATATTATGGAAAAAATTATTGCACATATTCATGAATTGGACATAAATACGATCCGGATTGACATTTTGAGCATCAACCCTAACATAGAAACCCTAGGTTTTTGTTGATATTGGATGAGCTTGAGTATTTTTAGTGGTCCATGAGGTGTTAGATGATGTGGAACTATGTGATTTTTGGCAATGGTATCATGTTGAAAGTTTTTCCATGGTTAGAGGGAAAAAGTCTTCCCCTTGGTTGTAGTAATGTATTGAGCTTCTGATCAAACCTAGGTATTGGGCTCGAGTCGTGAGGTGACACGAAACATAGCATTCTAACTCAAAAATTACCTTGTTCTCATTGCGACTCAGATTGTGCGTCACGATGTGAGCAACCTCAGCTAGCGTCGTGATATGTATTAACCTTGCGTCACAACACGGTACCAATTTTAGAACCAGTTTTCATATACTTTAGGTCATATATTAATATATTAGATAACATCTTAGCTTCCTTGTCGGTGTGGGCACATGTATTATTCATGTACATGTTTAGGAACCATAAATAATGTATATTAATCGTACTTTTGTTGGAGTTGGTGCTTGGAGCGCCAATTCAAATAATGTATTGTACATTATATTTTATTACTTACTAATAAAATAACTACATTTTCATTTCAACATTGTTAATGGTAATGTCATTATGCATATTAGTTTGATATATAAATATGCTAAGAATGACATTGACCTCAGAATAGTCATGTAGTAATATTGGACACTGGGTGGTCCGACATTGGGATAATATTACTATTATAAAACTATTCTTGAAGTAAATATTCATAGTCGTTGGTTTTGGAATACGGTCGAATTTCTATAAGCTAGAAGACTAGCACATATCATATATTAGAATTAGAGTTCCAATGGTTTAACTCGATGCACTATGAGAAATGGAAGCTTGTATAGACACGTGAGTATTCGTTGGAGTGAATACTGAATGACTCACATGTGATTTCTAATAGTTGGAAGTACACACCACCTTCAATAGGAATCTCTTTGAGTCGAGTAGCATATGTGATCCTTTGACAATATGATAACGTTGAATTTGTATGTGATCCTGCAAAATTTGATGCCATATATGTCAGAGACCTTTCATGGTCCGACCGCTAGATGTTCATTAGTTGTAGACCGATGCACTCGTTAATCAAATTCGTATCGAGATAGGATTCGTCGTCTCGTTTATGTACCATAAGGGGTTAAGATATCCAGATGATTAGTCACGATTCTTAAGACTTTGGCCAAAGCCGATCACCTAGAGTTGATCACATATATCAGAAATAGTGTCCTGCTTAATTGGAAAGAATCGTGGACATGTCAACAATATGAGATATGTGTCTTGGAAACTTGAATGTGTAATCTATGTTTCATAAGCATAACTCAATTAGCCTACGACGGATGGATTGTTAAAAATATGTGATGACCTCAACTTGTATAGTTCAAAAAGATCGTTTGTATTCTTTGCGAATTCGGAGGTGGCTGAATTTCGTACATATAAATTAGGCTTATATGACGAACGTGTTTAGAGTTATAGAGTCCCACCATATGAAGTGTACTCATTGATCATTTGGGTAGCCGATAATATTTGATATTATAATTATCAATTAAAATAATTAAGTGTTATTGTATAACATTAATTATTTACTTTGACCCAATTGGATTAATTGGATTAATCTAAAATCACAAAAGGGCTTTATTGTAATTTCATAAATATATCTAGCATTGGAGGATATTTTGATATTTATAAAATATGTAATAATAGGTGTATTTGACTTGATTTAATTGGATTAAATCAAAAAGGTAGACAATGAATTAATCAATTGGTTAAACTGTGTCTAGAATTAATTGGATTAAATCAAAGTGGTAGACAAAGGTGATTAGCCACACCTTACTATACATATTTAGACAAATTGGATTAGGCCCACCTAAAAGATGATTAAAACTTTTATTAATTAAAAATTGGATAATCTTCACTATAAAATGCAAACTTGAGCATGTTTTTAAGCAAGCAAGCATTAAGGCAAAACATAAGAAAAATTAGCCTAAAGAAGTGTTTTGAGAAACTTTGAAAGTTCTCTATATTTTTCAACAAGAATGAGAAGATTAGATTTTTGGTTCAAGCTTACTAGTTAAGTTTGATCTTCTCTAAAAAGCTATGTTTTTGTATTTTATACATAATAATATAACTTGAAGACGAAATTAGGCTAACAAGTTCTGTATGGATGCTTTGGAAGCATAAACACAATATGTTTATGATTGGGTTAAATATATCCATGTTGGACATGAAACATAAAATTAAAGTTTGGAACTCTAAGGTCGGATTAGTGCCCCGCGCAGCGGAAGTAGATCTAATCCATGGATTTCAAACATGGGTGTATTTATAAATTATTATATAGAATACTATATTCCGTTACGATTTCGTAGGAAAAAACCAGGGCCGAATCGGACGGAAATTCTGGAACGGAGAAAATAAAGTTTAAGCACTCATGGGCAATAGCTTTTAACGTGTCATGAATCGCAGGCTTGGGAGTCGCAACACCCAATCTGGGAATGCTCAGCGTCGTGACGCCCGCAGCTCTGAGAGCTGAGTGTCACGACGCCAGAGATCTGAGTCGAGACGCAGTCCTGTGTAAAATATTGGTAGATAGTAAATTTGCCTTGAATCCAATTCAAAACACTTCCAATTTTCTCCAAACATTTCAATACACCTAAAAACCAATTTTAACATCAACACATATTATATAAAATATATATATATATATACATATATTCTAAATATATATATATATATATATGAATTTCTTTTAATCAAAACATAAACCAAAATAGAATCCCACAATAAAGTGACTCATGAACAATTATAGGTCACTCAAAGGTGGTCAAGTGATTCTAAAATGGTAGCCATAGCTCCAAGCTATCATCTAGAGTTCCAAACTCTAATTTAATATTCCACGTCCAATATGAACATTTTGACTCAATTACAAGCATATTGTGTTTATGCTTCCAAAGCATCCATACACAATTCATTAGTCTAATTTCAACATCAAGCTATGTTATTATGTATCCAATTCATAATACATCAATATATGCTTCAGTAATGAAAACATAGCTTTAGAGAAGATCAAACTTACCTAATAAGCTTGATTATAAGATCCAATCTTCTTCTCCTTGTTGAAATATTGTAGAGAACTTCCAAAGTTAGTAAGCTTGACTCCAAGATCTAAACTTGAATCCAATGCTATCAAGCTTCCAATATCCAATCTTGATTTCTCCTTGTTGAAATGTTATAGATAACTTCCAAAGCTTCTCTAAACACTTCTTTTACTTAAGCTAATATTTCTAAATCTTGTTTGTTTTAACTTTCACATGCTTAACTTTCTTAAGCTCAAGCTTAATTAAAAACTCGCTCAAGCTTGCCTTTTATATCAAAACTTATGAAATTTTTAATTAAAAAAAGTCTTAATCAACTTTTAGGTGGACTTAATCTAATTTATCGAAATATTTATAATTAGGTGTGACTAATCAAATTTGTCTACCATTTTGATTTAATCTAATTAAATTAAGATAAAAATTAATCAATGGATTAGTTCAATGTCTACCACTTTGATTTAATACAATTAAATCAAGACAAATATATCTATTATTACACATTTATAATTACCAAAATATCCTCCAATGTTAGAGATATTTATAAAATTACAACAAAGCTCTTATGTGATTTTGGATTAATCAAATTAATCCAATTGGGTCAAAGTAAATATTTAATATTATCCAACAACACTTAATTATTTTAATTGATAATTATAATATCAAATATTATTCATTATCAATTATTATCGGCTACCCAAGTGCTCAACGAGTACACTTCATATTGTGAGACTCTCGAAGTCTAGACACGTTTATCATATAAGGCTAGCTTATATGTGTTGGACAATTATGACCCATAGCATCACTATTTATACATAACATGGTGTTGTTGTACAAATTAACTATGTGACAAAGGAAATTGCTCTTTTATCATTTGTAATTAGATTACCGGGATATATAAATGATAAAAGTCCATATGATTAGTTCCGGATTGATAAGATGTGAGACAGTATCAATCCATGAAGGTTTAATCATTAAAACATCCTTAGTCGGAATATTATCGAGATTGGACATCGATAATACGGAATAGACTAGTATTGCATTTGTGCGTGTTATGGGAGCATAACGGCATAGTTCTCATATATTTGGGTATTGGATACTCATGCAAGTATAATAGGAGGTTGTGTTTACTGATGGTACGGAAACAGCTTCGCTCTGGATAGACCCATCGGAATTCCATTGGTAGTATGACTATGTGTCTATGGAAGTCCGAATCAGGGTAGGTGTATTTAGTCTTAACCTGAGACTTTCACCGCTAATACTTGCGACAATCAATATACTTTGGTTTTGGTCGTCCAGGGCTTTAACCGGTTCTATGTATGCCTCTTCTGGGTATATTGAGAATCGTAGTGTATTGGGTGTGATGTCGAGATGGAAGTATCACTCAAGTCATAGTGGAGATGATGATCACGTAGGATACGGAACTGGTGCTCTTATAAGCTGTATCTATCGGGATAATATGACTAGGTCATAGTTATCCGATTATAGAGACTAGTTACCAGAGATCCGATATGTGCTTCGTACGGGGCATACACAATTCCAGCCCCAGTCCTAGCATGTGACATCCAATACTGGATCGCAATACGCAATACTACGTATACTACGCCTGATATAGATTACATATTCCTTTAAGAATATTTCTGGAGAATTTGGTAGGCACGGTGCTTTGCTAGAAGCCAACCATGTCTTGTAAATCGGTAAAAACGTAGTACTAGGTACGTACGTGATCGGATAGTCCGACGATCGGATTTACTGCCAACATATCCGGGGATCTCATGGGTCGCTTCCCGAAGATTCACCGATGACGTATGACTCGCACATTATTAATCTGAGATTAATTAATAGAGAGAGAATATTAATCTAGGATTAATTTCGGAGATATTTTATCTGGGATAAAATATTATTTAAAGAGAGAGAACGATTAATTTGGAATTAATCGATAAAATAATATATTTGATATATTAAACGAAATTAGATTTCGACGCGGATTTAAAATTAGATTTTAATTCGGGCGAAGGAGTTAATTTAGAATTAATTCGCTAGCGACGTGAATAGTAATTTTGCTAGGCATAATTATTTAATTAAATTTGATTTAATTACGTCGTAACGGAAAATTTGTTAATTCGGAATTAGCAAACTCGATCCCGGGAGTGTTTGCGGGTCCACTCGCATTTCGAATCAAGTGGGGCCCATAAGTCACATCACGCGTCACATCATTAGTCATTCTTGTGATGGAAGTCACATCACTTTGAGTGATGTGATGGTTGTCACTTGTGATTGATGGTGGTGGTTGGAAGGCTTAAATGCCTTGTACAATTTTGGAAAATGAATTATGTATTTTGATTTTTGAAATCAAAACACAACTAACTCATCTTCTTCTCTCCTTCTCCTCTCCCATTCGGCCAAGGGCCAATTTTTCTCTCTTTCTCCTTCAATGCCTAGAACCACAATGATGAACAAGGAAATTTTGTGGCAAAATTTCCAAAGCTAGCACTTAAAGAAGTCATTCAAATGTGATAGGAAAACCCATTCATGAGCATGGAATCACCATTTTCAAAGCTTGGAGCTTGGAGCACACAATGGAGGGTTGACCGAAACTTGGAGCACAAAATTTGGGCATGGCCGAGAGCTTCCATGGAGGAGGAAAATTTTTTTGTTTTATCGCAAAAGCCGATCAAAGTGAGTATTCCGCAACTTTACTTTGATGTATTCACATGTTTTTATTGCTTAATTTGATCTTGGGATAACCTAGAAACCTAACAATGGTATCAGAGCCTTGATTAAGCCTGAAATTGATTTATGGTAAAATTTGGGTAAAATTGATTTGAGCATGTTTTGATGAAATTGTTTGATTGAGTATGCTTGAATGATGATAACATAGTGTTATGCATGATCAATTTGATGAAAATTGAATTGGATCAAATTTTCCCCAAATTGTTGGCTTGGCCGAAAGTTTAGCTTGCCCTTAATGTCATGGTAATTTTGTTTTTTGAATCATTGGATGAGTTTAAAAGACTTGGGAAATGTTGATTTGAGATTCAATTGGATTGAAATCGGAATTGAAAAAAAACCCTCAAATGCCGTGAGTTACAAGCATGGAAATGAATTGATTTTTTGCTTCAATTGGTACGACATGAATTGATAATTAATTAGCATGATTAATTAGTGTAATTGGTATTTTGGAAATGTTAATTTGACTAATTAATTATGGCTAATACACTTTAGTTAATTAAATTGTGAAATTTGGAATTTTGGAATTTAATTAGTTGGGCTAAATTTGGAATTGGGCTTTTAAAGTTGTATTTGGGCTTAATGGGCTTTGGTTGGGCCAAGTATGGTTTAGGTTAATTGGTTGGATCCAATTGGGCCCAAAACCATATCCATAAAGTCCAAATATAATAAAATGGGCCTTTAAAATTTTTAATTGGGCCTAATGGGCCTAAATTGATTTTTGGCAAAAGGGTGATTCCTTTTTGGGCTTTGGTTGTCAAAGTCCATGCCTTATAAATAATTAAAAGCCCATTGGACTTTAATTAAATGACATTGGATGTTAATTGGGCTTTGAGACCCGTAAAGATTAGATTTAGAATCTAAGTCGCAAAGCTCATTAATAAAGTGTAATTATTTAATTTAGAATTAAATAGAGAATTAGTATTGAATACAAATTAAATTGGATTTAATATTGTAGTTTAATATAATTCGAGAATTCGTACTTTGAGTACTTATTCTTAAAACGAGTTTGACTCGCGTAAAATCAAATCGTTGTTTGAACATTTGATGGTCATTAATTTCAGATTAATTAATTGGATTAGATTGATTGACATGCTTTGTGTGAATACATGGATGTGATGTATGAATAATGTATATCGGATGAATATTAGATGGTGAGGGCAATTTTGGAAATTGTTGTAATAAATTTAGAATTTATTAAATTGGACCTGCGTGTCCAGCCTATTACCTCTTGATTCTTTGTATTCCTCTTCTCACATATTCCCTTCAATGAAAATAAGGTTTTTTAGAAGTGTTATGTAATTGGGTAGAAGTAAGATTTGTGCTAGCGGGAGAGAAGAAATGGAGAGATTTGTTCTAGGACAAAGTGTTTTAAATATCCATCTGCATATCATTATTAATTTATTTACGCGCCTTATTATGTTTTTAGAATACATGTTTAAGGGTGTATGATGAGACCTTAACAAAGATAATTAATTGGTTGCCAATTACGCGAAAAACCCTCAACAAATATTAAGTGTTTTTCCTTCCATTGAATGATTCATTCTCAAGATCCAAGATTGGCACTGGTTTTTGTTGGCCAAAGTCAAGGCCTTTGTCCATCGCGGTTGTGTTTGAATCATGAAGGCTTTGTTCCATATCGCATGTCTTGTCCAAGTTGTGATTTGTTGGCCAAAGTCAAGATCACTTCTTGTTCATTGACATCGATTACGAAGCTTTCCAAGGTCAATGGGTCCCGCTTAACTGGAATCATTAAGTTTGTTGTGCCAAAGCCAAGGCTTAATTGATTCAGAGTAAAAAGGTTATGCAATATATTGGATATATTGGCATATATTAGATATATGTTTCGGATTTGGATGTCCACCTACTGGATCTAGGAATTGGATGAGATCCAATTGATCTAAAGATCTACCTAGTTAAATATCATACAATTTGTTGGCCAAAGTCAAGGTTGTGTGTTATTTAACGGGATCCTAGCCCACTAGGAAACAAGGTTTCCCGAGTACTCAACAGAGGGTTAGAGGCTCGCCGAAAAATAGTGGGAGGCAAGTATTAAATTTGCAATTTCGTTTAGATACTTGCCAACAATCGCTCATTTCAATTTTTCATCATTAAATAAATATATTAGTTGGACTAATATTTAATCGTTGTTTTAATTAAACAGTTGGACTGTATTCAAACTACTTCAATTTATAGTTGATTATATAATTGGGTTATAGTAATCAATATATTTGGATTTAAACAATTTAATTATAGTTGATTATATAGTTAGACTATAGTAATCATTATATTCAATAGTACCAGAAATTGTTGATTGGATAGTTTGACTATAGCAATCAAGATAACTGAAAGATTGGCGTTTAAAACATAAACCTGGGTAAAAATGTCTTTAAACGGCTTTAATTTTTAGATTGGGAATAATACCTCAGGATAGTCCTGGGAACTGAGGAGTTACTTTATTTGATAGAGAAACATCTCAGGCCTAAGCCCGGAGTTGAGCGAATAGTAGAACATGATATTTGGAATATTCATGTGATGATAACTTTAGTGTTCAATCCTTTTTGCTTACCGTAATAACTCTTTAATTCCGTCGTCAAAATTAAGGATTAGATCATTGTACCATGATGATGAAATTAAAGATCTTCACAGATTTATTCTTAGAAGTATAAATTGCTAAAAGAAGCTCTTTAGGTCGTGTATGTCAGAGGATACATCTGTCGAGCACTAGGTGTCGTAGATGATTGCTGACATCGATCAGCTAGGTTAGTTGGGCATTACCTACGTGGCCGAGACTACCAAAGATTTGATCTTATAGTCTATACCCGAAAGTTTGGGCAGGTTCATTATGAACCAATAGTAAACTCTTGGAGAGTTAATGGCTATGCTCTAGGAGGCAGAGCCAGAGCTTCTATAAGGGGCAAAGACAAAATCATCACGGTCTTCTAGGAAGACAAATGACATATCCCAAGATGTCTGCCTAAACTGTGGCAAACGGGGTCACTAGATGTGTGACTGCCGTATGGACAAGGCAGACATGAATGAAGTGAAGACAGACAAGGCTCCGGCTTCAAGTATTTTTGTCATAAACATGTTCACTATTAGTTTCAAAATTGGATTTTGATACTAAATATTGTATATAAATATGTACTGATGTGCAGAATCTGCTGATTAGCAGGATACTGACTTCAGTTGAGATTTACCTATGAGTCTAAAACGGGACAATAGTCGCTGTTTTAACCGTAGAAACCTAAGTTTAGGAACTACCTTTTCGGGTGTGTACTTAAATTAGGAAACTGTTATAATGTAACTAGTTTGACTAGAAACATTATCTATCTATCAGAGTATAACTCATTGCGGGTATACCTTTATATTCTAGAACACTAAAGTGTTTCATGTTATAAAGATGATATTGATATAAGCACATTAGATGTGTATAACAGTATTTATATTTTGCATATAAATGAATCTCAAACGTATGACATGACAAACAAATAGCTCAAACTGAATTAATCAGATGAGACTTATTTATGGCATTGTTGTCTGGGACACATAAACAAGACTCGTATATCCACACTTTCGAAGAGTGGATACTAGGACGGATTTGATTCTATTCAAATGATGTCTACGAATCTAATTTATTAGGCAAAGTGCCTAAAACACCTTTTACTTGGTAAAAGTACAAGTGCCATCGATCTGTTAGCCCTCGTTCATAGTGACGTAAGTGGGCCCATAGCTAGCTAGGCTAGAGGTGGATATGAATACTTCGTAATCGTTACGGATGTGGCATCGCGTTATGGTTATGTGTTTCTTGTGAAACACAAGACGGAAATTTTTGATAAATTCAAAGAGTTTCGACATGAAGTAGACAAACAGATCGGCAAAAGTATTAAAACCGTCACGGTTAGACCGTGGTGGAAAATACTTAAGCAATAAGTTTCTCAATTACCTGAAAGAGTATAGTATTCTTTCACAGTGGACTCTTCCTGGAACACCTCAATTGAGCAGTGTGTCCAAAATGAGAAACCGAATTTTGTTAGACATGATAAGGTTAATCATGAGTCGCTCTGAGCTACCATTTTCCTTCTCGGGATACGCATTAAACAGTGCATAACTTATTTTGAATAAGGTTCCATAAAATCTGTTTGACAGACTTCATATTAGATATGAACAGGAAAGAAACTGGGTTTTCTCATTCCTGTAGATTTGGGAATGCTAGGCATATGTTTGGATGATACCAAACTAAAACCCAAATCGGATAAGTGCCTAATTTGTAGGTTATCCTAGGGTAACCAAAGTATAGTACTTATACAACTCACAAGAGAATAATTTAATTGTTGCTCACCATGCGGTTTTCCTAAGAGGAATACCTACATGTAGTGATAAGTGGGAGGAAAGTAAAACTCGATGAAAATCGGAGTAATACTATTCCAGACACTGATTCCTAATTGGAATACAAACAGTTCATCAAGGATGAAATTGTACCACAATCTTCGAATACACAAGAACCGCGTAAGTCGGAGAAAGTCAGAAAATAACCTGAGAGGTATGGGTTTCTGATCTCACCTCATAAAGATGTCAATCTTATTGAGGAATACAAACCGACTACGTATAAGGAAGTGATACAAGGTATCGACTCCCTATTATAGCAAAGTGCCATCATGTCCGAACTGGATTTCATGTATACCAACCAAGTTTGGACATTGATTGATGTACCGGAAGGCATTGTGCCTATTGGTACTATATGAGTCTTCAAGGAAGACATACATGGATGGCAACATACAACGTACTAAGCTAGGCTTGTAGCGAAAAGGTATCGTTATCAACATTGTGTCGATTACGATGAAACCTTTTACCCGTTGCCATGGTTAAATCCATTTGGATAATACTTGCTGATGCTGCATGTTTCATTTATGAAATATGGCAGCTGAACGTCAAAACTGCTTTCCTTAAATGGAAACCTTTTGGAGGATGTTTACAACATCCTGACGGTTTTGTCGTACCTAAATAAGCAAACAAGGTTTGCAAGTTAATTCGATCCATTTATGGATTGAAGCAAGCATTGCGTTCTTGGAACTATATCGTTTTGATGTAATCATAATGGTGTATAATTTAATTTAAAACGAATATGATTCTTGTGTATATAAGGAGGTTAGTGGGAGCGCACTGACAATGATTGTCCTATATAGAATGATGATATATCATTTCTTGGAAATGACATTCCCATAATACAATCGGTGAAAGCTTGGCTTTCATGAATATTCTCCGTAGAATACTTGGGAGAGACAACTTTTATTCTAGGAATAAAGATCTACTGGGATAGATCTAAAAGTCGTTGGCACTCTCCAAGAACTCATACATTGAAATAAATGTACACGACCTGGTGTCTCATATACTTTGAGCATATGGAGTCACTATCAGGCCAATCCAAGTGATAGTCACTGGATTGATGTTAAGAATATCCTTAAGTATCTTAGATGAACTAAGGATGCTTTCTTAAGCTATGGAGAAGGAGAACTTGAAGTGACTGGGTTCACTGCTGCAAGTTTCCTAACCGAAAAAATGACTATAATTCGTAAAAATGTACTATATAGTTTGAATAACGGAACAATGAGCTGGAAATCTTCCAAGCAAGATATTGTTGCTGAATAAACAACAAAAGCGGAATATTGCTGCAGCTGAGGCAGCAATATAGCAGCACTTAGGATCTAAATAATCCTAATTGTATTAGGAGTAGTTCTGTTAGCAGCTGAGCTAGGCTACAACACAGGCTAAAGAATTAATGGTCTCATCAACGATCCAAGTATATACTTCAACTATTCATCTGATTCGTTCGGATCATACATCGTGGCGATGTGATGATCGAATAAATCGCATCAGATGATAACTTTGCAAGTCCGCTGACGAAAGCAGTTTCTCAGCAGAAGTTTGAGCGACCCGTACATATTTCAGGTGTAGGACACTTGAGTGATTGGTTATAGGCCAAGTGGGAGATTGTTGGAAAATTATGACCCATAGCATCACTATTTGTACAGAACATGGTGTTGTTGTACAAATTAACTATGTGACAAAGGAAATTGCTCTTTTATCATTTGTAATTAGATTACCGGGATATATAAATGATAAAAGTCCATATTATTAGTTCCGGATTGATAATATGTGAGACAGTATCAATCCATGAAGGTTTAATCATTAAAACATCCCTAGTCAGAGTATTATCGAGATTGGACATCAATAATGCGGAATAGACTAGTATTGCACTTGTGCGTGTTATGGGAGCATAACAGCATAGTTCTCATATATTTGGGTATTGGATACTCATGAAAGTGTAATAGGAGGTTGTGTTTACCGATGGTACGGAAACAGCTTCGCTCTGGATAGACCCATCGGAATTCCATTGGTAGTATGACTATGTGTCTATGGAAGTCCGAATCAGGGTAGGTGTATTTGGTCTTAACCTGAGACTTGCACCGCTAATACTTGCGACAATCAATATACTTTGTTTTTGGTCGTCCAGGGCTTTAACCGGTTCTGTGTACACCTATTCTGGGTATATTGAGAATCGTAGTGTATTGGGTGTGATGTCAAGATGAAAGTATCACTCCAGTCATAGTGGAGATGATGATCACGTAGGATATGGAACTGGTGCTCTTATAAGCTGCAGCTATCGGGATAATATGACTAGGTCATAGTTATCTGATTATAGAGACTAGTTACTAGAGATCCGATATGTGCTTCGTACGGGGCAGACACAATTCCAACCCCAGTCCTAACACGTGACATCTGATACTGGATCGCAATACGCAATACTACGTATACTACACCTAATATAGATTACATATTCCTTTAAGAATATTTCTGGAGAATTGGGTAGGCACGGTGCTTTGCTAGAAGCCAACCATGTCTTGTAAATCGGTAAAAACGTAGTACTAGGTACGTACGTGTTCAGATAGTCCGATGATCGGATTTACTGCCAACATATCTGGGGATCTCATGGGTCGCTTCCCGAAGATTCACCAATGACGTATGACTCGCACATTATTAATCTGGGATTAATTAATAGAGAGAGAAAATTAATCTAGGATTAATTTGGAGATATTTTATCTGGGATAAAATATTATTTAAAGAGAGAGAACGATTAATTTGGAATTAATCGATAAAATAATATATTTGATATATTAAACGAAATTAGATTTCGACGCGGAATTAAAATTAGATTTTAATTCGGGCGAATGAGTTAATTTAGAATTAATTCGCTAGCGACGTGAATAGTAATTTTACTAGGCATAATTATTTAATTAAATTTGATTTAATTATGTCGTAACGGAAAATTCGTTAATTCGGAATTAGCAAACCCAAGCCTGGGAGTGTTTACTGGCCCACTCGCATTTCGAATCAAGTGGGGCCCATAATTCACATCACGCATCACATCATTAGTCATTCTTGTGATGGAAGTCACATCACTTTGAGTGATGTGATGGTTGTCACTTATGATTGATGGTGGTGGTTGGAAGGCTTAAATGCCTTGTACAATTTTGGAAAATGAATTATGTATTTTGATTTTTGAAATCAAAACACAACTAACTCATCTTCTTCTCTCCTTCTCCTCTCCCATTCGGCCAAGGGCCAATTTTTCTCTCTTTCTCCTTCAATGCCGAGAACCACAATGATGAACAAGGAAATTTTGTGGCAAAATTTCCAAAGCTAGCACTTAAAGAAGTCATTCAAAGGTGATAGGGAAACCCATTCATGAGCATGGAATCACCATTTACAAAGCTTAGAGCTTGGAGCACACAATGGAGGGTTGACCGAAACTTGGACCACAAAATTTGGGCAGAGCCGATAGCTTCCATGGAGGAGGAAAATTTTTTTGTTTCATCGCATCGCAAAAGCCAATCAAAGTGAGTATTCCGCAACTTTACTTTGATGTATTCACATGTTTTCATTGTTTAATTTGATCTTGGGATAACCTAGAAACCCAAAAATATGTAGGCAATTCGGCCACCTCCTAATTCGCGAAGAACAAGAACGACCATTCTGAACTATCAAGTCGAGGTCATCACATATATTTAAAAATCCTTCCATCGTAGGCTATCTGAGTTGTGCTTAGGAAACATAGATTACGGTCAAGTTTCCGAGACCCACATCTCATATCGACATGTCCACGATTCTTTACAACTAATCAGAACATCATTTCTGATATATGTGATCCACCTTAAGTGATCGACTTTGGTCAAAGTCTTAATATTCATAATTACTCACATGGATACCTAAACTTATTATGGTACACATTCGGGCCTATGAATCTTATCTTGATACGCACTTGATTAACGAGTGCATCGGTCCACACCCAACGAACATCTAGTGGTCAGACCATGAAAGGTCTTTGACATATATATGGCATCAAAGTGTGGAGGATCATACATAAAATCAATGTTATTCTATAGTCAAAGGATCACATATGCTACTCTACTCGAGGAGATTCCTATTGTCGGTGGTGTGCACCTCAAACTATTAGGAATCACTGTGAGTCATTCAGTATTCACTCTAACGAATAGCAACTTGTATATACGAGCTTCAATTGCTCATGGTATATTGGGTTAAACCATTGGAACTCCAATTCTAATATACGACATGTGCTACTCTTCTAAGTCATAGGAATTCGACTGTATTCCAAAACCAACGATTAGGAATATTTATTTTAAGAATAGTTTATAATAGTAATACTATCCTAATGTCAGACAACCCGGTATCCAGTATTACTACATGACTATTCTAATGTCGATGTCATTCTTAGCATATTTATATATTAATCTAATATGCATAATGGCATTACCATCGATAAGATTTGAAATAAAAATATAGTTATTTTATTACTAAATAATAAAATATAATGTACAATATATTATTCGGATTAGAGCTTCAAGCACCAACTCCAACAGACTCTCACTTGTTTAGTGCCAATCTGGATGGTACCGAAGTCTCATCTCCTCCATATGTATATCGAATAACTTAAGAGGTAAGGCCTTAGTAAGCAGGTCTGTTATGTTGTCTTGTCTTTGAACCTCCATGACCACTATATCTTTTCATTTAATGATCTCTCTAATAAAGTGATATTTCATTTCCATGTGTTTAGACTTGGAATGCACTCTCGGCTCCTTAGCCTGCCCAATAGCTCCGTTAATATCACAATACAGTGGGATCGAATCCGCAATACTTGGCACAATGTCAAGTTCTCTGATAAAATTCTAATCCAGACAGCTTATTTAGCAGTTTTTGAAGCCATTATAAATTCTGCCTCAGTGGTGGAATCAGTTGTCGAGCCTTGCTTTGAACATCGTCAACTAACCACACCGCCATTAAGGGTAATATATATCCATATATAAACTTTCTATCATCCGGATCTCCCTGGAAATCAGAGTCTGTATAACCCTTAAGATATTTTAGGATATATTTCACGACTCTCCAATGATCATTATCCGAATCAGATTGATATCGGCTAGTCACACTGACTTCAGATCTTGTGCATAGCATAACATACATAATGCTTCCAATATAAGAAACATATGGTAAGTTAGACATTCTAACTCTCTCTTCCTCAGTCTGAGGCTCAATTTTCTTCAAAAGATGTATGTCATATCGAAAAGGTAAGTTTAGTGCTTTATATTTGGTAAAACTGTACATTTCTTACATTTTATCTATTTACGTGGATTGCGACAACCATATAAGCTTCCTAACTCTATCTCGATAGAGCCCTATACTCAGTATATAGGAAGTTTCATCCATGTCTTTCATGAAAAATTTCTTGCAAAGGTAGGCTTTCACATTTTATATCAATCATATATTGTTCCCAATGATAAGGATATCGTCTACATACAATACAAGGAATACTATCATGCTCCCACTAACTTTCTTATAAACAGACGATTCTTCCTCATTCTTGATGAATTCATATAATCTAATTATCTCATCAAAACTATTATTCTAGTTTCGGGATCTTTATTTAAGTCCATAAATAGACTTCTTGAGCTTCAAAACCAAGTTTGAAGTCTCACTGGATACGAAACCTTCTAGTTGTTCCATATAGATATTGATGAGTGGTAATTATATCACTATTTCCCACTCATTTAACCTAATATTTTGTATAGTTTCTTGAGTCTTGTGAATAGTTTGATGTGTTTTGTGTTATTTTGTAGATAAATAAAGTTTCAGGACATTCTGGAGCTGATTTGGACCAAAACAGTGAAAATTGGAAAAATGGCATTTTGGTAATTTTTCACGTCGCGACGCCTAACGTACGCTGAACAGTGCTAACGTGCGCCGGGTCCTCAAGTCAGAATCTGAGAAAATTTGACTTTGCTAACGTGCGCCGTGCCACGTGTCACCATCACAGTCGATCTGCTAACATGCGATGTGCCACGTGTCATCATCCTACGGTGCCGACAGTCGCCATCGCCATGTATCGCCACATGTCACTCCACCTGTCAGCCACATCATCGTCCACATCACCAGTTGACCGAGTCAAACTGTCATGTCATCGCCACGTCATCAACAACCAATCACAGCGTGCCACGTGTCGCAATTCTATGGTGCCGACAGTCACTTTGCCATGTGTCGCCACGTAAGCGCCATGTCAGAATCAATCATTGACTCACTTATCTGTATATGACACATGGCGGATAAGAATCTGAATCAGCCAATCACGAGCCACCACGTGTCATAATAATTGAGCTCCAACCACCTTGCCACGTGTCGCCTTATCACCTTATCCAGAATCTGAAATCGACGAACCAGAAGCTGCCACTTCAACCAAACGGGCGTCGCGACGCGAGCTGGGCGTCGCGACGCGCAACCCTTACTGACGCCTATAAATAAAGCTCAAAATTTCAGTTTCAGATGTACCATTCTCTCTAAATTCTCTCATATAAATAGAGAGTTTTCTATCTAGTTTCTTTTAAATTTTAGTTTTGTAATTAATTTTTAATTACTTTCTGTAATAATAGTAATTTATTTTCTTTACATTTTACAGTTTTTACTATTCACCATGAGGAGGTAACTTCCCCTGCTAGGGTGAAAGGTAATTCTTTTACTATTGCTATTTAGATTAATCTCCCTTAAATATAATATATTCACTATTTAAAATATTGACTTAATAAGGATACCGCCAGATTGGTCGGTTGGTAATTCATTTTAATCTGGTTTAAACCTGACTAATCAAGGATACCGCTAGATTGGTCGGTTGGTAATTAAATTTTCTTACCGCTTATATGGCAGGTTTATTTTGGTTCCGCCTTTATGGCTGGTTGGACTTAATTTGACTTAGTCAGGTTACCGCCTATATGGCTGGTTGGTAAAATAATCACAAGTTAATATATTATATTATATTAAGGGAGATATCTAAATTAGTAATATTAAAAGTTGATCCTTTTACCTTAGCATTTTATTTATTTGCAATTTACTTTTCAGCTTTTACTTTACCGCAATTACTTTTCAGCATTTTTACTTTATGTCTTTTATTTTCAAGTTTTTACTAGTCCTAATTATGTGTTGAACTAGACATAGAGATTTTAGGTTTCAGCCTTAGACTTAATAGCCCACGATCTTCCTTGAGGATAGATAACCCTTTAATAGATTTCCTTACAGGATAGACATATACCTGTCGGACGGGGGTAGCCATAATTGGAACTTAAACTTAATGAATCCAGATAATTTGGTTGGCATAGACATATGGTTCAATTGGGTTAAACTGGGTATTTGCGTCTGACCATCGACAGAGGCTTTCGCATAATTTAGTGTTCCAGGTTAGTAAACCAATTTATTACACAAACATGAAATAATCACTTCATCTTTTAAAAAATATTAGAAAGAATCACAACCCTAGATAGTTTTTAATATTGAATTTTCTTAAACCTACATTCGAACAATTTTATTTACTTGTTTTTAAATTTAGAATCGTCATCTTTTCAAATCAATTAAACAACCTGTTAGATACTAGTAATCATTTGACCTCATAAAATTAATAGTTTAGGTATTAAGTCCTCGTGGGATCGATACTTTTTATACTACTTGAACGATACGTGCGCTTGAGTTATACGCGTGTGTTTACGCCGGTCAAGTTTTTGGCGCCGTTCCCGGGGACTTATTTATCTTTCACTATTAGTTTTAAGGTTAGATACCTTTACTTGTATCTAATTTTCTTTTTACTTATTGTTTTTGTTTTCCTGTGTTTCAGGTTCTCAGAAACTTTATGAGACGAACCAGAAGCTTTGAACTTCGACCGCTTGACCCGGAAATTGAAAGAACCATCAGACAGTTGTGAAAGGAAATGCGAGAAGGCCAATAAGCTTTAGTCAATATGGAACATGAACCTTTGGAGGTTGCACCACCAATTCCCATTCGAGACAGAACCATTCGGTGGTTGACAGACTCATTTCATGTATTATACTTCCTCCCTTACCAGCAAATGCAGGTGACATCAAAACATGCATTTAGATGATTCAGTAGTCAGTTCAGTTTGGGGGGAATGCAACTGAAGATCCTAATGCCCACATCAGCAACTTCCTGGAAGTTTGCGGCACTTTCAACTACAACCGAGAAGCTGAAGAAGCAATGAGACTTCGTGTTTTTCCATACTCCTTGAAGGACAGATCTAAAGCTTGGCTACATTCACTACCAGCAGGTTCCATCACAACTTGGAACACTTTAGCCACCAAATTTCTTGCAAAGTACTTTCCACCAGCCAGAACTGGAAAACTAAGGAATGACATCACATCCTTTGTACAACAAGACTTAGAAACTCTCTACGAAGCTTGGGAAAGGTACAAAGATTTGCTCCGGAAATGTCCTCACCATGAGATTCCAAAATGGCTTCAAGTCCAAACTTTCTATAATGGACTTTCTGGAATAATGAGAACCAAAATTGATGCTGCTGATGGAGGAGCTTTAATGGCAAAAAGAGAAGATCAAGCCTATGACCTAATCGAAGAAATGGCCAACAACAATTCCTTGTGGCCAACAGAAAGGAGCATGATCCAAAGAATTGCAGGAATTTATGAAAGTGGAGCCAATACAGCAGTCAACGCCAAGATGGATCAGATATGTAAATTCATGGAGACTTTTACCACTGGATCCATAAGTTCACCATATGGAGGAGCACCAGAGTCGAACCAACTTGAAGAGACGGTGAATTATGTCAACAATTTCAACAGACAGAGGAACAATCCATATTCCAACACCTACAACCCAGGGTGGAGGAATCATCCTAATTTTTCATGGAGCAACAATTCAGGGCAAAAGAACAATCCACCACATGGATTCCAACAGCAGAACTATCCACCACCTGAATTCCAGCAACAGAACAAAAGCCAGGAGCAGTCAAATGAACTAGGAATAGCAGAAGTGCTGAATCAGTTAAAAAAGTACGATGCTATGTTTCAGAGCTAATTAGCTTCCATCAAAGCACTGGAGAATCAAATCGGACAACTGGCTAATGCTCAGAGTTACAGACCGCCAGGTAATCTTCCCAGCAACACAGAACCAAATCCAAGGAACCGAGGGAAGGAGCAATGTCAAGCCATTACTTTGAAAAGCGGTACTGAAATCAACAAAGATGTTGGAATCAAGGAAAAAGAAGAAATTCCAAAAGATGTTGTTCCACAAATGGAGGAAAAAGAAGCAAAGGAAAAAGAACAGATTATTCCACCTCCATCTTTTCCTCAACGACTTCAGAAAAACAAACTGGACAAGCAGTTTGCTCGATTCCTGGAGGTGTTCAAAAAGCTTCACATCAATATTCCATTTGCAGAAGCCTTGGAAGAAATGCCCAGCTATGTAAAATTCATGAAAGACATTCTTTCACGGAAACGAAGATTGGGAGACTACGAGACAGTAGCATTAACGGAAGAATGCAGCGCCATCATTCAGAGGAAACTTCCCCCGAAGTTGAAAGATCCTGGCAGTTTCATTGTCCCATGCACCATTGGAGAACATTATATCGGTAAGGCTTTATGTGATTTAGGTGCTAGTGTTAACTTGATGCCTTTTTCTATTTACAGGAAACTGCAGATTGGAGAAGCAATGCCTACCTCAGTCTCGTTGCAACTTGCTGATCGAACGCTCGCATTTCCAAGAGGTGTTGTTGAAGATGTGCTGGTCAAAGTTGACAAACTGATTCTCCCAGCAGATTTCATCATCCTTGACATGGAAGAAGACAAAGAAGTACCTATCATTCTTGGGAGACCATTCTTGGCTACAGGTAAAACTGTGATTGATGTGAAAAAATGAGAACTGACCATGAAAGTGCAGGACCAAGAAGTTACCTTTAATGTTTTCAAAGCCATGAAATTCCCGAGTGATGAAAAGGAAGAAGAATGCTTCAGAGTTGATGTTGTTGACAGTATCGTTCAGGATACTGAGCCAAATCCCACAAATACACTCGAAGCTTGCATCACCAACATGACTGACAACAAGCTAGATGCTGAAATCCTGGAATGTATCAACTACATTGACAAACCATTCCGATTCAAAGCGACACCACCAGTTGAAAGCTTGGAACTGCCAAAGAAAGATCGAATCAAGCCTTCGATTGAAGAACCACCACAGCTGGAGCTGAAGTTACTTCCGAGCCATCTCAGGTATGCATTTCTTGGAAACTCTTCTGAATTACCTGTTATTATTTCTTCTTCACTAACATTGGAGCAGGAAGAAAAGTTACTGAGAGTATTACGAGAGCACAAAAGAGCCATTGGCTGGACTATAGCAGACATTCGAGGCATTAGTCCATCATTTTGCATGCACAAGATTCTGATGAATGATGAGTACAAACCCACAGTGGAGCATCAACGGAGACTCAATCCAATCATGAAGGAAGTCGTAAAGAAAGAAATAATCAAATGGTTGGATGCTGGCATCATTTACCCCATCTCAGATAGTAGTTGGGTGAGTCTTATGCAGTATGTACCAAAGAAAGGAGGAATTATTGTGGTTACCAATGAAAAGAACGAGCTAATCCCAACCAGAACGGTGACTGGATGAAAGTATGCATGGACTACAGGAAGCTGAACAAAGCCACGAGAAAGTACCATTTTCCGCTACCATTCATTGACCAGATGTTAGACAGACTGGCGGGACATGAGTTCTATTGCTTTCTGGATGGATATTCAGGGTACAATCAGATTGCCATCGCACCAGAAGACCAGGAGAAAACTACATTTACATGTCCCTATGGTACTTTTGCTTTCCGCAGGATGCCATTTGGATTATGTAATGCCCCTGCTACATTTTAGCTTTGCATGATGGCCATCTTCTTAGACATGTTGGAGCAGAGTATGGAGGTTTTTATGGATGACTTTTCTGTGTTTGGAGATTCTTTTGACCACTGCTTGCAAAATTTGGAACAGGTGTTACAAAGGTGCGAAGATACAAACATGGTGCTCAACTGGGAGAAATGCCATTTCATGGTACAGGAGGGCATTGTTCTTGGACACCGGATCTCACAAAAAGGAATCGAGGTAGACAAAGTAAAAATTGAAACAATTGAAAAACTACCTCTGCCGACATCTATCAAAGGGATTCGGAGCTTTCTCGGACATGCAGGTTTTTACAGGAGATTTATCAAAGACTTTTCCAATATTGTTAAACCTCTGTGCAATCTTCTGGAGAAGGATGTGCCTTTCAACTTCACCAAAGAATGCTAAGAAGCTTTTGAGATCTTAAAACAGAAGCTGATTTCTGCCCCCATCATTATAGCACCAGACTGGACCCTTCCATTTGAAGTAATGTGTGATGCGAGTGATTTTGATGTAGGTTCAGTTTTGGGACAACGCAAAGCAAAGATTTTCTACACCATTTACTACTCCAGCAGAACTCTGAATGAAGCTCAACTCAACTACACAACCACTGAAAAAAGAGTTGATTGCAGTTGTATACGCTTTTGACAAATTATGCTCCTATCTGCTGGGTCCCAAAGTGGTGGTCTACACAGATCATTCATCAATCAAATACTTGATCACGAAGAAAGATGCCAAACCCAGATTGATCCGTTGGATACTTCTTCTGCAAGAATTTGACGTGGAGATTCGAGACAGGAAAGGGACAGAGAATCGGGTGGCATATCATCTATCGAGACTCGAGAATAGAGAAACAACTGACAAAGATCTGTCAATCAAAGAAACTTTTCCAGATAAACAGCTGTTTGCCATGAAACAGCAAGATGCCTCTTGGTATGTTGACTATATCAATTACATTGTGTCAGGAAAATGGCCGTTGGAATGGACAACTCAGCAACGGAAGAAATTCTTCAAAGAAGTCAAGCATTATGTCTGGGATGAGCCAAACCTGTTCAAACGGTGTGCTGATCAATTATTGAGACGGTGTGTTCCACATGAGGAAGTAAACAGTGTTTTGCAGCACTGTCATTCATCGCCATATGGCGGACACTTCAGCGGAAACAAAACTGCAGCCAAAGTCCTACAATCAGGTTTGTTCTGGCCCACTCTTTTTAAAGATGCTTATCTTTTTGCTCTTCAATGTGACAGGTGCCAGAAAACGGGGAATATTTCAAGGAGAAATGAAGGACTGTTGCAAAACATTCTAGAAGTGGAAATATTCGATGTATGGGGTATTGATTTCATGGGACCCTTTGTTCCATCATTCGGAACACCTCGTGCAATCATCAGCGATGGTGGCACACATTTCTGCAACAGATATTTCGATGCACTCCTATCCAAATACGGAGTTACTCACAAGGTTGCCACTGCTTACCATCCACAGTCAAATGGACAGGTTGAGGTTTCAAACAGAGAGATCAAAAGAATCTTAGAGAGAACTGTTGGATCAACAAGGAGGGACTGGTCTACAAAATTGGATGATGCATTATGGGCCTACCGAACAGCTTACAAGACACTCATTGGTATGTCCCCATATCGATTGGTGTTTGGAAAAGCGTGTCATCTGCCAGTTGAGCTTGAACACAAGGCGTACTGGGCACTGAAGAAGTTGAATCTTGATTCACAAGCTGCATGAGAGAAAAGACTTCACCAACTCAACGAATTGGAGGAATTTCGCCTACAGGCTTATGAGAATGCCAGATTGTACAAAGAAAAGACCAAGAAATGGCATGACCGAAAAATAGTGCACAGACAGTTGGAACCTAGGCAGCAGGTGCTGTTGTACAACTCAAGATTGAAACTTTTCCCTGGAAAGTTGAAATCAAGGTGGTCAGGTCCATTTGTAATCACTCAGGTTTTTCCATATGGAGCTGTTTAGTTACTAGATCCCAACACCAACGAAACATTCAAGGTTAACAGTCAGCGTGTCAAGCACTACTGGGGAGAATCATTTTAGCGACAAAAAGAAAGTGTCACACTTTCAGATCCAGCCTAATGGTCGAGAAGTCAAGTCTAGCTGACGACTTTAAACTTAGTGCTCGTAGGGAGGCAACCCATGCAATTTGTGTATATATTGTGATCTGGTGTGTTTTATTTTTGTGTGTTTAATTTTTACAGGTTTAGTCATTTCAAGATGGAAGAAGCTCTCGCAAATCTTCACAAGCAATTTCCTTCTCTCCCTCAAAAATCTCTGATGAAAGTCTACAAAGCTCGCTTGGAACGGATGAGGTTACTGATGATCCATGGTGTTTCTAATGATATTCGTTGGGTAATTGAAGCACGGGTCCGATTGGCAAGTGAGTCTTCTAACTCTTTTATTTCACATCTGCCTGGTTTTGGAAGAAACACCTATGTAAAGAAACGTAGAGCTAAGCAAATGGGTGTTTGTTACAAATGTGCACGCTGGAATTACAATACTCATTGTCGTTCTTTAGGAATGGTGTCTGATAATCGCGAAGATAAAATTAAATTCATTAGGGATGGCTTGAGTAAGGAGTCTGTAGATAATATATCTTCGACTCTTGAGACGCATCCCAGTGGATATGTTCATATAGCCATTCGTAAATTACATACACAATTTCAAAAAGAAAGACAGCAGTTAAGGCTCGGGAATCTGACTCAAAAAGACCCCGTTTGCCCATTTATAAGAAAATTGGATGGGAAGCTTGTCCCATATGCATAGACGTCAATCAAGCCGTTACTTTTCTTATAAATATTATATCTCTTTGTCTTTTCCTAATAATTGTAATTTGTTTTGTTGTTTTCTTTTATTTTCTCCGACAGGATCGAGACCTTTTTTACCATCACGATTTATTTTACTGTTTAACTAATAATTGTCATTTGGCAGTACTAGTGCTATTATTTACTCACCATTTTCAGGTGTTATAAATTCAACTCATCATTGCACTTTTGAAGACATCCAGAGTAAAACATGGAAGCCACTTCAAGAAGACGAGTTGAAAACATCTGTGTGTTTTACGGTACTAGTGTTGGTACTAAGCCACAATACGTAGAAGCAGCACAGGAATTGGGTCGAGTCTTAGCTGCAAGGAATATGCACTTAGTATATGGCGGATGTAACCTTGGACTAATGGGGATCGTTTCAAAGGCCGTACAGGAAGGAGGCAGTCACGTTTTGGGAATCATCCCAAAACCCTTAGCATAGGCAAATTTTATTGGATCATCAAGCGGAGATGAATTGATCATGCCAGGTATGTCTGAACGATTGGTAGAAATGATTAACTATGCTGATGCTTTTATCGCTTTGCCAGGTGGCTTAGGCACATTGGAGGAAATTTTTATAGTGTTATCTTGGGCGAACTTGAACATACACCAGAAACCGCTTGGACTGTTTAACATTGATGGATTTTATGATTTTCTTTGTGTGTTTCTCGATGATGCTCGGAGAAATGGGTTTGTGTCAAAACCTTTAAAAGAACTCTTATTTACTGCCAGAACTGCTCCAGATCTAATTGACCAACTCTTAGCCTATGAACCACAAGTTAACCCTATCCTTTCAAAGATAAATTGGTCTGAGGACGATCATGGTAAGAGGCGTCGGATTAATCTGGATCTTAACCTTTAATTTCCTGTAAAATTTCGGCTAACCAGGTATTATCTTCTAAACTCTTCTTCTACTGTTTAAGACATTGGGGACAATGTCTCATTTAGGTTTGGGGGAGGGAATTAGTTGATCAGTACCTTGTTTTTAGTTTGTGTGCTGTTTTTATTTTTAGTCCAAAATTTTTTTTCAAAAAATAAAAAAAAATTGAAAAAATTGAAAAAATTACAAAAATATTTTGCATTTTTGTGTTTTTATTTTGACTAAAAATGTGAAATTGGTAAGAGATAGCTGAGTAAGGAGTTTCCACTCCTGAGACGTATCTCAAACCATTTTTGAAACAAGTTAATTTTTGTTTATTTCCTTTTGAATTATTTAATTTGTGAATTCTCCATAATACTGACTAAAATGGATCTTCATATGCTCAACTGACAGGTATTATCAACATACATGGAAACATACGGACATGAGCTAAAATTGAAAAGTTTGTAATATTCAGTGCTCTAGTTTAATTGGAGGAAACATCTCAAAAAGTGATGGAGTAAAAAAAAATTAATAATAATAATAATCTGAGATCCGAGTTATTAAGTCTGTAAGGGTGTTTTAACACCTAGTGCCCTAAAGCCAACTGGTTTGGGAGTCACTGGCCCAAAGCTCTCTACATGGATCAAGGATGTTGCAAAAATATATATATCTGAAGTCTGAGTAATTAAGTCTGTAGGGGTGTCTTAACACCTGGTGCCCTAAAGCCAACTGGTTTGGGAGCCACCGACCCAACACTCGCTACATAGATGGAAGATATTGTATATAAATAAAAAAAAATCAAAAATCAAAGAAAAAATCAGAAAAATTATTTCATTGCTACAAAAGGTGTGAATTCTGATAAAACTTTAGGACAAAAATATTACTCTCTTATCAATTGCACTTATGACTGTTGTGGGTAAAAAATGAGTTGTTTAATATTTTGTTGGCTGTGTATATGGAAAATGGTAAATATAATCGGAGAATTTACATATTCAGTAATTTAGAAGTAAAGAAAGCAACTAGTAACTTGGAGTAGAAATTTTACATGATTAGTCACTAACTTCTTTATTCTCTTTTCGCTTGTCTTTTTGCTTTTGTGTACATTAGTTTCACTACCTTTTTACTTTTGTAAAATGTTTGTGGGTATCATTGTTGTAAACCCTCACGAGACTACAACTCGTCCACTAGGGACATCTAGGGGTTTAAAGGCTTGTTGCATACGCTAAATGCAACCGTGATCCCTACGAAAGTGGCTTAGTTAAATTTTATTTTAAAGATGTTTATGTTATTTTATTCTGTGTTTTGCTCGAGGACTAGCAAAATATTAGGTTTGGGGGTGTGATGAGTGGTAATTATATCACTCTTTCCCACTCATTTAACCTAATATTTTATATAGTTTCTTGAGTCTTGTGAATATTTTGATGTGTTTTGTATTATTTTGTAGATAAATAAAGTTTCAGGACATTCTGGAGGTGATTTGGACCAAAACAGTGAAAATTAGAAAAATGGCATTTTGGTAATTTTTCGCGTCGCGACGCCTAACGTACGCCGAACAGTGCTAACATGTTCCGGGTCCACAAGTCAGAATCTGAGAAAATTTGACTTTGCTAACGTGCGCCGTGCCACGTGTCACCATCACAGTCGATTTGCTAACATGCGTCGGGCCACGTGTCATCTTCCTACGGTGCCGACAGTCGCCATCGCCATATGTCGCCACATGTCACTACACCTGTCAGCCACGTCATCGTCCACATCACCAGTTGATCGAGTCAAACTGCCATGTCATCGCCACGTCATCAGCAACCAATCACAGCGTGCCACGTGTCGCAATTCTATGGTGCCGACAGTCACTTTGCCACGTGTCACCACGTCAGCATCAATCATTGACTCACTTATCCGTATCTGACACGTGGCGGATAAGAATCTGAATCAGCCAATCACAAGCCGCCACGTGTCACAATAATTGAGCTCCAACCACCTTGCCACGTGTCGCCTTATCACCTTATCCAGAATCTAAAGCCGACGAACCAGAAGCTGCCACGTCGACCAAACAGGCATCGCGATGCGAGCTGGGCGTCGCGACGCGCGACCCTTACTGACGCCTATGAATAGAGCTCGAAATCTCAGTTTCAGATGTACCATTCTCTCTAAATTCTCTCATATAAATAGGGAGTTTTCTATCTAGTTTCTTTTAATTTTAGTTTTGTAATTAATTTTTAATTACTTTCTGTAGTAATAGTAATTTATTTTCTTTACATTTTACAGTTTTTACTATTCACCATGAGGAGGTAACTTCCCCTGCTAGGGTGAAAGGTAATTCTTTTACTATTGCTATTTAGATTAATCTCCCTTAAATATAATATATTCACTATTTAAAATATTGACTTAATAAGGATACCGCCAGATTGGTCGGTTGGTAATTCATTTTAATCTGGTTTAAACCTGACTAATCAAGGATACCGCCAGATTGGTCGGTTGGTAATTAAATTTTCTTACCGCCTATATGGCAGGTTTATTTTGGTTCCGCCTTTATGGCTGGTTGGACTTAATTTGACTTAGTCAGGTTACCGCCTATATGGCTGGTTGGTAAAATAATCACAAGTTAATATATTATATTATATTAATGGAGATATCTAAATTAGTAATATTAAAAGTTGATCATTTTACCTTAGCATTTTATTTATTGCAATTTACTTTTCAGCTTTTACTTTACCGCAATTACTTTTCAGCATTTTTACTTTATATCTTTTATTTTCAAGTTTTTACTAGTCCTAATTATGTGTTGTAACTAAATTAGTTATCTGGGGTTGTGATGACTTTTAATATCATCGGTTTATAAGAGGTTATTTTATAGTTTGGGTAATTTAAAGGTTTACTTGTTAAGTCTTAAGCCTAATGCGTCTTGTTAATTGACCACTAATAAGATTGATCTGGTAAATCTAAAATGAACTAGACATAGAGATTTTAGGTTTCAGCCTTAGACTTAATAGCCCACGATCTTCCTTGAGGATAGATAACCCTTTAATAGATTTCCTTACAGGATAGACATATACATGTCGGACGGGGGTAGCCATAATTGGAACTTAAACTTAATGAATCCAGATAATTTGGTTGGCATAGACATATGGTTCAATTGGGTTAAACTGGGTATTTGCGTCTGACCATCGACAAAGGCTTTTGCATAATTTAGTGTTCCAGGTTAGTAAACCAATTTATTACACAAACATGAAATAATCACTTCATCTTTTAAAAAATATTAGAAAGAATCACAACCCTATATATTTTTTAATATTGAATTTTCTTAAACCTACTTTCGAACAATTTTATTTACTTGTTTTTAAATTTAGAATCGTCATCTTTTCAAATCAATTAAACAACCTGTTAGATACTAGTAATCATTTGACCTCATAAAATTAATAGCTTAGGTATTAAGTCCTCGTGGGATCGATACTTTTTATACTACTTGAACGATACGTGCGCTTCCGTTATACGCGTGTGTTTACGCTGGTCAGATATCCTCCTCGAGGAATCCATTTAGGAACGCGGTTTCACATCCATTTACTATATCTCATAATTGTGATATGCATCAAAGACAAAAAGAATCCTAATGGATTTTAGCATGGCTACTAGTGAAAAAATATCCTCATAGTCAATACAATACATTGAGTATAACCGTTCACTATCAGTCGGGCCTTGGTTTCCACCTTTCCATCAGGCCCTCACTTTTTTTTAATAGACCTATTTACACCCAATAGGTTTAATTCCTTCAGGAACTTTAACCAAGTCCCAAAGTTGATTTTCATGCATATAATTCATCTCGGACTTCATGGCTTCCTGCCATTTTCCCGAATCGACATCTAATATCACCTATTTATACTTAGTCAGATTCGTTTCCTCCAAGAAGAGAAACATCAAGGCTCACATCAGATGTTAAAAACAATCTTTAAATAGGCCTTGATATTCTATTCGACTTACGTTGAACCTGTGTTGTAGATCCTTCACCTAGTTGGATCTCTGGTTCCATCTCAGGTTCCTCAATGTTATGATCAAACTCATCGAGTTCAATCTTTCTACAATTCCCACTTTCTCTCAAAAATTCTTTTTCAAAAAAATGGCAAAACGAGCAATAAATACATTTCGTTGCTTAGAATCGTAGAATTGATATCCCAAAGAATTTTCAGATTATCCAACGAACCTATATTTATACCCCATGCGTGCTAGTTTATCCCACTGCGTAACTCTAACGTATGCAGGACAACCTCAAATCTTTAAATATCTAAGACTTTGATTTTTACTATGACATATCTGATATAGGGTCGTAGAAATACCTTTTGATGGAACTCAGTTAAGTATGTGGCAGTAAGTAGAGCGTAACCCTAAATGTAATATGGAAGATCTGTATAACTCATCATAGATCGTACCATATCCAATAAATTATGATTTCTCCACTCAGACACACCATTGTGTTGAGGAGTTCCTGATGGGATATTGATTGGGACTAAAATGTGCATATATATTGAGAGAATAAAATATCATTTTACACTTGTGGTTTCACTAATCCCCTTAATTTAGCACGTTTATGTAATAATATTTAAATTTATGTTTTATATTTTTTTTATTGTGATTTTTATCTTTTATGTAGGTGAAATAATACTTTGGATGTATATCTATGAAAATGGACTTGACATTTGGATTTTGGAAGCCGGAAATTTAATAGAGTGTTCTAACAGTGTACAACTTCGGTAATTCTAACCATGTGCAATGTTCGTAGTTTGGCCATAACATTTTACTCCGATATCGGATTAAGATGATTCAAGTTCTAGATGAAATAAGACTCAAAGCTCTACAACTTTGATGTTCATAAGATTTTCGAATTCTGAAGTTTTCAAGACCGAAATTGATGAAGAATTCAAAGTGTGTTATATATCAAATCTTAAAAAAAAAAAACATTTGTCAATTTCTCCACCAAACATACTTTGGTGGCATATTTGATGGAGTGTTTGGTGGAGTGTTTAGTGGAGAAATTAGTAGAAGCCATAATTTCATTTTCATTTTCATACTTTCTTTTATTTCTTCTTAAGGAATTGAAGATTGTATCTTGTTTGTTTAAATTCTTATAATGTCTTTTAATTTTAGTAATAAAATTATGTGTGTTTTTAATTACAGTATGAGTAGCTAATTACTTTCTGCTGGGGGAATGGGTGAAACCTTTATTATTTAAGTTTAGATTAATCTCACTTATGTTATAATATATAAATAGTAATGAATAATAATTAATTGAGATCTTGATTAATTATTGACAAACTTTTCTACCGCCTATATGGCTAGTTTTATACGATTTTGGCATAATTGATTACCTAACTGGACTTATTATAGACAAACGTTATCACCGTCTTTATGACTGGTTTTATATTTTTGACATATTTAGTACCTTGACAGGACTAGTTATTGATAAAATGACTACCGCCTTTATGGTCGATTTTATATGTTTTGGCATAGTTAATTCTGGAAGTAAATTAATTGGGTTATAATGATCATTTATTTATTATAAAAAGTGAGATTTCTAAATATAAAATATTAAAAGTGGATCTCAAAACTCTAGTATTTTATTTTATTGTTGTCATTTAATTCAAATTCTCCAAACAACTTCAAACAAATCAATCTTTTTCCTTTCGCTTTAATTATTATTTTATCATACAAAAACTTTATTCCTTGTGGATCGACCCCGGACTTACCGGATTATTTTATTACTTCGACACTCTTATACTTGGGAGCAAAGAACCACTTTTTGAGTGTGTTAGATATATTAAGCGAGAATCTCATTTTCCCATAAATAACATCTGAATTCGTCGGTCATGAATTCACTGCCTCGATTTGATCGAAGGCACTTAATGAATTTCTCCGTTTATTTTTCCAATTCATTTCAGAATATTTTAAACTTTTTAAATGTTTCCGATTTATGTATCATCAAATAGACATATCCATATCTTGATTTATCATCCGTGAAAGTCACGAAGTATGTTGAACTATCATGAGCAACATGATTTAATGGACCACACATATTACTGTGTACTAGTTCTAATAAATCTTCAGTAAAGATGATAAAAAATCTCGGGCCCGGTTCGGCCCGGACCGGCCTGTCCGGGCTTTGACCTGGCCCAGGAGTAAAAAATCACGGGCCGGGCCCGCGAAGTAGAGGCCTGGCAAGCCCGGGCCCGATCGGTCAGAGCTTAAAAAATATTATATATATTTATATTTATATAATAAATTATATATATATATATAATAAATTAAAAATATATTTAACTTTTTAATAATAAAAAACCGGGTCGGATAAAGCCCGGCCGAGCCCGGGCACCAGTCGGGCTGGTTCGGCCCGGCCCCACAGACGCTCGAGCCCGGGCCAAAAAATAATTATCGGGCTTGGGCCGGGTTTATCAAAGCCCGGGCCTGACTCAACCTATTGCCATTTTTAATCTTCAGTACGGTGTCAACACCAAGAAATGAGGCCTTTGTCATTTTCTCTTGGATACATGACTCATAAATCGGATAAGAATCTAATGTAAGATCTTTAATCAAACCATTCTTAACCAATTTTGATAAACGTTTAACACCTATGTGGCTTAATCTCATATGTCATAATTCAATATTATTTAATTCATATCTTTTACTTGTATTTTCCTCTACATTAAAGACATCTCTATATGTTTCCAAAACATAATGACCGTTAGATACAGAACATTCACATATCAATTAATTGTCTTTATCATATAAATATAAAAAATTAATTATCTTTATCATATAAATATAAAGCACCATCTTTAATGTTTATTTTATATCCCTTCTTATCCAATATCGGCAACGATATTATCTGTCTGATAAGAGATGGTACATAATAAAAGCCATATAAAATTAATTTACATTTATTATGGAGATCTAAAACAATCGTTCCTATGGTTTTGACATCCAATGTCTCGCCATTCCAAACTCTAAGCTGGATCTCCCCTTTGTCCAACCTTCTTTTAACCCTCATGACCTGCATGGAGTTGCAAATATGAGTGGGACTGTCAGTGTCTAATACCCAGCCATTATTTACATCTAAGGCTAATGAGATGTCAATAATGGGAAAAATACAAAATGTACCTGATAGTCCTACCTTTCCTTTCAGCTTTGGATAATCGTTTTTCCAGTGTCCAGGCTTATTGCAGTGTAGACATGTATCACGAGCTACATGCGGTCTTGCAGCTTTGTGCTTCCTGGAGTTTCTCTTTGATATCTTCTTCTTTCCCATTTTGATTTTCTTCGACTTTGTAGAAGTCTTTGAAGAGCTTGCTCCACCATAGAGGTACAAAGTGGGATTGCATTTCTTCAAATCATACTCCGCCGTGTGTAATATGTTATGAAGTTCTTCATAACTGACTTGCATCAAATGCATATGAAAGTTTAACACAAAGCTAGCGTAAGTACCGAGCAAAGAAGATAAAATCAAATTTTACCATAACTGTTCATCGATCATAATGCCTTGTCGTTCCAAATATCAGATCTGGTCTATCATATTCAAAACATGAATGCTGACCGCTCCTCCATCCTTGAGCGTAGCACAAAACAATTCCTTAGACCTCCGATATATTTCAATTTCTTGATTTTCTTCGAACAACTCCTTGAGTGTTCTCATAATGCTCTAAGCATCAGGTACCTCTATGTATTGTCTTAACAAATCCAGAACCATCAATCCTAAAATATAGGATTCCATCCTTAGGTTATCATCCTTCCATTTTTCAAAAGTCTCTTGCTATTCGGGGAGTGAAATCAAGATTGATTTCAACATGCAATAGATTAAATGTTACATAGCTCAACTTCTCTGACTCCAAGACAATGCGGATGTTCATTTCCTATTCAAAATAGTTCTCGGATCTTTTTAATTTATTAGAATCTAAAAGTTGCGCTAATAGATTTGCGGCAGCCATCTACAAGATAATAATTAAACACTAGCAGAACATCTTCATTTCAATATAAAAGTACTAATACGATTATGGATTTTAAATCTATTTGTGGCCTCATACTACTTTAGGTAATTCTGTAATCTTCTTTAATAAAAAAATAGAAATTCACATATCAAAATTTCACAGCGGGAAGTGGATCCCATGACATTTACTCTAGCCTCACAATAATGACGGTCTTGACCTTCATAAATTCATTAGGTAGGCCTAAAGGTCAATCACTTCCATGTGACTCATAAGTTTGGTCCTGAACTGTTTCTTATCCTTACAATAATAACGGTATTGGATTAAGATGTGTTCTAGGTGTATACTTGTCAATGTGCACTAATGATATTCGTAAGTACACCCTCACAATAATGGTGGTATTGGATGACTACGTTAACTTACAACGCTACATCTAATATTTTACCGGAAAGACCTAAGTTTCAACCAGTTATACCCTCACAATAATGATGGTATTGGGCATAAGTATTAAGAACTCATTCATCTTTGTATCGACAAGACGCATCATCCAATAATACTCCAATATTATTAATATTATTACTTAAAAATAATAATCACCTAATCAAATGAGATTTATGACAATCAAGTCATTAACATGCTTGGGTCAAAATAAAAATTTTAATTTAAAACCACAATGCATATCCAATATGACTTATGTATAATTAAATTAAAATTACAGAGGCATAGATTCAAATACATGTGTTGTGTGGTTAAGATCTGCAATGATACAATTCCGTTGGGGCGGTTGTAGGACCCTTAGGGTCATATCAGTGCCTCGCGCAGCGGAAGTGGGTCTAACCCATGGATATCAAGCATGGTGTATTTTTAAATTATTATATGGAATATTCCATTACGAGTTCATAAGAAAAACTCAGGGCCGAATAGGAGTCCGGAAACTCCGGAACGGAGAAAATAAAGTTTCACCGCTAATGGACAACAGCACTCGGCATATCGTGACACGCAGGCTTGGGACTCGCAACGCCAAATCTGTTAATGCTCAGTGTTGCGACGCACAAGGGTGAGCGTCGTGACGCCCACAGCTTTGAGAGCTGAGTGTCGCGACGCCACAGATTAGAGTCGAGATCTACCATGTGTAAAATATTGACAAAGAGTAAATTTATCTTAAATCCAATTCAAAACACTTACAATTTTCTCCAAACACTTCAATACACCTAAAACCATTTTTAACATCAAAATCAACATCAACACATATTATATAACAAATATACATATATTCTAAATACATATATACATTTCTTTAAATCAAAACATAAACCAAAATAGAATCCCACAATAAAGTGACTCATGAACAATTATAGGTCACTCAAAGGCGGTCAAGTGATTCTAGAATGGTAGTCGCAGCTCCAAGCTATCATCTAGAATTCTAAACTCTAATTTAATGTTCCATGTCCAATATAGACATTTTGACCAAATTACAAACATATTGTGTTTACGCTTCCAAAGCATCCATACACAATTCATTAACCTAATTTCAACATCAAGCTATGTTATTATGTATCCAATACATAATACATCACTATATGCTTCATTAATGAAAACAACCCACTAATGAAAACATAGCTTTAGAGAAGATTAAATTTACCTAGTAAGCTTGATTTCAATCTTCTTCTCCTTGTTGAAATATTGTAGAGAACTTCCAAAGTTAGCAAGCTTGACTCCAAGATCCAATCTTGATTCCAATGCTATCAAGCTTGATTCCAAGATCCAATCTTGATTTCTCCTTGTTGAAATGTTGTAGAGAACTTTCAAAACTTCTTTAAACACTTCTTTTACTTAAACTAATATTTCTAATTCTTGCTTGTTTTAGCTTTCACAACCTTAACTTTCTTAAGCTCCAGCTTAATTCAAAACTTGCTCAAGCTTGCATTTTATAGCAAAACTTATGCAATTCTTAATTAATAAAGTCTTAATCAACTTTTAAGTAGGCTTAATCCAATTTGTCCAAATATGTATAATTAGGTGTGAATAATCATATTTTTCTACCACTTTGATTTAATCTAATTAAATCAAGACAAAGTTTAGTCAATGGATTATTTTAATGTCTACCACTTCGATTTAATCCAATTAAATCAAGACAAATATACATATTATTACACATTTTTAATTACCAAAATATTATAACACTTCAGTAATTCCGACGACTACTAAGTCATAAATGGCATAGTACATGATATAAATCATGTTCAAGCATGTATGTGTTCTTGAAATTAATTTTTGGACATTCGACAAATTCCTTGCAGTTCCGGTACGAAAGTTACTCTATGTTCTATTTTGGATAACCCTTAGTATTCGAGCCGTAAGTTTTTCATATGATCTCCAAATTTTATGAATTTTATATTGTCGGAAAGCTAAGACCGAGACCTACGTAATTTTTCATACGATCTCCAAATTTTATGAATTTTATATTTTCGAAAAGCTAAGACCGAGACCTACAATTTCCACGTTGGATATATTTCCAAATTAGAATCAGAAATAGGTCAAAAATCATGATTTTCGTGGCTGCTATAGTAAAGTTCGGGAATAAACTAGAATTGGATGATGTGGTAAATTGTGGGCCACTAATTTGCAAACAAAAAAAAAATCATCCTTTGCACTATAAATAAGAAACAATATTCTTTATCTTCTCTTCTCCTTAGGGCACGAATTTGGTCCCCAAAATAACTTCAAATTCTTTCATTTTCTCATGCCAAGGTGAAGGAAAAATTGATGATTTCAACTCCTCTTCATGCAAGTAAGCTTATTTTTATTCTTCCTTCCTCTAATATTGAGTTTATGGCATGAATCTTCTTCCCCTAAATTCGAACTAGAAGAACCCTAGAATTTCTTTTTGTATTTTAGCTTCAAAAGTATTGCTAACATACATATTTAAGCAATTCATGATAGCATTGAGCATGGATTGAGCTTCTTTTTATAAATGTCCAATTTTTTCCCAAGGATAGGGAGCTGAATGAAATTACTATGAGCTTCCATTGCTCATGGTACATTAGGTTAAACTATTGGAACTCCAATTCCAATATACGACATATGTCAGTCTTTTAGGTCATAGGAATTCGACCGTATTCTAAAACCAATGATTAAGAATATTTATTTTAAGAATGGTTTATAATAGTAATATTATCACAATGTCAGACCACCCAATGTCTAGTATTACTACATGACTATTTTAAGGTCGATGTCATTCTTAGCATATTTATATATCAATCTAATATGCATAATGACATTGCCATTAATAAGGTTTGAAATAAAATATAATTATTTTATTAGTAATTATAAAATATAATGTACAATACATTATTCGGATTGGCGCTCCAAACACCAACTCCAACACCAACAGCTTTGTACATATATTTTGAAGATTCTACGTAAGATATCCCATCCAATTCTGCGCAACCTTACGAGCAGTAGGACCAAGCGTCAACTCTGTGAGTGAATACTATGATTTTTACATTTTCGACTTTAAATGTTATATAAATCAAGTTTTTAAGTTTATGATTATATCGAGCTTCAAATTGATATGAATATGTTTTCGTTTAGCTATGTTTTCAAGGTTAGCAGCTTAAGTATATTTGATATCTCTAGCTCATGATAATTTATTCTTTTTAAGTTTGGTTTATATATATATGCCTTGTTATATGAGTATGATCTTACAAGTATAAAAAATGAATTCAAACGTCATTAGAGTACCGTCCCCTCAGAGATTTTACCTGCTTCATTTAAGTTTAGGTCGGGTGGTTTAGCAGCAGGGTTTCCAATGTTTTCAAAAAAAAAAATTATTAAAATACAGGGAGATTACTATTTCTCCCTTACTCTTTTCGGTATCTACTACTTATCGCGAATATTTTTATAATACCCAATTACCCACCCCTAAAAAAACAAGGTTCTTTTACAATTTTACCTTTGAATATTACTATATTGACATTATAATTAATGTATTATCATGTAGATATAATAATATTTATTTTTAATAATTATATAATAAATTATAAATTATCAAAATTATAATATCTAAATTGTCATGTTTGTATTATTTCTTTAGTTTTTTACACTAAAAAATAGTAATGAAATTATAAGAAATAAATTGATAAATTATCAATTATCAAGCCAATATAATTGTATGCAAGGGTAAAATTATAAAAAAATAAAAATAAATAACATTTAGGTTAAAAGGGATAATTGGATATTATTCAAACATTACAGGGAAAGTAGTATATACTAAAAACAGCAGGGTAAGAGTGAGATTCCCCCTAAAATAATTTTCCACAATTTTTTTAAAAATACTGAAATTGGGTAGTAATATGATATCTTGGTCTTTATTGTTTTTATAATAAACCATTAGATTATCTTTATGTATCCAATAAGTCATTAAACCCTACTGCAATAACCAAAGTACCCTTATATTGTTTGGTTATCACAACTAGACCCGGCCAAGGTTCCGGTTCCGAACCGAAACCGAATCGGTTCCGTTGGGCTGGATGGGGCAAGGAGACCAACGCTCCCTGCCCCCAACGCCCAAAAAAATATATTGGGAATTCCTAAATTACCCCTAATAATAGTAATAAAGCGACTAATTTTAGGGGCATTTTAGGATACGTAGACAACTTAAGTTTTTAAAAATTTAAGTTCAAGCTCTTTAATTTAATTTTTTTTTTTAGATAAGAATTTTATTTGTAATTTAATGTAATTATGTAATGTAAGTTTATTATATAAATTCATATTCATAATTTTAAACTATATTAATTTATCAATCTCAATTTTTTATTTTCAAAAAAAAAAAAACGAATGGAATCGAAACCGGAACCGAAACCGAACGGTTCGGTTCCGATTTCGGTTACGGTTCCGGTTCCACATTTAGTGTGGAACCGGGAACCGTTCGGTTCGGTTCCGGTTCGGAACCGAACCCAGCCACAACGGAGTATTTCAGTCATTTCCCAAGCTAAGTAGTTGCCTATTTCATGCAAATGACATAATTATGACCTAATTTGAGAAATAATAAAAAGGTAAGGATATAGATGTTATTATCTCAATAAGAAATAATATCCTGTTATTGATACGACATCGGTTCGTCAATTGTTTCTCCATTCTTCTCCGAAAACAGTCACCACATTCACATAGTCTCTGTGTGCCGCCGGCTTGTCATTTATTGCCTACTTTCACACCGTTCACTAAAATGAGCAAGCAAGCAATGGAGAAAGTGGAAGAAGATATATGGGCAAGAGCCACAAAAGCAGTGGACGATCTTTACCAAATCAAAGAAACGTTTTTTCCAGCGAACCCAGATGACAAAGTCACCAAATTGCAAAACGAATCAGATCTCACTCTCAAACTCCTCGATTCCATCCCTCCCGGTACCTTTTTCACTTTCTCCTCATACCCATTTCGATTTTTGTCTGTTTGTTCCCCCTGCTTTTTCTTCTGTTTTCGTTAGCTAAATGAATTTGAAGACTATGATTATAGGAACTTAATGTAATCCAAGCTATTTGTTTGATCAGTATTTTGTAATTTTCTGATGATTCTTATACATTTTAGCTGTTTGAAAAAAAAAAAAAAAAAAAAAGCGTTGCTAGAAGTTCTAGTGCCCTTGGTGTCACCCCCATGTTATATGTGTGTTGAAGTTGAAAGCTTAGGACATAATGCTGGTGGGTGGCGCTCTTGATTTTTTTTCCATTCTATTGAATTAAATGTTGCAATGGTAGTAATGGTAGGGATTGAGTTGTTTTGGCTTTTAATCTGCATCTGCTATGTATTGGAATCACTAGTTAGCAAATATGCAAGTGGATGATTTGTAAACATTAGCTGCCAAATAAATGTGGTTGTTTACCAAACACTATAGTCACCGAGCTTTCAAAGATAAGCACAAGCACAAGAATAGTAGTAATTTACCTTGTTATTACTTGATTGAATGAATGTAGTAGGTGGTTAACTTTTGTTTCCATATTCTTAATCTATATTCTTTTGTTCCCAAGTAACTGTATCATATGTGGAGAGAATTTGTTCTCTTTCACTTCCTCACTTGCTATTGAGCGGTGCTGGGAGTGGTTTTCTTAAATGTAATTCAGAAATGTTTCTACAAATTTAATCTTTGAGGATATCATGTCACATGTAGTAACATAAATTTATTTTTATGAAGTTTTCTTTTTCTGAGTGTTCATCTACTTGTTACTGTGGAGTTGTGTAACAGAGCAAAGGAAGTCACCTATACAACGTGCAACATATGAGTATCTGAAAGGAAAGATATTGGATGTAGTGCCTGAGTACAGGAAAGAAGCTGAGGATCATCTCTCTAAAGCTGTAAGTAAGAACACAGTTAAAAATTCTTGTAGTATATTTGCTTCAATGTGCTGGATCAGGTTCATATTTCAAAGCTTTTATGCCCCAGGTGAAGCTGAATCCATCTCTTGCAGATGCTTGGCTATGCTTGGGTAGCTGCATTTGGAAGAAGGGAGATCTATCTGCAGCCAAGAACTGCTTCAATCTTGCATTAAGCAAGGTTATATCTGATATCTGATATTAAATTTTGTTTTTGACATTTCAATCGTTGGTGTTGCATTCCCTCCACCTATGTATATTTTCTGGTTTCAGTTATTATAATAGTAATAGTAATTTTTTTGGGGGTCTAATATAGGGTCCAAACAAGAAGATACTTTGTCAGTTATCAATGCTTGAAAGAAGCATGGCTCAAGGCAAGAAAATTCTTTTCCTTCCCCTGATTTCAGATAGTTGTTTTAGACTTTTTGGGTGCTTCAGGACACAACCTTAAAAGCCATATTTGCAGATTACATTTTTTTGGCCTCTTGGCTCCCTATTTTACTATTATAAATAAACACATAATCATAATAATTGAAGTGTTGGATCGCAGTGTCTCATGTTTAATTGAAGGACATACATTCTATCTTGACCTTCATTTGTGTTGAAATATATTTCTTCTTTTTGTAGGCACTGAGAATCAAGCAGAAATTGTTGAGGAAAGCATTCAACATGCCAAGGAGGCTATCACATTGGATGTCAAGGATGGAAACTCTTGGTGTAAGATCCCCTATTAATCTAACCTCAGAATTACATTGCTCTGTGATTTGAATTTGATCTCTGAATATCTTTCTCATGCTGACTGATTTTGTATTGACTTTAAACTTAATTTACATATCTGATTTTGCTGGTTTTTCTTGTGCCTTAACTTCATATTTTAATGATGTTCGTTAAATCATTTCTCTTATAGCTTCTCATGGAGAAAAACATTTAGGCTTTATTTACTGCATACATGCGCAGAGATATGGTATGCCCACACTAAGTTCATTCTCTTGTTGAAATCCATGTGCATTGCATTTGTTATTAAATCTAACAATATAATTCATCTTATAAACTGATTGTTTGTCTTTGGATATGTTTATCATGCTGCATGCTGACATTGTTTTTACTTATTTTTAATTTGCACTTCGACTTCGGATGGTTTGCCGGCGTCTTGGGTAGCTTCTTATGATTGCTGCAGGATAAAAGCATTTAGACCTGTCTATTAGGCCTGTATTATTTGTTTTACTATTCTTATATGCTGGTTTGTATCAAATTTTTGTACACTCGATCTGCTACTTTTTTCAGCTTACATGTAAGAAACTGCTTTCTAATTTTCCAATTTTCTTAATTTCTCAACCTGTAACAGTATATGCATCTTCCTACTGACAGATAACCTTGGAAATGCATGTCTCACAAGTTTTTTTGTGACTGGAGCTTGGGACCACAGCAAACTTCTGCAGTCTTTAAAAGCTTACCAGAATGCTGTGAGTTAGCTGAGTAGAAATTTTCCTTCAAATATATTTTTGTACCGCCTTGGGATTTCTTCAGATTATATATTTTTAATATGATTTATTATTATTTTTTCATATGTGAAAAAATCTCTTGATTAAGGGCTGTAAGGAAGCATTTTAAAATATCTTCACGAATTATATAGGATTGTTAGTTAGCCTTTGTATTTTTGCATTCTAGTCTTCCTTTTCATGAATTTGATTGTTGATCGTATGTGACAGGAGAAAGATGAGAGAATGAAGTCCAATCCAGACCTATATTTTAACTGTGCCACTGTAAGTTCAATTTGCTTCCCTGTTTTCTCCATGGTACAATTCCTTGAAATACTAAAAATTGAAATGGATCCAGACCTTTGTCTCTGTTACTCTCAGGTCTACTCATATTAGTTTCTTGTTTCTTTTTTCCATCAGGTTGCTTTTATTTGCTTCCTTTAGTTCACTAAAACTTATTGTGCTTCTCGATCACTATTCACGGGAATCTGTTCCCCCATTGGGATGTATGCTTGTTCCTTCCCCTGTTTTATATTTGAAAAAAATTCTTAAATAGCAAAGGAATGATGCAACCCTGACCTTTATTTTTGTTTGACATCAGGTGTAATCATGCTCTTAATGTAGTGTTTATCTTATATGGTTGTTTTTCCCTTTATTTCACTAAAATCTCGCTGTACGCTTGTTTTACTAAACTCATCTTCATACTGTAGAATCTTAATTCATTGTCCTTGTTTTTACTCCCTTAGCCTTTATCACATCTGTGAGTTGTTCCAATTGTATTTAACTTGAGGGCAACACTTGACTTCTGATAAGGAAGAGG
Organism: Zanthoxylum bungeanum; assembly: GCA_019454045.1. Classification (NCBI taxonomy): domain Eukaryota; kingdom Viridiplantae; phylum Streptophyta; class Magnoliopsida; order Sapindales; family Rutaceae; genus Zanthoxylum; species Zanthoxylum bungeanum. The sequence goes on from SKCR01005057.1 coordinate 302,162, forward strand.
AACTGTGTCTTCAATCCCATGATTTGCTCAAGTAATGGGTTGCCCTCTTTTAACTAAGAGTGCTCCTCTTATGGGCCCCTTTCATTTTTGGTCACCAGCTTCTGACCATTGCAGATTAACTGGTTTTCAATTGCTGAAATACTCCACATGATTAGAGGTTCTGCAATTCCGCTGATTTCTTGGTAACCTTTCTGAAAACTGGCGGGTACTGCCATATAGCAGGTTACATGAGAGCTTTTCTGATGTTCATTGGTGTCCATAAATTTTTCATAGACTTTCTACTTACAGGTGAACAAGTATTTAGAGAATTACGAGAGAGCCCTAAGTGGGTTTGAAGCTGCTGCCTTGAAGGATCCTAGTCTCAATGCTACTGAGGAGGTCCAGATGATAGTTAATCTTCTCGATAAGATAGAGAACTTGTTGAGGGTAATTTTATTTTTCTATTTGTTTTCAGACCTATTACTATATTCATCTGCTTCTCTCATTAGGAAGACTATCTGATGAACTGCTTTTAGTAAAACAGAAGTCAAGACACTTGCACAATTGATGCTAAATTTTCACTAAAAATTGAACTTTTGAAGGAAGCAGTCGATTGACCACTCTGACGTTATCAATACTTTACGTTAGATAGCATGATGCCGCTCCTAATTAATGATCAAAAACTGTGTTTGGTTGATCTAATATAATTTTTATGTGCCATTTCTTCAAGAGATGAACGTGGTTGAATAAAATGTGGTTTTTCAGGGTCATGCGAAAGCTAAACGAGTTGCATCTTTGGCATCATCCTTGACTGCTGTCAAGTGTAAGCTACGTCACTATGTGTTCTGTTGTAGTCAGTAATTCATTTGGAAACTTAACATATAGATTTGTTTCTGGCATTCTTCTTATTTGATTAGTGAGTTCTTCACATAAAAGAGCTACAGTGGATTTGCTGTTGGAGGGTCTCAACAAAGCCATTGCTGTAGTGGGAAAGGTGCTATTTTTTGTGAAGCATGAGAATGCCACTCCCCTGTGAGTAGTCTGCTTGACAGCATTTTCTTGCACATCTAAATTATATGTCATATCTAAATTATATGTCATAAACTTATACTAATTGTGCATGTACCTTGAACTCCATAAAACATTGTATCTACTATCTAGAAATGCTGAGGGGTGGCGGATAGCACGGGTGTCGATGTCTTTATTGCATTCTTTTTCATTAGGCTTATGGGGTTCAGGCTTGGAATGACTTGTAGGAAATAGTAGATACTATTCCCACATGCTTCAAACTTTATGTCTTGAGCATCATCTGCCTGTAACTTTTTCATCAAAATAAAATCCCCTTCTATTTTGCAAGAAGTTATCAGCATGTTGAGAAATGAGATCACATCCAAACAATTGTCTCGCTTTTCTAATGCAGGTACTATTTGGTGTGTGATTCAAATCAAACATGCTTTGTTCTGTCTGTGTATGGTATACATAATGATGCGGTAAGAGTTGGTTCCTATTTATTTTTTTCTCTTTTGTCCATTAGAGGCTTATATATCATATGTCCTACAGAAAGGTGTTTTTTTTTTTTTTTTGGCAATAAGATGGGGTGTTTCTGTTCCATCTTATAACCCCATTTTCCTCTTGAAATTTGGAAAAACTGCAAAGGAAGTCTTATTTTCTCTTCCTTGATTCTGCGTGCAGATTAAAGAAGGAGATCAGCTGACTCTACTAGAACCTTATTATCATCTTGTTGATTTTTCCTGGAAAGGAAAGGTATGATCTTTTTCAACTATAGATGCCTTCATGCTATAGTGTTATAGGTCTAACCAGATTCCTAACTTTTAGTCTTTGTTTCTTGTAAATCTAACCAGTGTCACCAGTTCAAGTCAATTCGCGTGGATTTCTTGGAGCAAGTGCTTGTAAATGGAAAAGCTTTACCTCCTCAACAACTACTTCGTTCATCGATCTACGCCCACCATAAACCATGAAAAGTTTTTTTCAAGTAGGAATATTTGTGAGTTAGTCTGTAAGTTGTATTGTGTGTAAATAGAATAGGGGGATGAGAACATTGAGAAGGGAAAAAAAAAACATGAAACTATGATGTTTTGTCCAAGTTAAAAGTCAAATGTTACCCATCAAAACAGAGAATTGTACATTCCATTGAGTTTGAATATAGGTTGATTGCTTACAGAATTCTTTTGCCCAAATTTATGAATAATAACTTTCCAAGGGGGATGTCTTGACTTGACTTTTTAATTTTAGGACTAAACTAAAAAAGCAGAAAACACTGCTTAAATGCAGTGTTTGTTTTTAACATATTATAATTAGAATCAAAAGTAGCAGAGCGTAAAGTGATATCATTTGAACTACAAAAGCGTTATGATTTAATTAACATTACTCTTAATTAAATTGATTTTAGAAAAAATGAATTTTGTAGATAAAGCCCAGAATAGAAAAGAAAACCGTGCATATTATACCAAGTCGAGATGGGATATCATGTTTGTATCACGATTCCTCCTCTTGTACCTTCTGGAGATTTTAAGTGTGAATTTTACTTCTCATCGGTTATAGGGAAATAGGGAATGTGTAGTGGATAACATACTCTTCTTACAATTGAGATCGTGAGGTAGTTGCTCAGTTCAAAGTTTGTGACGATGGGCTGATATAGGAATTTTAATTCAATTAATAACATTGTAAAAAATCATACATATAAATAAATAAATAAATAAAAACGTTGGTTACACTGAACTTATTGCAATGCAAGTGTATGAATTTCAAGCTGAGTTGTGTTGCTAAAGTTAATCACAAGTTCAATTCACCATGCACCAATTACATAGTCTCAACTCAATCATTTGCTGCGAACCACAACTTAACAAGTTTCTGATCTCGGACAAAGTTCAGCAACTAAGCTTTACTTTGAGCAGATGGAGGACAATTTATTCATCAGACAAAATCTGTATCTATGATATCTTCAGGCTATACAGACGACTTAAATGACTATGCAAATCAAATACAAAGTCAACATATGAAAATAAATACAAGCAAGACCTAGCTATATAAAACCATTCCACTGTCACTGGAACTAAACACAGATTGCATATATATCCAGCAAAAATAAATAAATAAATAAATAAATACAACCTGGTCATTGCTTATAGTAGCCACTTTGGTTAGGATACGTATAGGGAGCTGGAGCAGTATAAGGAGGCCGAGGAAAAGATCCAGGTTGTTGTCCATGGGCATTGTAGTATGGGCCTCGCCATCCTGGGTAGGCAGGTTGTCCATACTCATGGCTTGGTGAGGGCTGCTGTTGGGAATGTGGAGGGTAAGGAGCACCAGGCGCAGGTGCTGGATAGTAAGGATGTGATGGCTGTGGGTTGCCATATGGGGGAGGCGGGTGACCATACCCAGGCATCGCTGGCTGCTCTGGATTTCGGTAGTAAGGAGTTTGGGGAT